>JAKGUB010000325.1:13865000-14330000 GCA_026261675.1 Hippocampus mohnikei | reverse complement strand
CGTCGTTGATTTTCTATACAGTTGCGAAAGGGATTTTTTTTTTCTTGTGAAATGCAGGACCTAGCTTGCTTAACAGATCCGCCTTGCAACACTTTGATATGGATTTCCTAATATACTCAGACTGCAGCTCTACCCCGCTCGGCTGACAAAAAGCGACACCTTTGTGTTTGCAATGTGTTTGTAGCACGGCGCGGTATGAGATTGAAGTCAGATTACATAAGTCGAATTGCTCAGCTGGCCCGTCGAGCACTTGGTGAGAGTGCACGCATCGTCACGTGGTCGAGCGCGTTTCAAATGTGTCAGCGTGACACTTTTAGATGGGTCATATGTCGAGTGAGCTGATGAGGTACGTATTTTATGCATATATTTACTACACAAAGACGTGGCAAACTATAAATACCCTTCCGAGTGCTTGAATTCATGGATATGACATTTACGTATAAACGCCTCAGTCTAAAGCAGCCATTTAGCTGATCAATGACGCACTATGACATGCGGCATTCGCTGTTGTAGATCTTCATTTCTTCTCTGCCCCCCCCCCCTATTTCATCCATCACGCTCGGCTATTTTTCCCTGTCAGTTTTTCCAAAGAGTGTTGTGAGCTGGCCACCGTCTACAAGAGGGGCTCAATTGCGGCCCCTTGAAGCGCAGGCCAACTGACGAAAAGTGCAGGGTCAAGCTGAACAGCTTAAAGCACCCTTGTAGCTCCCGTTTTGCCGAACGTTCGGCTGATCTGAGCGCACACTGATGAAATCTAGCGGATCGCCATCGATTTACCAGGCGAACCATTCCACGTTTGCGTTTGTACTCGTCGACCTGCCACAAAATTAACAAGTCCCATGCAAGCTGCGCATGGAACATTGCGATGATGCAAAGATAAAAAGATAAGATCACCCAAAAAAAATAAATAAATACTTTACAGAAACGTCAGCTCTGTCCGTTATACACCGCGCCAAACGACAACCGCAAAAAATAAAATAGCTCCTCCGGAGAAAACCTTTGTCAATTGCACATGATGAACTTTTTCAAAGATTGCGCCGGTGTACCTCATAACGTGGCCAATAACTGTAATCGTCATCATGAGAGCCAATTGACTCCTTTGCCAAAAAAAAAAACAAAAAAACAAAAAAACTGCAACCCAAAGGATTTAGTGTCCTTGTAAGGATGAAGAATGTTGCTTTTGTGTACTTAAATGCACAGATGGATGTAACATGTAGGTCACAGAGCTGGAAGTGTTTAAAACCATTCAGGAACAAACGCACACACGCACACACACACACACACACACACACACACACACACACACACGCACACATGTCGCTACATATGTCCATACACTCACGCACACACAACGCTGTAACCTCAAAAGACGCTCACTCCTACAACTGCAGTCGAGACTGAAGAAACTTGTGGCATTGATGTCGTTCTCGACTTGAGGAACCTTCCTTTTAATCGTCACATATGTTGTTTCGCGTTGCTCAAAAAGGTGCTTTGAGCAAATCTCTGTTCTCTTTTCTCTGCGTACGTATACACCGCAAATGAGTTGAAGAGCCACATTAAAGATTTTTTTTTGGTTTTGTTTTAACAGAGATCAAATTAGACAATTATTGTTAGGTGTTTTTTTTCCCTCCGATTCCAACTTTATCTCTGAACGTTATGACTTGAATCGACTTTATAATGTTTGAACTCTTCCTCGTATTTCGTCCGATTTACTTTTGTTATTACTGTGACACGAAGAAAAAAACCCCAAAGCGCAATTACTTATTGTTTGCAAAGCGTCCAATTTTTGCCGCCGTTCCAAATCGTCCCCGGCATAGCAGCCTTGCCTCCTAGT
The DNA here is from genome assembly GCA_026261675.1 of Hippocampus mohnikei. Taxonomy (NCBI): domain Eukaryota; kingdom Metazoa; phylum Chordata; class Actinopteri; order Syngnathiformes; family Syngnathidae; genus Hippocampus; species Hippocampus mohnikei. The sequence goes on along the minus strand of JAKGUB010000325.1, from coordinate 14,328,166 downwards.
GATCACTCTAGAAATGAGCATTACCTGCTCTGGGGCGGGGGTGTGGGGGGGGGGGGGGGTGAAGGACTTTAGGAGACGAACATGTGACTTGTCGGATGGTTCTTTCGAGGTTAAATGCTCTTGTACAAAAGCGCGGCTCATCGACAATTTTCCCAGTATTTAATGAGGCCATGCAGCGTGAGATGTTGCCATGGAATAAAACAAATGTCTGTGCTAACTTTACCCGACAAGAAAAAAAAAAAAGAGAGAGAAAGAGAGAGAAGGAGATTTGGTGTAGAGTTTTCTCCCATCTGTAACTGGACAAAGGATCCGCTATGGTTAACGGGTGGTGGTGGGTGTGTTTTTGACAGAAAGTTGAGCAAGCTGTCCTGTCAAAAAAAATATTTAGACTGTCCTGCACTTGTGTTTATTGTATGTTGTTCCCCGCAGGGATTTATTTCATTTCACCACATTTGAATAGTTTTTTTTGGGTCCCTTTTGTTGGACTGAATGTCTTAACACATTCAACTTGCGTGTTATTATTCAGCCCCGACTTGTATTTAGTGCCGTATGTATCTTATTAGGTCCATCTAGTTGACCAAAAGTAGTTACTCAAGCAATCTGCGCCGAAAAACGGAGCGTTACTTCTTACCTTTCCTTATTACTTGACAATGTGAGCGACGATGTAAGCGTGTATTTGCAACAGAAATGTTATTTTGCGTGATGGATGTCGTTGCATTTTTTTTTTTTTAAAGGAGGAATTTCTTTCAGCATTTGTTGCGAGAAGCCAGTTCAAAGTTCAGCAAAAAAAAAGAAATCTAAAGGCAAACCTGCCTCCCAGTCTATAATTCAAACATTCCATAATCATCACAAGACATCATGACTCACTTGAAAAACATAGAATCAGTGAAGTTGCGTTACGCCTCACAAATTCCAAGTTGGAGAGACCCCAAAAAAAAAATCTTTATTTAACAGCAGGAAGCCGAAGCTATATAACGTCTCACCTGTTAATTTTGGCTGCAAGATTCCGGCCGAATACCTGCTGAATTCTTGAACACTTTCGTGAGGGGCTCAGTGAGGGAAGAGAAGAAAACGCAGCCTCCTCGTCTGAGGTCATTTTCACCTGTCTGATCGACGGCGTCGGATTTTGCCATTGTTCTCATTACGCGTTGACACGCCGTGCTCAATTAAAGGCCACATCTCTACATTCGCAAGGCGTACTGATTTTTTTACAATAAAGAATCGCAGCCCCATATGGTCTTCATCAATCAGCCGGGGCTTCAAACAAACTCGTAAACGATTGCTTAAAAAATCAAAAACAAAAAACAAGAGTGATGCTCGATCTTGTGTTGCGCGCACATGCACGGTCACTCAATTGTCTGCATGTGGCCTTTTGTCTCCAGATGTAAACGTGGCAAATGTAGCAAAGGCCTCCGACGCGCGCTGGAAGCGCTATTAGCATATTCAAGATCTATATTATTCACATGGCTGATACTGCTCCTTTCATACGCGTGCCTCTTGTGTCTGTTCTCAACCCCCATCCCCCAGTCTCGCCACTTCACCCCCCCTCCCACAACCCCCTCCCCTTACCCCAACACCACCGCCTTATTAACTGATGTCCAATTTGATGCAGCATATTTCATGAGCTTGTCACGTAATACAGGCACCTGATTAACCTGGAGTCTGGCTGCTTGGTGGGGTTACAGCCCAAATTTTGGGGAGGGCCCAAACAGCGGCCGTACCCCTCCTCACCAGCCCTGAGCCTTCCTTCAGCCTTTGTTGTGGCGGTTGCAGCAGAGCATGCATCGCATTGGCGGTCTGAAGCATTGTGTCTGATTTCCAGCAGACAAACTGACCTCTGGGGATTTATTGACAGCAAACTCCACAGAGGCAGACACAGAGCTCGGAGCACGGAGGCAGGCGGCGAGGGGTGGGGTGGGGGAGCGAGGAGAGGAGAGGAGTGGTGGGTGATTGTTTCAGACAGGGAGACAGACAGATGGAGGGGGAAGGCGGCGAGAGGGATGATGAAACAGGAAACAGGTAGAGATGCAGAGAAAGAGATCGGCGCGAGGGGTTGGGGAGTGGGGGCTCAAATTTGGTTGGACTTTTTTTGGGGTGGGGAAGGAAATTTTGTTTTTTTTGGTGGAGCGTGCGGATGTGGGAAGAAAATGGCCGCCACCTACCAGGATCTAATTAATTTTGAAGGATCATCAGGCCCTTTAGTGTGAGGCAGGGTACTGGAGGTAGGGGAGGGGGCGCCAGGCAGACCCCTGGGCTGATTAGAATTCACCGCAGGTAGGCGCTGGCTGCTGCTCACCCACTGTGTCACGGCTAAAATGGAATCACTGTTGTGAGTGGCAGTCTGGGCAAGTGGAGCCTGCCTCCCTTGGCCTGCTCCCCTTTGTTGGCACCATTCACTTGAGTCTACCCCTAAGGCAGGTGGATTTCCATGTCTGCGTGCACCAGGGCAGCCAGATATATGTACAGTATGTTTGCTTTGCCTAACTGTAGCGCCCCTGGCAACAGGCGAACCTGACAGATAATATTTGCCATGGTGATGGCAAATAGAATTTTGACACAGGCATGGTTGTTATTCAGTTCCAAATTTGACTAAGTCATATCAAACCGACGAGGTTATCTCAGAACACAAGTTGCACCTATTTGTAGATTTTGTAGTAAGGTCTGCGGCAACGTAGCCATGAACTTTTTGGACTGAGCTGGCTCATTTCTTGAATCTTTCCATTCTGCTTATTTAGCGTGTCTCCTTTCCTACCACTGACGTGCTTAGTTTGCCATTGTTGCTCCTCAGGTCCGACTCGGGGCAGTCGACGGCGTGCCCTTTGAATGCTTCATAAGGCGTAGAAAAAAAAGTAGTGTGTTTCCGGTAACCCGACCGACCGAGAATTTCTACCTCAAAAAAAAACTTTACGGTCGGCATTTTTTTTCAAACCTTCTACATTTTTGTGTAATAATAATAATAATAATAATAATAATAGTACATTTCATTTACAAGCGCCTTTCAAAACACTCAAGGACGCTTTACAATCAAAGCAAGAACAATAAAACCACAGACAAAATTATAAATAATAAAAGGAAAGATGAATTTAGAGCGTTTACATTGGTGCAAACTCTCGCGATATTCACGTTGCGTCGTTTGCCCTGTCGTCTGTCAACAACATTGAATCATGGCGGCGGCCACGATCTCCGACAACAGTTTAAACTGCGTTTTGTGTGTTGCAGTCGCATGCTCGCACCACAATATTAAGAAAATAGCATCCATTGATGTATCGAAAAGATTCAGCGAACTATTTGACGACCACCACGGGCCGTCTAGGACGCGGGACGCAGAGGTAACGAGATGGCTGTAACACCCAGCCGCTGGGTACCCAACTCTCTCGCCGCTTTTGGCGGCGAGCGGGGGTTTCAATCAGTGGCGATTGCTCTCGGACTGCAAGGGAAGCTCGGCTTCCCCTAAAATCTCAAAGAATAAGTGATCAAATATATGAATGTAAATTTAATTGTGTGTACATGTCATTGACTAAATATGCGCTACAACGTGCTCAACTTTTGCTCCGAATCAGCTTCTTCTTACGGTTACAACGCGACTCCCTTCTCATTCATTCCGCAGCTTCGCTGTGCTTTAAACGGTAGTGAGTTCCGGGTAGGTTGTCCTAATGCGTTGAACGGAGACGAGTCATTGGATACAAGCTGGTTTTTGTCCCGCCCACGGAGTTCGGCGTCTCTGGGACTGGATGGCAGTGGGAGGGTACCGGACGCCAGGCTTTTCTGCATCAGATTGGATGATCTGTCTGAGCCTGTGTGCCAGTTCGATTGACATTGAAATGAGCATTTTTTCAACTCGCATTCTGTTCCGAGTTGAGCTGGAGACTTCTCCTAATCATTTTAGCGACACTCTTTGTTGTAAACAAACAACAAGCGACAAATTAATCTTTTATTTCTGGTGGGTTTTATTGCAGTTCCTGTAGTTGTAGGACACTAATTAAGTACCGGGAAAAGACGCCTTGTTGGTATGACAGGGTCACAGATCATTTTCTTGAAAAGGAAAGGAGCTAGAGTAGAATTTGCGTATAAATAAACGGACAAATTTTATGATGTCGACCAAAATTGAGCTTCCCCTCTTTGACAGACGAGCATCCGGCACTGGTTTCAATGTCTCCTTGTTTTATGTTTTATGGTTATTTTGTTTACGTTTTTGATGGGGGAGGGAGGGAGAAAAAAAGATGTAAAAAAAAAAAAAACTTTGTCCGACCTACCGACCCTATGCTGAAATTTCATGTTACCGGAAACACACTACTTATTTTTCTACGCCTAAAGTAACCTCTCAGACGAGACATTTGTGTTTTGGATCTCCCTGTCCGTCCGTGTCTTTTGCAATTTTGCGGTGCGGAGCTCCTCAGGGTTTTGTCCCTGGCCCAGTTCTGTTCAACATTTGCATGCTGCCAGGGGAAATCTCTTCAAAGTTATCTGTTTCCATTTAATGCAGATGATACCCAAATTACCCATTTTGGCTTACAAACTGCCCTAAGGACGTTCATACATTGTTGGCCTAAATTTTCAACTTAAAGTAGACTCAGGAATCTCAGATCTACCCCTGCTCACTGTTGCATCATCTGCCATCCTAACAATGCTTAAAATTCAAAGCCACCCCCCCCCCCCCAAAAAAACAATCATAATTTACATCACTGCCAACTCCCCTCCCCAAGTCCTCCTTGTATTGTCATTACAATTAACCCCAAAACGAAGCCGCCAGGATCGAAATGGGTACTTGAAATCTAGAGCAAATGACAACTTTGCTTTCGACGCTGCGCTGACTGCCTGTTCGTTTTGCAATTATTTTAAATGTTTAGTTTAGGATCTCAAAATCTCCGAAATGTCCTGCTTTATCTTATGTTACTGACCTTTTTAAACTCCTCGTCCATCAGTGTGTATGTGACTCTGCATGTGTGCATGCACGCGCCCAAAAGTGAGTTCTACTTGTGATCGCCCATTTCTGTTTAAAAGGCCGTTATCTGTCATAAAACTATCAACGCGAAATACAAACAACACATGAATACAAGATTCTTTCAGGATTTCATTGCCATTTTTTTTACACAATTCACAAAGAGACTTGACATGTTCTGGCCTAGCTCAGTGGAAGGGGTGGGGAAAATACAGAGGTCACTTGACTGAAGTCAGATATACTTTTAATCTGAAGGATTTAACTCACAAAAGCATGAAAGTGTTGCTTTGGCTGCTATTTAAAAGAAGACTGCAAATATGGAACGCCTCTGTTCAGTGTGGGAAATTTGATTGAGACACTAAAAGGAAATTTCACACTGCTTCAAATGATTTGCCCCACCCCCACCCCCCAGTGTGAGTGACCTAAAATGACACCATATTGCTTTTTTTTTTTTCCCTGCCATGACAAGTTTAGTTTAACTTTCTGCAGGCTGCCCTTTATATACAGTACAGTATTAAAGCTGCTGTTTAAGAGATTGCCTTCGCATCACCGAAAGCAGCTTGTCACATGCTTCGTGATGTTGAATGGCCGGCTTGTGCTTGCCAATGAAAGTCTTGTGTGTTTAATATTGGGATTCATTTTTTGATTATTACAACTCGTAAGAACTGCACGACGTCTTTGTCTTGTTTGAGCTGTTGAAAATGAGAAAATAGCGCCCATGCACGCACGCACGCACTCACTCACTCACACTCACACACACACACACACACACACACACACATACTGAGTGCATTAATTAATGTGGAATCAAGATCGTTTTTTTTTAAAGGGTGTGGTTTTGTTGCCCAGTGACTCAGATAACTGCTGAGAGACTCGCTATCGCCAATATAATTTTCACCCTTGTTGCTGAATTGCACACAGGACGGTCCATCTTTATTTTTTGTTTTTGTTTTAATTTGGCATTGAAAACTCTTCACACATCTGTTGCAGCATGTCAGAGGTAGACATTCGTGTTGCTTCGGGTCCATCAAGGGAGTGGCAATATCGATGTGATCTAAAGATTTGTCTTTGTCTTTTTTTTTTCTCCCCTTCTTCTCTCCTGCAAACACTTTGGCAGAGCAACACATGATTTGGGAAGAGAGCACTGACAGCCTTGCCTAGCGCCCGGCCTCTGTTCAGCCATCTCCACCAGCAAACTGAAGCTTGACCCGCACTTCTTCACCAGCCGGACGTCATCTAACTGTGAGTTCCGTTTCTACTTTTCACTAATCAACGGCAAAATACTCTTGATTTTATGCTTGATACTATCAACTCATTTGGTTCAGGATTTTGGATTATTAGGGCTATTCATTGATGATTATATGCTTTTACACTGACTGTTAATTTCACATCTATCATGCCCCAAATGCGCAAGTGGAATTTTGAAGCGTTTCACAAAAGCTATTTCCACCACCTCTCTGTGGTGATGCTTTGTTTTTCCGTCTCATTTACTCGAAATATGTTTCGTAGTCATCTTTACCTTTTGTTCACAGTGTGAGCGAACTACCTTTGAATATACATTTGCGCTCATACAATCATGGCCCTTGTTTGCGGTTTCAAAGATGTATTTTATTTTATTCTTTTTTTTTAAAGGACGTGTTGTCTGAACTATCCTTCAGCTTCCCAGGTGATCATAAATTAAATATACAGCGTGTATATGAAGTTGTGTGAATGAACACATTTGAAGTAATTCACTTGTAATTTCAAACTAAGATTACCTTTTTATTTTGAAGCAAAACTTTGGTGGAAGAAATAAAAATATAAAGCGCTTCAAGATTAATTAATCTAAGCATACATTTTCTACTGCGGCACAGCCAGTGTTTGGAAGCGCCATCATAGTGAGCACATGACCAACAAAAGAGTCCGCTTGTCCTCTGAGCCCTGTGCGCCACCCACTGGCGATTAAAGGAGCCTCTCTCTCTCTCTCTCTCTCTCTCTCTCTCTCTCTCTCTCTCTCTCTCTCTCTCTCACACACAAACTAATCTTCAATACACTGTAAGGTTAACCATTATTATTATTAATAATAATAATAATAATAATATTACTATACATTTTCAGTGCAGTTAGATCTGAACTGTATTCAAACATCTGTTTTTACAAAGAAAGTTGTAAATGTTATGGTCACAGTTTTGAGTGGCGCATTCATACAACACAAGAGTTACTGCTCTGGTATGAATCCAAACAAATATTTGGAGTGCTATGCACAATCCTCATGTCATATAATGACACTCCTTTGAAAATTCTATCGCAATGTACAAAAACACAATTTCATATGCACTGGAGGACATCCAATGAATGAATACTTCATAATTGTCGTATTTTTTTAAAGCCATAGTCATTTTAAGGTACCCAAAAAATGCTTGACTTGTTTTCTCGCTTGTGTTTCAACAAAGCTTACATTTTATGCCTCAATGCCCCCCCCCCGCCCCTCCCCAGTCACGCCCGTGAGAATGGCACCGAAGACCGCTTCTTATTGCAATTAGCAATTCCAGTATCAAGTGCAGTGTACCAAACGCGGCTGAATAATGCAGCGTCTCTCTAAATGAGGTGTGTCGCTGCCCCGTTTTCAGGTCACATCAGTTGCAAGGGGATGACCGAGCGCATTCATAACATCAATCTCCACAACTTCAGCAATTCTGTACTTGAGACCCTCAATGAGCAGCGCAACCGTGGGCACTTTTGTGATGTGACTGTTCGGATCCATGGAAGTATGCTGCGAGCTCACCGCTGCGTGCTGGCCGCTGGAAGCCCCTTCTTTCAGGACAAGCTGCTTTTGGGCTACAGCGACATCGAGATCCCCTCTGTGGTCTCGGTGCAATCCATCCAAAAGTTGATTGACTTTATGTACAGCGGGATCCTTCGGGTGTCTCAGTCAGAGGCCCTGCAGATCCTAACCGCCGCCAGCATCTTGCAGATCAAGACCGTCATCGATGAGTGCACTCGCATCGTGTCCCAGAATGTGGGCCTGGCAGGCCCGGGGGCCTTCCCCGTCATACCGGGAGATTCCGGTCAGGACACCCCCCGCGGCACGCCCGAGTCGGCCACATCGGGGCCGAGCAGCGACGCCGAGTCGGGCTGTATGCAAACGTCGTCCCAGCAGAACATGGATCGCGCCTACACGTCGCTCTACGCTTACTCGGGCCTCTCCAACGGCACCCGCGAGCGCTCCCTTTACATCAACCCCATGGCGACCAACTACGACCCGAGTGCCGGCGCTCAGAAAGACCAGCAGTCGCATGATCCCCCCTGGATGAACCGCATCCAGGATCGATCCCAGCAGGTGGACCGCTTCATCTCCACGGCCGAGTCGACGCACTGTCGCAAGCAGTCCCGACCGGTGCGCCTACAAACGGGCGGAATGCACATCAAGCAGGAGGCCGAAGACGAGTACGGCTGCTTTGAGAACGCGGGGGACTGCCAGGTGGAGAACGACCACACCGAGGGCGTGGCGAGCGAGTCCAAGGTGGAAAGTTTCGACTCAGGTGTCAGCTCCTCCATCAGTACTGAGCCAGACGCCATGGAGCAGCAGCCCTACCTGAGCTATAACCGGGAGGGGGCCGGCGGTGGCGGGGAAGGCGGCCCGGTGCAGATCGAGGTCAACGACTCGTCCCCGGAGCAAGCGCAGGAGCCCGACGAGGGTGACCAGAGCCACAGCACTAGTGACAGTTCCTTGATGCACCCCCTGCCCAACGCCATCATGTCCCAATCCCTGGCCAGCACACAGCACTACCTGCGGCAGGTCGAGTCACACACCAGCAATCTCCGAATGCCGCACACCGTGACCAGCAATTCCCAAGTGTTGGGCGCCGGCAGCACCTTCTTGCCCACGCTCTTCCCGCCGCAGCCGACCCGAGACAGCAAGTCTTTCATTTACCTTTCCGGCCAGCAGCAGGCCCAGTTTGTGACGGTGCCGCCCCCTGCCATACCATCGTTCCCCAACGCCATGGCCTTGCCGCCGGCGCCATCCCAGCAGCAGCAGGCCATGGGCCAGGGGGAGAAGAAACCCTATGCATGCACTCTCTGCTGTAAAACCTTTACCGCAAAACAGAACTACGTCAAACACATGTTTGTGCATACCGGTAAGTGCCATTTGCCTCGCTCCTCCTTTCAGTAAATCGGCAGCGTTCACATTTTTTCTAAACACACGTACAGTATAAAAAGCAGACACTCTCGCCTTGTGATTTGGTGTCCGGTTAAAGAATCCAGGACTTGGCCCCAAAAATATTTTGGCCATGGTTATGTCAAAACCAAAATAGTACTTCATAGAGCAGAGTGACAACACAGCGACCGAGGATTGAGGTGATCGTTTGGAAATAATGCCATTCCTATAAAATGAGTACATGGATTACATTAATCGGTGAGCTTCATTTGAACCCCCCCAAACAATCGGAGACAAAGTGCATCAACCAAACAAACGTAGCAAGACGTGCGAGAAACGCGTGCAAACTCGTGAGCACCGTTTCATCATTGACAATTTGAGTCCAGCAGCGATAAGAGTTGCCGTCAAATATCCGCATGGACGCTGCAACATTTATGAGTCATTGATTAACTCCGGCAACTACGACGATAACAATATTGAAAATATAAATTGGCCAAATGTTAACTGCGTCACTTTTTGCCTCAGTTTTAGTTAGTTTTCAAAAGATGCCACAAGAATAGCGCACGTGACACTTTCTATCTCTTGAAAATTCAACCCTCGACTATTATTGAAGTATATTTATGATTATTTTATGTATGTGCTATTGTACATATTGGGCAAATAATGGAGAAAAAAAACAAACCCATTTGACTTTGAATCAGTGGAGCCAATCACGTCGAATTGAGAATGCTCGTCATTTCAATTTAGGTAAAGTAAGTCTAGACATAAATGTCTCTCTAGCCAGACACAAAGCGAGTTTTAATGCTTCCCCCACCAGTGGCCTTGAGGCGTCCACTAGATGAAGTCAGCAGGAGCATTAACTTTGAATTGTCAGCTTGCTGACGAGCTCATATTCCTTAATGAAACGGCCACTGGACACCTTCTGTTTGGCTTTAAATGCCGACGACATGCACGGTGCTGCAGATTTGTGGAAATGACCACTGTTGGCTTCGTCGTGTGTTTGTTGATGCCATTAACAGATGGAGGCGCTTCAGACTCAGATAAGGAAAGGGAAAACATTTTTTTTACATTCGCAAGTTTCTCTCTCTCTCTCTCTCGCTCTGTGCTGATGAGAGTATGGTTAAATACGGGTAAAATGGATGTATTTTTTTTCTCATGCTTCTGCGGGACCATTCAGGATGTCACCGTATCTCCCGTTTGTCTTTCATGCCCACGCAGGAGAAAAGCCTCACCAGTGCAGCATCTGCTGGCGCTCGTTCTCCCTGAAGGATTACTTAATCAAGCACATGGTGACCCACACAGGGGTGCGGGCCTACCAGTGCAGCATCTGCAACAAGCGCTTCACCCAGAAGAGCTCGCTCAACGTCCACATGCGGCTGCACCGTGGCGAGAAGTCCTACGAGTGTGTCATCTGCAAAAAGAAGTTCTCCCACAAGACCCTGCTGGAGCGCCACATGGCCTTGCACAGCACAGGCAGCGCCATCGCGGGGCTGACGGGCCCCGCCGGCAACCCCGGCCCCGTTTCCATCCCCGTCTCCATCCCCATGCCCCTGCCCATGGCCGTCCCCGAGCCCGGCGCCGGGGTGGTGGCCCTGGCCATGCCCGTGAGCGGAGGAGCGGGAGAAGGGCCCGGGGTCCCGACGGGAGTGGGCGTGGCGGCCGAGGCCAGCTGCCAAGAAGGGACCACCTACATGTGTTCCGTCTGCCCCGTCAAGTTCGACCAAATGGAGCACTTCAACGACCACATGCGAATGCATGTCTCCGATGGATAAGTACAACCAGATAAACTTCTCCAAAAGAATGACAAACAAAATGGCACTAGATTTTCCTTTTTCTTCTTTTTGAGGTATGGAGAGTAACGAGTACAGACACTGGCACATTAAGTTTCCCAAAAGGAAAAAAAAGAAAAAAGAAAAAAAAAAGATTTTCCTTTTTGTTATTTTAAATAAACAAAAAGATGGTGGCCTTAAGGCTTAGTAGTTTGATACTGATCTACTGGATGGATCCGAACTACGGGCCTCTAAATGTATGATTTCCTAAAATACTGATTTATGTGTTGAACACTACCGAAAGGCCTACGAAAGAAACATACACACAAACACACCTTTAGCGTAGATCTATCTGAGCGAATATAAGTGTGCGTCCTGTGTGCATCTGTATGTGTCTCTGTGTGTGCGTGCGTGCGCGCGCGTGCGTGCGTGCGTGTGTGTGTGAGAGAGAGCGAGAGAGAGAGAGAGAGAGAGAAATGCCATTAAAAATGGCAGTTGTGAACCCATACTGACCAGTTTGGAAACGTTAAATGTCCAAACTTACTGTGGTATAATTTACAACAACAATAACAAAACGAAAAAAATCAGCTGGGTGGGGCTACACATTCCCTCTAAAATACTAACAGTCACAAGATTGCCTTCTAAAGTCAATTAAAAAAAACAACAACAACAACACACAAGCAAGAGAGTAGTAAATTTGACACTGGGTTTTATTTATTCCTATGGTATTGAGATATTTTGATGCCGCTGTTGTTAAGGTACAAATTTCAATCACTTCCCGTCAAAGATTTGCGGGAATAATATTTCGTATGTTTTATAACTGTCCATGCATTTTTAATGGTTTCGTTGACTTAATTAGACTGTGTTTATGAGACGGAGAGGAAAAAAACCAAACAAAAACAATAAACGTTTTTCAAGACTCATTTGCATACACTGCCACTAATCTCCTAAAAGACTGTTAGTCAAGGCTGTGCCAATCATAAAATGAGTGTGATTTTAAAAAATATTTTTCCCCCCCGTCTTTTTTAATACTATTTTCTTTCTCTGCCTTTTTCCATTTACAGTTAGAGCAGCTTGGAATTAAAGAGACTAGGCCCTCTCTACTCCGTATTTGCTGCACCTCCACTTCCATCCAACTGCTATGGGCTGGAGGTTTTAAAACGAGATTTGTCTCTCAAACTACCGGTATTGTTGTTATTGATTATCCTACGTGGTTATTAATTTTCCTTTCACTCTATTATGAATCTGGGGGAGGAGGGGAGGGGGCTTGAGGTTGGCTGTGGATTTGAACAGTGTTAAGGAGAGAGACATTCAATTACAATCCCAATTTGTTGTTGAAATCATCGCCATCTGATTGGAGGATACAACCTGGTCATGATTTTTTGAAAAGCCGTCTTAGTGATGGGAGCTTCATAACACACTCTCAATGTGTCACTGCCAAATAGCCGGCCACGTTGACGTTTTCAAAGGAAAATTTGGAGAAGTACATCTCCAACATAATTGCATATATATATATATATATATATATATATATATAAATGGTATACATTCCAATTTTTCTAAAAGCTTGGACACACGTGTACAGATTACATTTGGACGTTAGTGTGCGTAAGATGTCATTCATGCGTCATGACAGCACGTATTTGGATTTTAACATTTTCACTTAAACAGGACACCCGACATACACAATATACACACACTGTATCGTGTGTTTGTCTGTGTGTGTGTGTGTGTCTAAAAATACACGCGCGCACACACACACACACACACACACACACATTGTGCAACTTTTGTTGTGATGTTGCTCACAGCCGATATCAAATCAACACACACACACACAAAACGTGCTACTTTGCACATTTTCTTAAAATGCCTATGCTTGGTATTTAATCATATTCATTCAATGAAATATGATTTTCTTTTATTCAATTTTAAAATCGGGAAAGAAAAAAAACAATCACGTAAAAAAAAATCTTGATAAGTGGACTGCGTTATTTTCTCGCATATATGTTGCACTGCTTAAACCAATAAGTGCACTACTGCTAACAGAGGTATAGTTTTAGAAAAAGAGGATTTTTTTAAACAAACAATAAAAAAATGAATAATAATCTTAACATTTGGTTATAGAGTTCACCTGTTAGCATAGCTTTGTTTCAATTTTAAAGTAATCCAGCGGTTCTTGGCTTTCGTTATTGCTTGCAGTGACCTACAGTATATCAATCCATATACTGTTTGTACAGTACTTGTGCCGTATTGATGCAAGCATTTATTTAAATGTGTAAAAATGACCTGTGCTTTTTTATTTTTTTATTTTTATGGAGTCACTTCCCGAGAAACTCAATTAATCAATTGTGTTTCTTTTCGAGACAGAATTTTCCTGAGAGCCAAACAGTGAAACGGCGACGGTAATAATCACGGCAACTTCTGTCTGACTTGGCGCTAGTGATGATAACAGCCATTATCACACTAAGAATAATAATAATAATACATTTATTATTGTGCGTATGAGTGTGCGTGTGTAACATAGATGATAAAAATGTGTCCTAGTACAACTTTTTTGGGTGGGTGTGGAAAGGTGATGGAATGCAGCTTCTTTGATAATACTGTAGTGTGTCCGTGGGTCGTGCACCGTTTGTGTCCTTTCCTTCCTTTCGTGGGTGTCGTCTGTCCGTGTGCTCTTTTAGCCGAATCAAACTGTTGATGAAGTGAAATCTCTTGACCTTGTAGGGCTTCCTTTGCAATATGCAGCGCAGGTACATGACGAGGAGCAGCTCCTCGGGCCACACCGTTATGGCTCGTAACACACTTTGGAACCATGAGTCGGAGGTCCGAAAACATTTGGAGTCCAGATTTCGTCCAACCGCAACTGAGATTCTATACTGCGGTTTCTCTTCTATCCCCATGTGAACATTTCTTTCACATGTACCCCCCCCCCCCCCGTCTCAGTGATGGTGCGCGTTCTTAGCCTAAAAACACACACACGCACACCCCTATTATATGTATATATGGTGCGGTCCCGGTCTTGTAGCTGTCGCTGCCAGGATGGCAAAACGTGCTGCATGCTAGTGCTCTCGTTGTCTCGACACAGCACGTGGAGGGTCATCTCTTTGCCTTAACAGACAATGCACTAAATAGTCGACGTAAGCAAACTGCCGAGTTCTTCTTCTTTTTTTTTTTTTTGTCTTGCCACACTTTTGAGCTCACGGTGTTTTGTCGCCAGCCAGCCGAGCACCAACACTGCCAAATCTCGACGTCATCTTTCAAGCGCAGAGGCAGACAGGTTTCCGTGTGACGTACGTTACGTATTTCAGTGATTTCGCATTCCTTTCGCGGCGGCCCGCTTTTTTAATTTTATTTTTTTTATTTTTTGCATAGTTTGTGTAAACACATATATCTAATGCACTATAGACTGTAGCTAGATGAGTACAGCCAGCTTTGTGGTATCAATGGTCTAAATAGTAGGTTCAGTAGCTTGTCGTTGGCTTTGGAAAATATTTCATTTTGGAATTACACTATAAGCGTGTCTCGCTATCATTTTTATGTTGTTGTTGTGGTGCTGGTGGTGGTTTTCTGGAATAACAAATCTCTCCGGACGAGGGCGACTAACTCATCGCATCGTCAGTGGTTGTATAATAAGATTGGAAGGAACGCAGACTTCTTGTTCTTCTTCTCCCCGGTTCGCATTAGCTTCCCTTTTCACTCTCCATTAGTTAGACAGTACGGTATCTTCTCGATTCCCGCTTTTTCGGATTCTTGTGGCGGTGCCACACGAGCTTTTCTTGGTGTTGCAAAGAAAAATGTGTACAAATGGTTTTGAAAAGTTGCAGCCCCTTTTGGAAAAGAGGCTCCTTTTGCTCCTTTCTTGTTTTTTTTTTTTTGTAGATTTTTTTTGTTGATTTGTTGTTGTTGTTTTTAGTGGGGGGGCGCAAATTGTTGGCTTGTTTTCCAGAACAAACCCTATTGAATGCTAGATACCAATCTTAGAGCTGTTTGTATTATGTTCACCAATCACATGACATGTTTTATTTATCATAGCGTAGAGATTCGGGGTGGACGGTGCATCGTTTTGTTTTTCTAGCAGTGCATTTGAGCCTTCATTTAATCACAATACTCTTTTAGATCATCCTGCTTTGTTGTTCTGGCGATCACGCAGTCCGCCGGTGTCGTTTAATACGATGATGTCGCTTTCGCCCGGCGTGGGTGGAGGGTCGTCAAGTAACTACAGTATCGGGTCAACGTGGTTTGCGGCGTGTTAAACGTACGCTGACAGGAACGGGCTTTTGCATTGAGGTGAAAAACACAGGACGGGAACGGTGAAGGGGGTTCACTGTCGCGCCCGTCTTGCCGGTTGTCGCTCGAGCTTGAATTAAGTCACAGTTCAGAATCAAACGTATACGTCACAGCTTTTTATCCGCTCTTCTACAGCGCACACATCAGTGTGAAACAGATAACTTCCTGACAAAAAGATATTTATATATATATAAATATATATATAAATGTATATAAAAGAATCACCACCTCCACACAGTTGAATGCATTTTTCCCTTGCGGGATATCGGGAATACGTCTATCAAGTGCCTATCCATACGTTCAGCAACTATACAGAATTTTCATAGTTTTTCTCTCCTACATTGCACAGATACAATATATACACACAATGGTCTATTTAGTTAAAAATATACGACAGTATTTATACGAGTAGAACCCGGTGGTGGTGGTGGTGGTGAGTGCATCCGAACCCTTTAAAAGAGCTGAAACATTCTCTTGCCATCGAGTCAAAGCAGAGTGTTCCATTATTTTACGAGTGGAGGATTGAAAGATATCAAAGATGCACAATCGCTTACAAATGGCTGACCGCCATTTTTGTTTGCTTTTCTTTTTTCTTCTTGCACGTCACTCACGTTCGGGAAGGCGGTGTGGCTTGGGGAGCCGGCCCGTGTGGGTCTTTCCCTGACTCGGGAGTCGACCTGTGTAAATATCAGCGCAACTCCAGATGTTTGTTTAGGCCCGTTAACGCGGCGGCGGCCTTCGTAAGTAGATTAGCGAGACCCTTCGCTAGCTGGTGTCAAAGTACGGCGGGTGCCCTTTGAACTCCATGATAGGGTGCCATATATCCAGCCTGATGCCAAATTCCCTCATCGAATATTGATGAATGCTTTATCTTATCGGACTGTCTTCCTGCCCTACGTACAAGCCGCACAACGGAGCGACGTGTAAAAAGAAACGAGCAAATACTTTATTTTTTCTTTTAAATAACCCCTCTTTTGGAGGAAAAGTCTTGTAATCAGATTAGAAAATTGTGTGAACACAACACAGGATTATGGCACAAAGGTCTCTCTTTGTGTCAGACATGAAGTTTTCGGATGGCGATGACGGCGTGGCTGCGAGATTAAAGGTTTTGGACCGGCTCATTATTGTGTCCCCTGTGGACTAATTACCACACTTTCATTCTCCAGCCTGGTCGAACGTGCCAAATTGAAATTTTTAGGGTGGGTGGGTGGGCAAACTTCACATTAAAACTACCATTGTTAATTAGTACAAAGGACTATTAAGGCCACACGGAAAAGGGGAAAGAAAAATAAAAGGAATTGTGGGACAAAAACAAAGTCCTTTTTTTGAAAGGTAAAAGTTATGAGAATTAAAAAAAAAAAGCAGCCACTCTGTCTCGAGCACCGCCATATACGTATTCATGAGGTAATACAGTCGAACCTCGTTACAACGCACCCCGAGGGACATCACGAATCGGTCCGTTCGAACGCTCGTTCGTTGTAACCCTTTCCAATAAAATGGCCGCCAGCGACGACGTTTGCGAGCATTTGTGGATGTAAAAACATGAACATGTGATCACAGTGTAAACATGTCAATTCCAAATATGCGGATAGGAAAAAAAACATTCTTTTATCAGACACAAGACAAACAACTGTAGCGTTCCTATTCCAATTGAAAAGTGCCTTCTCCCGTTCAAGATGTGCCGCAACCCGAAGCCGTTGACGATCATCTGTCGGCCTCCAACTCTTGTCATGATTCTGTCGCCTTTATGGACGATTGTCAAAATCGTCGACTTTGCCCTATCAAAAGTGAGAGAATAATTTCAACCTTAACAGACAGCTCAAATTTGCTTCCGTTGACCAGACGTGTTTTCAGGCCAGGTGCGCCGTGCCTCCTCCGGAAGTGCGACGATGTGCGAGTTGATCGCGCACTGTACATTTTGTTCGTAAGCAAGGTCGCGGCGGCAGTTAGCTTCACAAGTGTGTGGGACAAATCCGGTCGTTCTAATCAAGTGTGCGTTGTAAAGGTGTCCGATGTCAGCAAAATCGGAATATGGAAAATGAATTTTGTGAAATCGGGACTTTGAAATGTGAACGCTACAGGGTCGGAAAGGTAGTGAATGGGGTACGCTGAGAAGAGGTTCGACTTGTATCACTAAATATTTGTTTAAAAAAAAACACACACACAAACACTTTTGATTGAACATTTTACAGAGCCACGCAAAATTTGGTGACTTTATTGGGGCACTAATACTCGGTAAATTCGGAAAATTGAGAAGAATCGCATTCAACCTCCTGAAGTGATTGCCTCCACTTTGATTCTTTTAGTCCTCCATCATTCGTCGTTTTTAAGAATAGGAGAAAACAGCTATGACAATACACTGATACCTTTTTTTTGTAAGGCTTTGTTTCATCGACATTCAAAATCATCAGCGATATAGGCAACGTGATAACTTGTCCCTTTTGTCCACCCATCAGTCACACACACCCGCACGCATATACACGCTCTCTCTACATCCGCCCGCATTTTCCCGTTTTTTTTTCAAGCATCTGCCGCCACCGTCGTAAAGGTCGACAGCAGTGCTTCTCAAACTTCTCACCCCTGATCCCACCTCCACAAACACCCAAAAAAATAACAATACTCAAACATAGTTGATCCCCCCATTTCGATTTTGCCACAAAATTGACTTATTCGGTGGAATAGCATTCAATTCTTTTGCCTGTCATTGTAAGTTGCTGGCATAGATGGATGAACAAGCAGTATGGGTTGTTCTGACAAAATTACGTTGGATAAATTCTCCGCGGCACCTGTTATAAATTTCTCAGGTTCCAAATCACTGGAGTAAATAACATGATTGCACAGTTTGACCATTAAGATGGTGCCGAAATAAAGGACAATTAAAGCTGTATTTGAATAATGGTTCCATTCAAATGTGTTGCACAGAAACGTGACATTAAAAAAAATATATATAGCTTTTTAAAAAGGACATTTGTAAAAGAAAAAGTAATTGTACTTAAAAGTTAAATGCAACTCAACTGTACTTGAAAAATCTACAATATTCCATTATTTAACAAAAAACCCCAAAACATTATGCATTAAAAAAAATATATATGATTCCTTCACCTGCCACTAGAGGGAGCCCACACAACAATCGTGGTGCTCATGCCGCAGTTTGAGAATCACTGCTTATGTTCATTTGGGCTCAGCTCAATTGCATTCCTGTTCAATCCGGAACATTCCAGCCAGTGTTACCCTTCAAAAAAAAACTAACAAACAAAAACAAATAACCTGTATTTCATTTCATCTCGAGTTGTGAGCAGACCGCCTCTGTGGACACCGTCCACTACAATGCCGATTGATGTTTGGCTGTCATTATTTTTTTTTTTCCAAGTCCAATTGGCGAACTAGACATTGGTGGTTCACACAAACCAAAGATTGTCGAGTATTTGGTTTTTCTTTTTTTTTTTTGGTTATAAATGGCATAAAGCTTAACATTTAGTTGTAGTTTTGTGCTTGTCTTCATTGGTAGACTAAATTAGATTTTCTATTCAAAAATGCTACAAATCTATTTAAAAACAATTTTGGGGGGATGTTTGAATCTATAAATCCACATGAATTCTTCCCGTGACAAACAGCTTTTGTTGGACATGTGCGTCATCCTCACTTTCAACTTTTCTGTAGACGCCTCACCTTCACGTAGTACATTGAACAGATCGCAGTTTTCTCGTATTTATGCTTTGTACACCCCCCCCCTAAATATTGGATCTCCACATTTTAAAGGCTCTCCCTGCTCTCTCAACATCGCAACTTTTGAAATACGTTCTACTTGAGATGGACCAAGATGTTAAGTTTGCACATATTTGTCGGTTACCAAGCCAAAAACCCGAAGAGAATGGCGACGTGTGAAATCTCTTCACCGCAGTGGCAAAGGAATATTAATTTCATCGTTATAAGACGGTGTATTTTTTGTAATGACAAAACATCAATCATCCTGAAAAAGTTTTTCTGGCAAATTTTTGAGCAAGACTTTGGTCTAGATCAGGAGTGTCAAACTCATTTTAGTCACGGGCCAATTTGGAGTTGTGTCCTTTCAATTGGAATAGGAGGGCCGTTATGACAATGAAAGCACCAAATTATTACTTGTACACAACGTATTAATAGATTACTAGTTTTTGAAATCAGTCAAGTCAATTATACTAGATTTGTTCAATTATTGTTCAAGTGAGTGTAAACAGGGTAGCCAAAATTTGTGCAAAATCTCAACGTTATTTATTACACATCACAATTTGACGTTTTGGCACCAATTTGAGCAAGTTGACATGATTGATTGACTTTCGCGGGCCGCATAAAATGACCTGATGATCCGCATCTGGACCTCGAGTTTGACACCTGTGGTGTAGACGATTTCACTCTCAGCTCTCAAAATAGGAAACAGAATCACGGTCTTTTTGATGAAAACCCAAATTGCTTCAATTCATGAGGCGAGCACTTTCTCGTCTAGCTCTCTTTCAGGCATTGGTCTTTTTGTTGCCGCTATATCTTGTTTCTAGATAACTTGCTTATTATTGTATGTAGGGGGAAACTCAGTTGTTGATTTTGCTTCTGGTTAAATTAGCTTGCTCTCTTATTATTAACCCCCCCCCTTCCCGGAAAAAAACAAAACAAAAACTTGTCCGAAGTGGAGCTGTTGTCGTAAATGGTGGTTCAAGATGACATCAAATGAAACAACCCTGAGATATATGCTGCAGTAATGTTTTTTTTTTTTTGACGTTGCTATTTCAATATTGTTCTGAAACAAGTTTGTTTGAAATGTTTCCACTGCTGTTCTGAAATAGGGAGAAGCAATTTTTCAGTCTGCCCATGGAGTTTTTTTTTGGGGGTGTAATATGATTTGTCAAACACTGGACTGGAGTGAGTTTTCCAACATTTCCAAGCTGAGCAATGTATTTGACAAACATGACTGCACATGACGTGAGGGCGGGGCTTCGTTCGAGTTTGAGTGAGACGTCAAGACATTTCCTTTTGTTGGGGTGAGGGGGTGTATACCCTTGTAGGTGACCTGCTCTTCCCACATTGTCGCCTGCTAACTGGGGGGGGGTTGATTGGCATGATCATCAATTCATTCATTGATTGGTTGGAAATCTGCCGAGGGTGCAAAATTGCTTGTTGGTTAACTACTGAGTCCAAAAGAAGTGCACTAGAGTTGGTTTTGGAGGAGTTCAGAACTGTTTTTTTTTTTATCTGGGGGGCAGGGGCAGTTGCTCGTCAAATGTTAAATTTTTGTAATTTAAAAAAAAAATTTATGAATATGAATCCTGATTTCCCCCGTAGTCCACTGCCCTTCCCTACTAGTGACAGATTCCATTGAAAAGACATGAAAAAGGGATATTATTCCATGTGACGGACAAGATTGGACGCCTTCTTGCTGTGGTCAAGCCGATAATAACAAAATTGTCTCATCGTTCCACTTTCTCAAACCAGAAAAGAAATTTGCACTATAAGACTCATTGTGGTCTTCTTCTATCAAAAAAAAAAAAAAGCAATAGAATTCACTGAACACCTTGTGGGGAACCATGGTTTGTTTTTAGGGCGTCCGTTGTGGGACACGTTGATGTTTTCCACTTTTCAAGGGGCATTAAAGTGTCGTTTCCTCCTGGGGGGCGGGGGGCTATGTAATGAGGGATGGGATCCATTTTGAGTCTTCAACTCGCGTCGTGTAAACAAACGAAAACGTTTGCTTATTTGGTCGTTTTGTGTGTTTTGTTTTATTTCCTTTTGAGATCTAGAATGTTCCAAAAAAAAATCAAATGCACCTTTTTGTGATATAAACTTCATTGGCTGCATCCACCAAAATCTTTTTTTTTTTTTAATGTCCCACCATCAAGGTCTGACCTTGACATAAATTATTGTTTAGTGTGTTTTAAAAAAAAACTAAACAAAAAAAAGTCACCAGCTGACGTGGCTTTGTAGCTTTTCTTCCTGTTCCCACCGCTTTGTCTGGTGTCGCGGTTTGTCCGACTGTGTTGCGTGTTCGAGGAAGCATAAGTACGTGCCTTCTTGTAATCTCGTTATTATTGAGAAGCTGAAGCCAGCCAATTGTGTTTGCACTAAAAACCAAATTGCTTTTTTTTTTGTGTGTGATGTAGACTATTTAAAGCGAGCTTGTTGCGTCACTTTAAAAGGAAAAAAAAACGTACAGTATGCATGAGGGTAGATTGGCCCATTTGTCGACCTGTAAACAAAACCAGTGCAGCTTCTTGAGGATCTTGTGAATATATCTCGGCTTTCAATTCCATCTCCTTTAGTCATCCAGTTTGTCACAGTTTGAATTGTTGAAACAAAACAAAAAATAAAGAAAAAAGAAGAAAAAGATTCAAAAACAAAAACAAACCAACAAACAGGCAATACCATAACTACAATCCATCTTTTATGTCCACATACCACAATCAGAGAGTTACACATTCTTTTTTTTCTTCAATCCACGGAAAAGCATGAGGTTGCCTCGAGACTCTTGGTCAATTTAATTTTATTTTACGTGTATTTATTGCATATTTTCTCAACATCTAATAAACATTTTTCAAAGAGAAGAAATGTTCATGTGTTTTGAGTCTTAAAATGCACCTTATTCATGTCAGTCCATGGGAAAACAAAAGAATAATGACTTTTTTTTTGTAAGAAAAAAAAATGCTGGCAATGTAATATCTCTAATTTAGCACCTTACTACACAGCATGTTTTCACTTTATGCCAGTTTAGCTCTTCTTTCATTTGGAATCTCGGATTTGTGCGACTTGTTCATTCGTGGGATGTGCCAAAGTTTGGAGGCGATCTCCCCAACTGTTGACACTTATCAGTTTTCTTTCTTTTCGTTCTTTTTTTTCTCCTCCTCCTGCTCATCCTGCTTCAGTTATGGCAAACTTTCCTATAACAAGTGTGTGGAATCGATTTATCTCAGCAAACAGTATCATAACTTGCCCTTTTACAATAAGCCCTGTATTTCACCTATATTTACCAGTGATGTGTATTCGTTATTATAAAGAAAAATAGCCGTAAAAGCTTCATTATGTTACACAATATTGTGACTTTTTTCGAAAAACTGTGAAGACTTATCTTGCATATACTTTATACAGAAGTATTAAGCCTTAATACAAAAGACTAAAAAAAGTGTGGAAGAATAAACTGATTGTTGCTAAGTAAGGATGATTTTTGTAAATGTTACCAGCACTTTTTTTGTAATTTTCACTCTCTGAGGTATTGTACAAGTTTGAGCTGTTTGTGAAGTTTGATTATGAAGGAATAAAAACTAGTACTTTCCTGTACTTCACACCATGTTTTGTCAGCCTTTTTATTTCTTTCGCACTTCTCACCGATGACAAAATAACACAGAAGGGGCGAGAAGGTCGAACACAATGCATTACATTTCCTCATAGGGGCATTATGGAAATAGAAATAATGTTATCAAACAAAACATTTTTAAACGCTGTTCACGTGAATGAGAAGTGAGGGTATAATAACAATAATGAAAAACACTTTTTTTTTAATACATTAACTGTCACGCAAGTATAAAAGTAGTTTTCCACGAGCATCATCAACAAAGCAGCGTATTTAATTGTACCTTTGGATATTCTGATTTTGTTTTCTGTTCTTTGAAAGCAGGGGTCATGAACCTTTTTGATTAAACGAGCCAAAAAAAACAACCATGTGAATAGTAAGGCGTTTTTAGCCCCAAAAAAAGACTACGTAGAGCAAGGCGTTTTTTTGCCCCACAAAAACAACCATGTATAGTGAAGTATCGGCCCTGAGTCAGGCCCACACCTCCTCCCGGAGACAAGGGGCGCGCGGAGGCTTCTGGCCCTCTCCCGGAGGTCTGCAGTGGGTCAAGGGCCGACACAAAAAGTTCCTTCGTTGAGCCGCAGACAGAGGACGCACCAGAAGTTTCTTTGAGTTTGAGGCCGGAATTGGTCAAAAACTAAGTACAAACTTAGTCTGGAGTCCAAGGTTCAGGCTGGTCACAAACGAGTTTTATTCAGTCAAAACCCGGAGAGGTACAGATGTGCACATCGGAAAACTCTAAAATCTCCAGAGACTAGACACAGGTTTTATAGAGTTATGGGGGCCAACCCCTCACATTTCATTGGCTAGTCTCTACGGTCGTTTGTCAATTCTAATGGTATCATAATGCGTTGTGTAATTCTGATTGGCTGTGGCTTCTTTGTCAGCTAGATTATAATGGTATCTACAGACGCTCCCCGACTTACGAACATCTGAGTTACGAACAACGGTACATACGAACATTTTTACGGGTATGTCGAAAAAGAAAAGAAAAAGTTAGATTTTGTATTTCACGCCTTTTTCCGAGTACAGGTACTGCAGTACTTCCTTCCGCCGCTAATACCGACGTGAGGCGCTGTGAGAGCTCGCCCAGCATCCACCCCGAATCCGGCTTCCTCTGCCCAGTTGTTAAATATCTGGTGCATCCATTATTCAATATAGTTGGTGAAAAGCGAAAGGCTTCTAGTGAGAGGGGAAGTGTAAAGATGAGGCAAGCCATTTCATTTCAAATGAAAGTGGCAATAATAAAGAAGCTTGATGCGGGTGAGAAAATGGTGAGCGTTGCACGTGCATACAACATGAATCGTTCGACCATCGGTACCATTTATAAACAGAAAGATCGGGAGCTTCAAGCTGAAGCCGCTGCTAGTTTACCGGGCAGCTAACCCTCGAGCCCTGAAGAACGTGACGAAAAGCTCTCTCCCCGTTATATGGATGTCAAACATATACGCCTTAAACATACATTCCAGACAAAATATAGCACTGAAGCAACTTACGAACGAATTCACCTTACGAACGATCGTTCGGAACGTATCTCATTCGTAACCTGGGGAGCGTCCGTATAAGTAACTTCATGTTACGGTTCTAATTTATAATGGTATAACAATAGCTTCATTTAAAAAATATAATAGAGGCCCCTACCGGGCCTCTGTGTGATTGCATGCGAGTTTTGAATATAATTATATCTCTGTAAGCATGGCAACCTGATGCATGTGGGTTTTTAGATTTAACTACGGTATGTCTTCGTTGGCTTGACAACCTGATGAAATTACTGAAGTACACACAGAGGTCATCACCGACATGCATAATTACTGAAGAACATACAGCAGTCATTACTGATATGCATGTTGCTAATCCAATGGTGGGCGTTCTTGCTAATCTGTTTATGACCATCGCAGAATAGCTAGCAAGCATCATCAGTATGCATTTTGCTCGTTACCTATACATTTGTTTGACATGTACATTTCTCTGCCTGACAACCATATGCCTGTTTTCCTACTTACTATGATTAGGTTACGTATTTCCATGAACCGAACACAAAATAGATATAAAACAGATATTACAATAGTAAGGCGTTTTTAGATGAAAAAAAGGACCCTGTATAGTAAGGTGTTTTTAGCCAAGAAAAACGACCATGTATAATAAGGCGTTTTTAACACAAAAAAATTTTACCACCGACTATGTATAGTAAGGCATTTTTAGCCCCCCCAAAAAACGACCATGTATAGTAAGGCGTTTTTAGCTGAAAAAAAACAACCATATATAGTAAGGTGTTGAAAAAAACCGACCATGAATAGTAAAGCTTTTTTAGCGGTAAAAACGACCATGTATAGTAAAGCTTTTTTAGCGGTAAAAAACGACCATGTATGGTAAGGCATTTTTAGCTGAAAAAAACGACCATGAATAGTAAAGCTTTTTTAGCCGAAAAAAAACGACCATGTATAGTAAAGCTTTTTTAGCGGTAAAACGACCATGTATGGTAAGGCGTTTTTAGCCGAAAAACGACCATGTATATATAGTAAAGCGTTTTTAGCCGAACAAAACGACCATGTATATATAGTAAGGCGTTTTTAGCAGAAATTTTGCGAAAAAACGACCATGTATAGTAAAGCTTTTTTAGCGGTAAAAAACGACCATGTATGGTAAGGTGTTTTTAGCCTAAAAAAAACGACCATGTATATATAGTAAAGCGTTTTAGCGAAAAAACGACCATTCATAATAAGGCGTTTTAGCCCAAAAACGACCATGTATAGTAAAGCTTTTTTAAGGGGAAATAACGACCATGTATGGTAAGGTGTTTTTAGCTGAGAAAAACGACCATGTATAGTAAGGAGTTTTTAGCAGAAATTTTAGCGGAAAAACGACCATGTATAGTAAAGCTTTTTTAGCGGTAAAACGACCATGTATGGTAAGGCGTTTTAGCGAAAAAACGACCATGTATATATAGTAAAGCGTTTTTAGCGAAAAACGACCATTCATAATAAAGGCGTTTTAGCCCAAAAACGACCATGTATAGTAAAGTTTTTTAGCGGTAAAAACGACCATGTATGGTAAGGCGTTTTAGCGAAAAAACGACCATGTATATATAGTAAAGCGTTTTTAGCGAAAAAAACGACCATTCATAATAAAGCGTTTTAGCCCAAAAACGACCATGTATAGTAAAGCTTTTTAAGGGGAAATAACGACCATGTATGGTAAGGTGTTTTTAGCTGAGAAAACGACCATGTATAGTAAGGAGTTTTAGCAGAAATTTTTAGCGAAAAACGACCATGTATAGTAAAGCTTTTTAGCGGTAAAAACAACCATGTATGGTAAGGCGTTTTAGCGAAAAAACGACCATGTATATATAGTAAAGCGCTTTTAGCGGAAAAAAAACGACCATTCATAATAAGGCGTTTTAGCCCCAAAAACGACCATGTATAGTAAAGTTTTTTTAGCGGTAAAAAACGACCATGTATGGTAAGGCGTTTTAGCGAAAAACGACCATGTATATATAGTAAAGCGTTTTTAGCCGAAAAAAAACGACCATGTATAGTAAAGCTTTTTTAGCTGAAAAAAACGACCATGTATAGTAAAGCTTTTTTAGCCGAAAAAAAACGACCATGTATAGTAAAGCTTTTTTAGCGGTAAAAAACGACCATGTATGGTAAGGCGTTTTTAGCCGAAAAAAACCGACCATGTATATATAGTAAAGCGTTTTTAGCCGAACAAAACGACCATGTATATATAGTAAGGCGTTTTTAGCAGAAATTTTTGCCGAAAAAAACGACCATGTATAGTAAAGCTTTTTTAGCGGTAAAAAACGACCATGTATGGTAAGGTGTTTTTAGCCGAAAAAAAACGACCATGTATATATAGTAAAGCGTTTTTAGCGAAAAACGACCATTCATAATAATGCGTTTTAGCCCAAAAACGACCATGTATAGTAAAGCTTTTTTAAGGGGAAATAACGACCATGTATGGTAAGGTGTTTTTAGCTGAGAAAAACGACCATGTATAGTAAGGAGTTTTTAGCAGAAATTTTTAGCGGAAAAAAACGACCATGTATAGTAAAGCTTTTTTAGCGGTAAAAAACGACCATGTATGGTAAGGCGTTTTAGCGAAAAAACGACCATGTATATATAGTAAAGCGCTTTTAGCCGAAAAAAAACGACCATTCATAATAAGGCGTTTTTAGCCCAAAAAAAACGACCATGTATAGTAAAGTTTTTTTAGCGGTAAAAAACGACCATGTATGGTAAGGCGTTTTAGCGAAAAACGACCATGTATATATAGTAAAGCGTTTTTAGCGAAAAAACGACCATTCATAATAAAGCGTTTTAGCCCAAAAACGACCATGTATAGTAAAGCTTTTTAAGGGGAAATAACGACCATGTATGGTAAGGTGTTTTTAGCTGAGAAAACGACCATGTATAGTAAGGAGTTTTAGCAGAAATTTTAGCGGAAAAACGACCATGTATAGTAAAGCTTTTTAGCGGTAAAAACGACCATGTATGGTAAGGCGTTTTAGCGAAAACGACCATGTATATATAGTAAAGCGCTTTTAGCGAAAAAAACGACCATTCATAATAAGGCATTTTAGCCCAAAAAACGACCATGTATAGTAAAGTTTTTTAGCGGTAAAACGACCATGTATAGTAAGGGTTTTTAGCGAAAAACGACCATGTATATATAGTAAAGCGTTTTTAGCGGAAAAAAAACGACCATGAATAGTAAAGCTTTTTTAGCCGAAAAAAAACGACCATGTATAGTAAAGCTTTTTTAGCGAAAAAACGACCATGTATAGTAAAGCTTTTAGCGGTAAAAACGACCATGTATGGTAAGGCGTTTTAGCGAAAAAACGACCATGTATATATAGTAAAGCGTTTTTAGCGGTAAAAAACGACCATGTATGGTAAGGCGTTTTTAGCCGAAAAAAAACGACCATGTATATATAGTAAAGCGTTTTAGCCAAAAAACGACCATGTATAGTAAAGTTTTTTAGGGAAATAACGACCATGTATGGTAACGTGTTTTTAGCTGAGAAAACGACCATGTATAGTAAGGAGTTTTTAGCAGAAATTTTTAGCGGAAAAAAACGACCATGTATAGTAAAGCTTTTTTAGCGGTAAAAAACGATCATGTATGGTAAGGCGTTTTTAGCCGAAAAAAAATGACCATGTATATATAGTAAAGCGTTTTTAGCCGAACAAAACGACCATGTATATACAGTATAGTAAGGCGTTTTAGCAGAAATTTTTGCCAAAAAACGACCATGTATAGTAAAGCTTTTTAGCGGTAAAAACGACCATGTATGGTAAGGCGTTTTAGCGAAAAACGACCATGTATATATAGTAAAGCGCTTTTAGCGAAAAAACGACCATTCATAATAAGGCGTTTTTAGCCCAAAAAAAACGACCATGTATAGTAAAGCTTTTTTAAGGGGAAATAACGACCATGTATGGTAAGGTGTTTTTAGCTGAGAAAAACGACCATGTATAGTAAGGAGTTTTTAGCAGAAATTTTTAGCGGAAAAAAACGACCATGTATAGTAAAGCTTTTTTAGCGGTAAAAAACGACCATGTATGGTAAGGCGTTTTTAGCCGAAAAAAAACGACCATGTATATATAGTAAAGCGTTTTTAGCCGAAAAAAAACGACCATTCATAATAAGGCGTTTTTAGCCCAAAAAAAACGACCATGTATAGTAAAGTTTTTTTAGCGGTAAAAAACGACCATGTATGGTAAGGCGTTTTTAGCCGAAAAAAAACGACCATGTATATATAGTAAAGCGTTTTTAGCCGAAAAAAAACGACCATTCATAATAAGGCGTTTTTAGCCCAAAAACGACCATGTATAGTAAAGCTTTTTTAAGGGGAAATAACGACCATGTATGGTAAGGTGTTTTTAGCTGAGAAAAACGACCATGTATAGTAAGGAGTTTTTAGCAGAAATTTTTAGCGGAAAAAAACGACCATGTATAGTAAAGCTTTTTTAGCGGTAAAAAACAACCATGTATGGTAAGGCGTTTTTAGCCGAAAAAAAACGACCATGTATATATAGTAAAGCGCTTTTAGCCGAAAAAAAACGACCATTCATAATAAGGCGTTTTTAGCCCAAAAAAAACGACCATGTATAGTAAAGTTTTTTTAGCGGTAAAAAACGACCATGTATGGTAAGGCGTTTTTAGCCGAAAAAAAACGACCATGTATATATAGTAAAGCGTTTTTAGCGAAAAAACGACCATGTATATATAGTAAAGCGCTTTTAGCGAAAAACGACCATGTATAGTAAAGCTTTTTTAGCTGAAAAAAACGACCATGTATAGTAAAGCTTTTTTAGCCGAAAAAAAACGACCATGTATAGTAAAGCTTTTTTAGCGGTAAAAAACGACCATGTATGGTAAGGCGTTTTTAGCCGAAAAAAACCGACCATGTATATATAGTAAAGCGTTTTTAGCCGAACAAAACGACCATGTATATATAGTAAGGCGTTTTTAGCAGAAATTTTTGCCGAAAAAAACGACCATGTATAGTAAAGCTTTTTTAGCGGTAAAAAACGACCATGTATGGTAAGGCGTTTTTAGCCGAAAAAAAACGACCATGTATATATAGTAAAGCGTTTTAAGCGAAAAAACCGACCATTCATAATAAGGCGTTTTAGCCCAAAAAAAACGACCATGTATAGTAAAGTTTTTTAGCGGTAAAACGACCATGTATGGTAAGGCGTTTTAGCGAAAAAACGACCATGTATATATAGTAAAGCGTTTTTAGCCGAAAAAAAACGACCATTCATAATAAGGCGTTTTTAGCCCAAAAAAAACGACCATGTATAGTAAAGCTTTTTAAGGGGAAATAACGACCATGTATGGTAAGGTGTTTTTAGCTGAGAAAAACGACCATGTATAGTAAGGAGTTTTTAGCAGAAATTTTTAGCGGAAAAAAACGACCATGTATAGTAAAGCTTTTTTAGCGGTAAAAAACGACCATGTACGTTTTTAGCCGAAAAAAAAACGACCATGTATATATAGTAAAGCATTTTTAGCCGAAAAAAAACGACCATTCATAATAAGGCATTTTTAGCCCAAAAAAAACGACCATGTATAGTAAAGTTTTTTTAGCGGTAAAAAACGACCATGTATGGTAAGGCGTTTTTAGCCGAAAAAAAACGACCATGTATATATAGTAAAGCGTTTTTAGCCGAAAAAAAACGACCATGTATAGTAAAGCTTTTTTAGCTGAAAAAAACGACCATGTATAGTAAAGCTTTTTTAGCCGAAAAAAAACGACCATGTATAGTAAAGCTTTTTAGCGGTAAAAAACGACCATGTATGGTAAGGCGTTTTTAGCCGAAAAAAAACGACCATGTATATATAGTAAAGCGTTTTTAGCGGTAAAAAACGACCATGTATGGTAAGGCGTTTTTAGCCGAAAAAAACCGACCATGTATAGTAAAGTTTTTTTAAGGGGAAATAACGACCATGTATGGTAAAGTGTTTTTAGCCGAACAAAACGACCATGTATATACAGTATAGTAAGGCGTTTTTAGCAGAAATTTTTTCCGAAAAAAACGACCATGTTTAGTAAAGTTTTTTTAGCGGTAAAAAACGACCATGTATGGTAAGGCGTTTTTAGCCGAAAAAAAACGACCATGTATATATAGTAAAGTGTTTTTAGCCGAAAAAAAACGACCATTCATAACAAGGCGTTTTTAGCCCCAAAAAAACGACCATGTATAGTAAAGCTTTTTTAAGGGGAAATAACGACCATGTATGGTAAGGTGTTTTTAGCTGAGAAAAACGACCATGTATAGTAAGGAGTTTTTAGCAGAAATTTTTAGCGGAAAAACGACCATGTATAGTAAAGCTTTTTTAGCGGAAAAAAACGACCAGGCGTTTTTAGCCAAAATCTATAGCCCCAAAAAAACGACCATGTATCGTACCTCTGCACTGTGAAGCCGACATGCTAACCACTGGACTACCGGGCCGCCCGACTATGTATAGTAAGGCGATTTGTTTAAGAGAAAAAAAAGACAATGTATAGACATTTTTAGCCGAACAAAACGACCATGTATATATAGTAAGGCCTTTTTAGCTGGAAAAAACGGCCATGTATAGTAAGGCGTTTTTTTAATCGAAAAAAACGACGATGTATAAGAAGGCGTTTTTAGCTGAGAAAAATGACCATGTATAGGAAGGCGTTTTCAGCCCAAATTTTTAGCCGAAAAAAACGACCATGTATAGTAAGGCAATGTATAGTAAGAGTTTTTTGACGAAAAAAAGATCATGTATAGCAAGGGGTTTTTTGATTTAAAAAAATGACCACGTATAGTAAGGCATTTTTTGATGAAAAAAAGACCATGTATAGTAAGGCGTTTTTATAGTAAATGCCTTACCACGTATAGTAAGGCATTTTTTGATGAAAAAAACGACCATGTATCGTCAGGCGTTTTTTGCCGAAAAAAATGACAATGTATATTAAGACGTTTTTAGCCGAAATTTTTAGCCGAACAAAACCACCAGGTAAGGCGATTTTAGCCCAAAAAAATCACATGAATAGTAAGGCGTTTTAGCTGAAAAAATGACCACCTTACTATAGTAAGGCGTTTTTAGCCGAGAAAAACGACCATGTATAGTCAGGCATTTTTAGCAGAAATTTTTAGCCCAAAAACGGCGTTTTAGTAAAAAAAAAAAGGACCATGTATAGTAAGGCGTTTTTAGCGGAAAAAAAATGACCATGTATATATAGTAAGGCGTTTTTAGCCGAAAAAAATGACCATGTATAGTAAGGCGTTTTTAGCTGAGAAAAACGACCATGTAGACTAAGGCATTTTTAGCCCCCAAAAACGACTATGTATATTAAGGCGTTTAAAGCCGAGAAAAACAACCATGTATAGTGAAGCGTTTTCAGCCCAAATTTTTAGCCGAGAAAAATGACCATCTATAGTAAGGCGTTTTTAGCAGAAAAAAACGACCATGTATAGTAAGGCGTTTTTATAGTAAATGCCTTACCACGTATAGTAAGGCATTTTTTGATGAAAAAAAGACCATGTATAGTAAGGCGTTTTTATAGTAAATGCCTTACCATGTATAGTAAGGCATTTTTTGATGAAAAAAACGACCATGTATCGTCAGGCGTTTTTTGCCGAAAAAAATGACAATGTATATTAAGACGTTTTTAGCCGAAATTTTTAGCCGAACAAAACCACCAGGTAAGGCGATTTTAGCCCAAAAAAATCACATGAATAGTAAGGCGTTTTAGCTGAAAATGACCACCTTACTATAGTAAGGCGTTTTTAGCCGAGAAAAACGACCATGTATAGTCAGGCATTTTTAGCAGAAATTTTTAGCCTAAAAAAAGGCGTTTTTAGTAAAAAAAAAAAAAAAAGGACCATGTATAGTAAGGCGTTTTTAGCCGAAAAAAAATGACCATGTATAGTAAGGCGTTTTAGCGAAAAAATGACCATGTATAGTAAGGCGTTTTTAGCTGAGAAAAACGACCATGTAGACTAAGGCATTTTTAGCCCCCAAAAAACGACTATGTATATTAAGGCGTTTAAAGCCGAGAAAAACAACCATGTATAGTGAAGTGTTTTCAGCCCAAATTTTTAGCCGAGAAAAATGACCATCTATAGTAAGGCGTTTTTAGCAGAAAAAAACGACCATGTATAGTCAGGCATTTTTAGCAGAAATTTTTAGCCTAAAAAAAGGCGTTTTTAGTAAAAAAAAAAAAAGGACCATGTATAGTAAGGCGTTTTTAGCCGAAAAAAAATGACCATGTATAGTAAGGCGTTTTTAGCCGAAAAAAATGACCATGTATAGTAAGGCGTTTTTAGCTGAGAAAAACGACCATGTAGACTAAGGCATTTTTAGCCCCAAAAACGACTATGTATATTAAGGCGTTTAAGCCGAGAAAAACAACCATGTATAGTGAAGTGTTTTCAGCCCAAATTTTTAGCCGAGAAAAATGACCATCTATAGTAAGGCGTTTTTAGCAGAAAAAAACGACCATGTATAGTAAGGCGTTTTTAGCCGAGAAAAACGACCATGTATCGTAAGGACTTTTTAGCTGAAAAAAAACGACCATGTATAGTAAGGCGTTTTTAGCCGAAAAAAATGACTATGTATAGTGAGGCGTTTTTAGCCGAGAAAAACGACCATGTAAGGACCATGTAAGGACTTTTTATCCCCAAAAAAACGACCATGTATAGTAAGGACTTTTTAGCCGAAAAAAACGACCATGTATAGTAAGGCGTTTTTAGCCCCAAAAAAATGACCATCCATAGTAAGGACTTTTTAGCGAAAAACGACCATGTATAGTAAGGCGTTTTTAGCCCCAAAAATGACCATCCATAGTAAGGCGTTTTTAGCAGAAAAAAAATGACTATGTATAGTGAGGCGTTTTTAGCCGAGAAAAACGACCATGTATAGTAAGGTGTTTTTGGCCCCAAAAAATGACCATGTAAGGCGATTTTAGCTGGAAAAAACGACCATGAATAGTAAGGAGTTTTTAGCCCCAAAAAAATGACCATCCATAGTAAGGCGTTTTTAGCAGAAAAAAAATGACTATGTATAGTGAGGCGTTTTTAGCGAGAAAACGACCATGTATAGTAAGGACTTTTTAGCGAAAAAACGACCATGTATAGTAAGGCGTTTTTAGCCCCAAAAAAATGACCATCCATAGTAATGCGTTTTAGCAGAAAAAATGACTATGTATAGTGAGGCGTTTTAGCCGAGAAAACGACCATGTATAGTAAGGCGTTTTGCCTGAAAAAACGACCATGTATAGTAAGGAGTTTTTGGCCCCAAAAAATGACCATGTAAGGCGATTTTAGCTGGAAAAAACGACCATGAATAGTAAGGAGTTTTTAGCTGAAAAAACGACCATGTATAGCAAGGCGTTTTTAGCCGAAAAAAAACGACCATGTATAGTAAGGCGTTTTAGCGAAAAAAGGACCATGTATAGTAAGGCGTTTTAGCCAAAAACGACCATGTATAGTAAGGACTTTTAGCCAAAAACGACCATGTATAGTAAGGCGTTTTAGCCCCAAAAATGACCATCCATAGTAAGGCGTTTTTAGCAGAAAAAAAATGACTATGTATAGTGAGGCGTTTTTAGCCGAGAAAAACGACCATGTATAGTAAGGCGTTTTTGCCTGAAAAAAAACGACCATGTATAGTAAGGAGTTTTTGGCCCCAAAAAATGACCATGTAAGGCGATTTTAGCTGGAAAAAACGACCATGAATAGTAAGGAGTTTTTAGCTGAAAAAACGACCATGTATAGCAAGGCGTTTTTAGCCGAAAAAAAACGACCATGTATAGTAAAGTTTTTTTAAGGGGAAATAACGACCATGTATGGTAACGTGTTTTTAGCTGAGAAAAACGACCATGTATAGTAAGGAGTTTTTAGCAGAAATTTTTAGCGGAAAAAAACGACCATGTATAGTAAAGCTTTTTTAGCGGTAAAAAACGACCATGTATGGTAAGGCGTTTTTAGCCGAAAAAAAACGACCATGTATGGTAAGGCGTTTTTAGCCGAAAAAAAACGACCATGTATATATAGTAAAGCGTTTTTAGCCGAACAAAACGACCATGTATATACAGTATAGTAAGGCGTTTTTAGCAGAAATTTTTGCCGAAAAAAACGACCATGTATAGTAAAGCTTTTTTAGCGGTAAAAAACGACCATGTATGGTAAGGCGTTTTTAGCCGAAAAAAAACGACCATGTATATATAGTAAAGCGTTTTTAGCCGAAAAAAAACGACCATTCATAATAAGGCTTTTAGCCCAAAAAAAACGACCATGTATAGTAAAGCTTTTTTAAGGGGAAATAACGACCATGTATGGTAAGGTGTTTTTAGCTGAGAAAAACGACCATGTATAGTAAGGAGTTTTTAGCAGAAATTTTTAGCGGAAAAAAACGACCATGTATAGTAAAGCTTTTTTAGCGGTAAAAAACGACCATGTATGGTAAGGCGTTTTTAGCCGAAAAAAAACGACCATGTATATATAGTAAAGCGTTTTTAGCCGAAAAAAAACGACCATTCATAATAAGGCGTTTTTAGCCCAAAAAAAACGACCATGTATAGTAAAGTTTTTTTAGCGGTAAAAAACGACCATGTATGGTAAGGCGTTTTTAGCGTTTTTTGCGAAAAAAAACGACCATGTATAGTAAAGCTTTTTAGCGGTAAAACGACCATGTATGGTAAGGCGTTTTTAGCGAAAAAACCGACCATGTATATATAGTAAAGCGTTTTTAGCGAACAAACGACCATGTATATATAGTAAGGCCTTTTTAGCTGGAAAAAAACGGCCATGTATAGTAAGGCGTTTTTTTAATCGAAAAAAACGACGATGTATAAGAAGGCGTTTTTAGCTGAGAAAAATGACCATGTATAGGAAGGCGTTTTCAGCCCAAATTTTTAGCAAAAACGACCATGTATAGTAAGGCAATGTATAGTAAGAGTTTTTGACTAAAAAACGACCATCATGTATAGCAAGGGTTTTGATTTAAAAAATGACCACGTATAGTAAGGCATTTTTGATGAAAAAAAGACCATGTATAGTAAGGCGTTTTTATAGTAAATGCCTTACCACGTATAGTAAGGCATTTTTTGATGAAAAAAACGACCATGTATCGTCAGGCGTTTTTTGCCGAAAAAAATGACAATGTATATTAAGACGTTTTTAGCCGAAATTTTTAGCCGAACAAAACCACCAGGTAAGGCGATTTTAGCCCAAAAAAATCACATGAATAGTAAGGCGTTTTAGCTGAAAAAATGACCACCTTACTATAGTAAGGCGTTTTTAGCCGAGAAAAACGACCATGTATAGTCAGGCATTTTTAGCAGAAATTTTTAGCCTAAAAAAAGGCGTTTTTAGTAAAAAAAAAAAGGACCATGTATAGTAAGGCGTTTTTAGCCG
The DNA here is from genome assembly GCA_026261675.1 of Hippocampus mohnikei. Lineage (NCBI taxonomy): Eukaryota > Metazoa > Chordata > Actinopteri > Syngnathiformes > Syngnathidae > Hippocampus > Hippocampus mohnikei. Next base: position 14,292,819 of record JAKGUB010000325.1, on the reverse strand, counting down.
AAAAAAAATGACCATGTATAGTAAGGCGTTTTTAGCCGAAAAAAATGACCATGTATAGTAAGGCGTTTTTAGCTGAGAAAAACGACCATGTAGACTAAGGCATTTTTAGCCCCCAAAAAAACGACTATGTATATTAAGGCGTTTAAAGCCGAGAAAAACAACCATGTATAGTGAAGTGTTTTCAGCCCAAATTTTTAGCCGAGAAAAATGACCATCTATAGTAAGGCGTTTTTAGCAGAAAAAAACGACCATGTATAGTAAGGCGTTTTTAGCCGAGAAAAACGACCATGTATCGTAAGGACTTTTTAGCTGAAAAAAAACGACCATGTATAGTAAGGCGTTTTTAGCCGAAAAAAATGACTATGTATAGTGAGGCGTTTTTAGCCGAGAAAAACGACCATGTAAGGACTTTTTATCCCCCAAAAAACGACCATGTATAGTAAGGACTTTTTAGCCGAAAAAAACGACCATGTATAGTAAGGCGTTTTTAGCCCCAAAAAAATGACCATCCATAGTAAGGACTTTTTAGCCGAAAAAAACGACCATGTATAGTAAGGCGTTTTTAGCCCCAAAAAAATGACCATCCATAGTAAGGCGTTTTTAGCAGAAAAAAAATGACTATGTATAGTGAGGCGTTTTTAGCCGAGAAAAACGACCATGTATAGTAAGGTGTTTTTGGCCCCAAAAAATGACCATGTAAGGCGATTTTAGCTGGAAAAAACGACCATGAATAGTAAGGAGTTTTTAGCCCCAAAAAAATGACCATCCATAGTAAGGCGTTTTTAGCAGAAAAAAAATGACTATGTATAGTGAGGCGTTTTTAGCCGAGAAAAACGACCATGTATAGTAAGGACTTTTTAGCCGAAAAAAACGACCATGTATAGTAAGGCGTTTTTAGCCCCAAAAAAATGACCATCCATAGTAAGGCGTTTTTAGCAGAAAAAAAATGACTATGTATAGTGAGGCGTTTTTAGCCGAGAAAAACGACCATGTATAGTAAGGCGTTTTTGCCTGAAAAAAAACGACCATGTATAGTAAGGAGATTTTGGCCCCAAAATGACCATGTAAGGCGATTTTAGCTGGAAAACGACCATGAATAGTAAGGAGTTTTTTAGCTGAAAAACGACCATGTATAGTAAGGCGTTTTAGCGGTAAAAACGACCATGTATAGTAAGGCGTTTTAGCGAAAAAACGACCATGTATAGTAAGGCGTTTTAGCCAAAAAAACGACCATGTATAGTAAGGACTTTTAGCCGAAAAACGACCATGTATAGTAAGGCGTTTTAGCCCCAAAAATGACCATCCATAGTAAGGCGTTTTTAGCAGAAAAAATGACTATGTATAGTGAGGCGTTTTAGCCGAGAAAACGACCATGTATAGTAAGGCGTTTTGCCTGAAAAAACGACCATGTATAGTAAGGAGTTTTTAGCCCAAAAATGACCATGTAAGGCGATTTTAGCTGGAAAAACGACCATGAATAGTAAGGAGTTTTAGCTGAAAAACGACCATGTATAGTAAGGCGTTTTAGCCCCAAAAACGACCATGTATAGTAAAGTTTTTTAAGGGGAAATAACGACCATGTATGGTAACGTGTTTTTAGCTGAGAAAACGACCATGTATAGTAAGGAGTTTTTAGCAGAAATTTTAGCGGAAAAACGACCATGTATAGTAAAGCTTTTTAGCGGTAAAAACGACCATGTATGGTAAGGCGTTTTTAGCCGAAAAAACGACCATGTATGGTAAGGCGTTTTTAGCCGAAAAAAAACGACCATGTATATATAGTAAAGCGTTTTTAGCCGAACAAAACGACCATGTATATACAGTATAGTAAGGCGTTTTTAGCAGAAATTTTTGCCGAAAAAAACGACCATGTATAGTAAAGCTTTTTTAGCGGTAAAAAACGACCATGTATGGTAAGGCGTTTTTAGCCGAAAAAAAACGACCATGTATATATAGTAAAGCGTTTTTAGCCGAAAAAAAACGACCATTCATAATAAGGCGTTTTTAGCCCAAAAAAAACGACCATGTATAGTAAAGCTTTTTTAAGGGGAAATAACGACCATGTATGGTAAGGTGTTTTTAGCTGAGAAAAACGACCATGTATAGTAAGGAGTTTTTAGCAGAAATTTTTAGCGGAAAAAAACGACCATGTATAGTAAAGCTTTTTTAGCGGTAAAAAACGACCATGTATGGTAAGGCGTTTTTAGCCGAAAAAAACCGACCATGTATATATAGTAAAGCGTTTTTAAAAAAAACGACCATTCATAATAAGGCGTTTTTAGCCCAAAAAAAACGACCATGTATAGTAAAGTTTTTTTAGCGGTAAAAAACGACCATGTATGGTAAGGCGTTTTTAGCCGAAAAAAAACGACCATGTATAGTAAAGCTTTTTTAGCGGTAAAAAACGACCATGTATGGTAAGGCGTTTTTAGCCGAAAAAAAACGACCATGTATATATAGTAAAGCGTTTTTAGCCGAACAAAACGACCATGTATATATAGTAAGGCCTTTTTAGCTGGAAAAAAACGGCCATGTATAGTAAGGCGTTTTTTTAATCGAAAAAAACGACGATGTATAAGAAGGCGTTTTTAGCTGAGAAAAATGACCATGTATAGGAAGGCGTTTTCAGCCCAAATTTTTAGCCGAAAAAAACGACCATGTATAGTAAGGCAATGTATAGTAAGAGTTTTTTGACGAAAAAAAGATCATGTATAGCAAGGGGTTTTTTGATTTAAAAAAATGACCACGTATAGTAAGGCATTTTTTGATGAAAAAAAGACCATGTATAGTAAGGCGTTTTTATAGTAAATGCCTTACCACGTATAGTAAGGCATTTTTTGATGAAAAAAACGACCATGTATCGTCAGGCGTTTTTTGCCGAAAAAAATGACAATGTATATTAAGACGTTTTTAGCCGAAATTTTTAGCCGAACAAAACCACCAGGTAAGGCGATTTTAGCCCAAAAAAATCACATGAATAGTAAGGCGTTTTAGCTGAAAAAATGACCACCTTACTATAGTAAGGCGTTTTTAGCCGAGAAAAACGACCATGTATAGTCAGGCATTTTTAGCAGAAATTTTTAGCCCAAAAAAAGGCGTTTTTAGTAAAAAAAAAAAAAAAAGGACCATGTATAGTAAGGCGTTTTTAGCCGAAAAAAAATGACCATGTATAGTAAGGCGTTTTTAGCCGAAAAAAATGACCATGTATAGTAAGGCGTTTTTAGCTGAGAAAAACGACCATGTAGACTAAGGCATTTTTAGCCCCCAAAAAAACGACTATGTATATTAAGGCGTTTAAAGCCGAGAAAAACAACCATGTATAGTGAAGTGTTTTCAGCCCAAATTTTTAGCCGAGAAAAATGACCATCTATAGTAAGGCGTTTTTAGCCGAAAAAAATGACTATGTATAGTGAGGCGTTTTTAGCCGAGAAAAACGACCATGTAAGGACCATGTAAGGACTTTTTATCCCCAAAAAAACGACCATGTATAGTAAGGACTTTTTAGCCGAAAAAAACGACCATGTATAGTAAGGCGTTTTTAGCCCCAAAAAAATGACCATCCATAGTAAGGACTTTTTAGCCGAAAAAAACGACCATGTATAGTAAGGCGTTTTTAGCCCCAAAAAAATGACCATCCATAGTAAGGCGTTTTTAGCAGAAAAAAAATGACTATGTATAGTGAGGCGTTTTTAGCGAGAAAACGACCATGTATAGTAAGGTGTTTTTGGCCCCAAAAATGACCATGTAAGGCGATTTTAGCTGGAAAAACGACCATGAATAGTAAGGAGTTTTTAGCCCCAAAAATGACCATCCATAGTAAGGCGTTTTAGCAGAAAAAATGACTATGTATAGTGAGGCGTTTTTAGCGAGAAAAACGACCATGTATAGTAAGGACTTTTAGCCTAAAAACGACCATGTATAGTAAGGCGTTTTAGCCCCAAAAATGACCATCCATAGTAAGGCGTTTTTAGCAGAAAAAATGACTATGTATAGTGAGGCGTTTTAGCGAGAAAACGACCATGTATAGTAAGGCGTTTTGCCTGAAAAAACGACCATGTATAGTAAGGAGATTTTGGCCCCAAAAAATGACCATGTAAGGCGATTTTAGCTGGAAAAAACGACCATGAATAGTAAGGAGTTTTTAGCTGAAAAAACGACCATGTATAGCAAGGCGTTTTTAGCCGAAAAAAAACGACCATGTATAGTAAGGCGTTTTTAGCCGAAAAAAAGGACCATGTATAGTAAGGCGTTTTTAGCCAAAAAAAACGACCATGTATAGTAAGGACTTTTTAGCCGAAAAAAACGACCATGTATAGTAAGGCGTTTTTAGCCCCAAAAAATGACCATCCATAGTAAGGCGTTTTTAGCAGAAAAAAAATGACTATGTATAGTGAGGCGTTTTTAGCCGAGAAAAACGACCATGTATAGTAAGGCGTTTTTGCCTGAAAAAAAACGACCATGTATAGTAAGGAGTTTTTGGCCCCAAAAAATGACCATGTAAGGCGATTTTAGCTGGAAAAAACGACCATGAATAGTAAGGAGTTTTTAGCTGAAAAAACGACCATGTATAGCAAGGCGTTTTTAGCCGAAAAAAAACGACCAAGTATAGTAAGGCGTTTTTAGCCGAAAAAAAGGACCATGTAAGGCGATTTTAGCTGGAAAAAACGACCATGAATAGTAAGGAGTTTTTAGCCCCAAAAAAATGACCATCCATAGTAAGGCGTTTTTAGCAGAAAAAAAATGACTATGTATAGTGAGGCGTTTTTAGCCGAGAAAAACGACCATGTATAGTAAGGACTTTTTAGCCGAAAAAAACGACCATGTATAGTAAGGCGTTTTTAGCCCCAAAAAAATGACCATCCATAGTAAGGCGTTTTTAGCAGAAAAAAAATGACTATGTATAGTGAGGCGTTTTTAGCCGAGAAAAAACGACCATGTATAGTAAGGAGTTTTTGGCCCCAAAAAATGACCATGTAAGGCGATTTTAGCCTGGAAAAAACGACTATGAATAGTAAGGAGTTTTTAGCTGAAAAAACGACCATGTATAGCAAGGCGTTTTTAGCCGAAAAAAAACGACCATGTATAGTAAGGCGTTTTTAGCCGAAAAAAAGGACCATGTATAGTAAGGCGTTTTTAGCCGAAAAAAACGACCATGTATAGTAAGGCGTTTTTAGCCGAAAAAAAGGACCATGTATAGTTAAGCGTTTTTTGATGAAAAAAAACAACCATGTATAGTAAGGCGTTTTTGGCCCCAAAAAATGACCATATAAGGCGATTTTAGCCGGAAAAAACGACCATGTATAGTAAGGCGTTTTTTGAGGAAAAAAAGACCACGTAGAATAAGGCGTTTTTTGACAAAAAAGAGACAATGTATCGTAAGGCAATGTATAGTAAGGCGTTTAATGACAAAAAAACGAACATGTATAGTCAGGCGTTTTTAGCAGAAATTTTTAGCCAAAAAAAAGGCGTTTTTAGTAGAAAAAAAACAACCATGTATAGTCAGGCGTTTTTAGCAGAAATTTTTAGCCAAAAAAAAGGCGTTTTTAGTAGAAAAAAAACGACCATGTATAGTCAGGCGTTTTTAGCCTAAAATTTTTAGCTGAAAAAAAAATGACCATGTGAGGCATTTTTATAACCTTTTGGATGAAAAATAACGACCATGTATATTAAGGAGTTTTTGGCCCCAAAAAATGACCAACGTGACCGCCGCCATGATTCAATGTTGTGGACAGACGACAGGGCAAACGACACGCACGCTCAACGTGAATATCGCGAGATCATCCCTCCCTTGTGGTTTCTTTCTGACTTCCGGGTTGAGTGAACGCTGGCGCATTTGGCTGCCGCTGCGCAACCCGTATTGTTTTGTGTTTTTTGTAAAGTGACCTTGGGTGTCTTGAAAGGCGCTTATAAATAAAATGTATTATTATTATTATTATTATGTATAGTAAGATGTTTTGCGCTGGAAAAAAAACAACCATGTATAGTAAGGCGTTTTTAGCCAAAAAAAAAACGACCATGTATAGTAAGGCGTTTTTTTTTTTGTTATGTATAGTCAGGTGTTTTTAGCAGAAGATTTTAGCCGAAAAAAATGTGTTTTTAGCCGAAAAAAACGACCATGTATAGTAAGGCGTTTTTAGCCAAAAAAAAAACGACTATGTATAGTAAGACGTTTTTTTTTTTTGTTATGTATAGTCAGGTGTTTTTAGCAGAAGATTTTAGCCGAAAAAAATGTGTTTTTAGCAGATAAAACGACCATGTATAGTAAGGCGTTTTTTGCAGAAAAAAAAATGACCATGAAACATCAGGGCTTTTTCAGACCCCAAAAAATGACCATGTATATATAGAAAGGCGTTTTAGCAGAAAAAAACGACCATGTATAGTAAGGCGTTTTTAGCCCCCAAAAACACCTTTTTGCCCCCCAAAAAACACCATGTACACAAAGGCGTTTTTTACTGAAAAAAAACGACCATGCATAGTAAGGCGTTTTGGGTTTTTTTGCCCCCCAAAAAAACACCATGTATAGTAAGGCGTTTTTAGCCGAAAAAAAACAACCATGTAGACTGAGGTTTTTTTAGCTAAAAAAAAAACGACCATATATAGTAAGGCCTTTTTTGCTGCCAAAAGACAATCATTTATAGTAAGGCGTTTTTAGCCCCAAAAACCAACCACGTGGGTGTTTTTAGTTTTTAGCACCAAAAAACCACCACGTATCGTAAGCCCCCCCCCCAAAATGACCATGAAACGTCAGGCGTTTTCAGCCCCCAAAAAATGACCAAGTATAGCAAGGCGTTTTTCACCGAAAAAAACGACCATGCGTTTTTTTTACAGCCAAAATGCGTGAGCCAGATGCAATCATCAAAAGAGCCACATCTGGCTCGCGAGCCATCGGTTCCCGAATCCTGTTCTGAAGCCTCAGCGCGACCTTTCACATAGCTGCAAAACAGCAAGCCTGTAACTCATTATACGAAACTGAGGGATAGCCATAAATAATATGCTCATACAATTGGGTAGTATCCCAGAATGCATTTGGCAGCAAACACCCTTGGATAGACTGCCAATGTTTGATCACACACGCTCATCAATAAGCATATAGTCCTTCTATGCCTCACACATGCACGTTTGGGATGGGTTTGTTCACACAACGCAGTTACATTTACCGCCGTCCGCGGGCATGAATGAAAATCGCAGAGGGAGAGTTCATTCATTGTCATCGCCGAGAAAATACCACAAATGTGAGGCGTGTCAGAAAAGTTCCACTACTGGTCTCACAATTGCTATCTTTCCAAACTAATAAATTGTTTCCTAATAAATAATCTCCTTGGGAGTCCAGTGGACCTTTTGAGCCTTTTTTTGCGACACGTTCATGCACTCCAGGAAGGATTCTTCAAGTGCAGACAACTTTCACCTCTTCTCGTGCAATGAATGAAGCACAGGCTCAAAGGCATGGCCAACAGTGAAGGGAAAAATTCATTGTTCATAGTTTATTCTATTTTTTTTTTTTTAATAAAATGCACTAAGGAGTAGCACCCAAATTTCGTTGTATGCTATACAATGACAATAAAGGCGATTCTGATTCTGAAATATGAAACCAGTCTGGGAGCTTTTGAAATATATTTTGTATGGGATTTGAAATGGATTGTTGCCGTACTTAAAACAATGCTACACTAAGCAAAATTATTTTCACGAGTGGAGCCCTCCTCACAACAACAGATGTATGAATCCGTAGTGGAATAAAAAATACAACCTCGGATGCACAGCAACAATACATTTCTGTGACCGGCAGGCATTGACTGCATGGGTGGGTGTGCCGCCAGTTGCAATGAGTAAAGAGACTGAAGGTCCGTGAATGTCCATTTTTAACATCGCTTTCTTCAAACGTCAGGGTAACTTTTGCTGGACGAAAAGATATTCTTAGAGCGCACACGCACACACACACACACACGCACACGCACACACACACACACACACACACACACACACACACACACACACACACACACACACACACACACACACACACACACACACACACACACACACACACACACACACACACACACACACACACACACACACACACACACACACACACACACACACACACACACACACACACACACACACACACACACACACACACACACACACACACACACACACACACACACACACACACACACACACACACACACACACACACACACACACACACACACACACACACACACACACACACACACACACACACACACACACACACACACACACACACACACACACACACACACACACACACACACACACACACACACACACACACACACACACACACACACACACACACACACACGTTTTTTGACGTCCCGCTTGAATTTGTCTTGGTAGCAACACGCACAAGGGAAGACTAGTTCCGGACATGAAGCCAACCAATGACGTTGTCTCTATCACGTAAAATTTGTCAAATTATTCACGCATTGTTCAAGTATTGTCGCCCAAAATTATGACTTAATCCAATTGGACACGTGGTTGATTTGAATTTGGTCGTTTAAAGTCGAACGCCCAAACTTGTCTTTAGATGCTTGATACTTGAAAGGCATTTTACCTATGAATGTAATTTATGACTGAGTAGTGTCTAATTTTAAAAAGGTATTTACCGTAGTCCCTGTGTCAGGAGACGAATTCGAAAGCAAGTAGAAAGTCAAAGGCTCATTTGTGATCCTTTGTCGCCCTCTACCGTCACACTCCCGAAACAGCAATATTTAAAAACATTTAAACTTCCGCATTCTCGGAAATGTTTTACGAACGTTGCCTGCTGCTTCATTTTGCATCACCACAGCCCTCAAAAAGAAAGAAAAAAAAACAAGCTTCTCTTCCTCAAACCTATAGGGCGTCACATTGATCTGTCAGTATAGTTTCTACAGCTAGTTAAAGCTGTCCATGCCACGCCAAAGAAAATACACAGATTTGTATGAGAAACATGACTTTAATGTTCCAATAAACCATTGAATTGTCGAATAAGGTGAATCATTTACTGGTGGTACCAACGGTTTACCCAAACGGCATTGCTGAACATATTTGAGCTTTCCGCCAAAACACGAAAAAAGCAAGCTTAAATCCTGCCTGCCAGCAACCATTGTTTTGTTGAACCGTTTAAAAACTTAAAAGCAAATACTTACACGGCTCTACTCTACTGTATCTAGCGGTAAGCCTAGCAGTGACCACATACGGGAAGGCTCAAGAGAAGATAAGCGCAAGTAAATATAGCAGTTGTGTGTAATCCACTTTTTCATGATCCAGTGCACTCATGCTACAACGGTGGAGGAAGAGAGTGGACATCCATATTTGTAGTTTGTTCCCCAGAATGGATTTATTCAATTTGGGACCACACAAACCTAGTCAACAACAGGAGGTATCATACTTGTTGAAGGAATGACACTGGTAAAGAGGGTGGTGTGGAACGTTTAAAATCAAGATGCACAACGCACAGCCATTAACCATAACTAAGTGGAGAGGACACTATAGTTTTGTTCCCATAAATAAGGCAGAATGCTGAGTCCATAAGAAATGGAAAGTTATTACATTTAGCCAAATTGGACAGTGAGGTGACATGGTGACATTTTTTTAGAGGACCTTCTTCAGCTCATCGTACAACACCAACACAAAAGCGCCACCCATGCCTCGCAGCACGTTGGACCATGCGCCTTTGAAGAAGGCCTTGCCGCCCTCGTCGCGGGCGATCTTACGCCAGCAGTCGATGGTGCCGCTGTACATGATGTCGGCTGAGCGAGACGCGAGAAGGAAACGTTAAGTCGGGCCACGTGGGATCAACTTTAAAATGCACTGAATCTTCATTGGCTCACTCACCTCCTTTGCGTCCAGACTGCATCATCATACGTCTACGGACAGTGTCGAAGGGGTAGGAGGTCAGGCCGGCGACAGCCGTCACAGATTGGGCGATCATCCAGCTCACCAGGATGTGAGTGTTCTTGGGGTCAGGCAACATACCTGTAAATAACACACGTAAGTCACGGAGCTAAAAAAATAAATTAAAAAAAAAGGGGGGATGTAGTGCCTACCCTTAGCGGTGTCGTAGATGCCAAAGTATGCAGCCCTGTAGATGATGATCCCCTGCACGGACACGTTGAAACCCTGATATAAGCCCCGCAGGCCGTCTGACCTAAAGATCTTGACCAGGCAGTCGCCTAGACCGTTGAACTCCCTCCCAGCGCCGGCCTTTCCGACGTCTGCGGCCAGACGGGTACGGGCGAAGTCGAGGGGGTACACGAAGCACAGGGAAGTGGCTCCAGCGGCACCGCCCGACGCCAGGTTGCCGGCAAAGTACCTCCAGAACTGAGCGTGCTTGTCCACGCCATCCAGGAAGATCTTCTTGTACTTGTCCTTGAATGCGAAGTTGAGGGCCTGGGTGGGGAAATACCTGATGACATTGGCAAGGTTGCCTCTCCAAAAGGAGAGGAAGCCCTGCTCCTTGGGGATACGGACGACACAGTCGACAATTCCCTTATACTGCTTATCTGCTGTGATCTGCTTGCTGGCATGTTGCACCTGGAATGAGGATGGAGGGAAAGAAAGAAATCAGTTATGTAAGAGTAAAGCCAATTAAGCGAGAAGCACGTGACACGACAAGGTTGTGACCTTGGTACCCATTAAATCGCAATTTTTAACACTCTTCAAATAATTACTAGCCGCTATCAGCTCGATTGCAAACTAAGGCGGCATGCGGCTGGAATTTAAAGTGCCGATAAGGGTAAACTGTATGAAACTCAACATACACGAATGAGCGAAAATGTTTGATAGTGGCTCCAGAAAACAAAAATGGTAAAAACAATGTAAAACTTGTCGACCCGGTCGTAAGAGTAACAGACAGAACTGTAAGACATCCCACAAGACGCCTTCAACGTTAGCTTACGGTAGGCTGTCGGTTGAAACACAATAGACTATAAAATGCGCAAATGTCGCACCAACACGAGGGTCAACCAAATATTGTGAGTTTAATGAGTCATTTCGTTGTATGGACGTTCGTACATGGTGTCCCGATGCCGCTTGAGAGTGTTTGTCCTTTGTTAGCAACGCCGGCTAAGGTTAACGCGGAGGGAGGCTAGCATTAGCAGCCGGCTAGTGTAGGTCATTCCCAATCCCGTGATGACCTTACATCCTTTAACCACAACTCTTGTCATCCAGGCACTTAAAACACATCACACCGACAGGAAAGTGCTTTACTCGAGACAAAGTCCGGGTTGTCAACCCTATATTACCGACAAACGCTCTCTGCCGCATTTAGCAAATTGGCACAAGCTAGGAAGCTAACGAGCGAGCGTCACGAAACTGCTTATTTTCCGGAAGACGTTTTTTACCTGAAGGAGAAGTTTGACTCTCTCGATGGGTGCGACGGCTGTTTTGGAGATAGCGGCGGAGATGCCACCAGCCAAAAAGTCCTTGGCGAAAGAGATCGCTGCCTCATTCATGGTGCGATGTTCTGGATGTGCCTTTCAGATAACCAGTATAATGCGGATTTCCCCCGTTGCCCTTTACGGCTGTGGCTTGCACCGACGAAATGGCCGATTGGAAAGCCGCGTTGCGGATTTATCCAGGCGATAACTCGCGATACGACGCGAGAAGTGCACGTGACGTCACAGACAATACAGTACTTCAGACGTCCGTCCTCCTACGCCGGATGTCTCCTAGAGACGATTAGACCAGATGCCTCATTGAGCGAATGAATCGTTGGTGCAGCGCGTTTGACATACTGGATGTGGCATTCTGGACTGAACTCAACTCAATTTTAGTCGTTACAAAGTGCTGCTCACGAAACAAAAAACACAACAATTAAAATACGAATGGTGTCCCAAAAGGAACCTAATAAATAGATACCATTCTCGACCTAAAATTTACAAACGCAATGGTACCCCTACAAGCAGGAAAGGGATGAGACGCTCCACTTTTCCACATCCAACATGGTAGCTCCGTCAACATACAACGCGATGCTCAAGCAAGCATCTATGTTTGCATACATTTTTTACTGTTCGTGAATAGACCAGATACTGTTCCCCTGCTGTACAATATATTGTCTTATTTATTAACACCGACATGCGTATGTGGCATGCTTTTTTAAAATATGGTAATTTGTTATACGCATGTGGCATGCTTTTTTAAAATGTGGTCATTTGTTACTAGTTTTATTTAAAATCAATTTTCGAGCCAGTAAGTCTACACAGTTCAGTAATCCAGTTATCAGTAAAGTTGTATTGTAAGTGTCGTTGTGTGTTTGCATACGACATTTGACAGCATTAGGTTACTGAATGTTAGAGAGGTGTCACCTTCACGGTGTTCTTGAGTACCACGCTACTGTCATGTCTGCACACACGCAGTCGGGGACATTGTTTTCAAGCGTTTGATTTTTTTGAAGCAGCCAGTGGTACCAAATTACCAGAACCCCAACAACACTGTACAAATGACGCAGTATAAATTTTTTTGTGAAATGACAAAACATTACAACATATTTATGAATGTACTCTTGTAACATCAACAAAATGTTCAAATGATGCATGCACTGTACAATTCTACTTATGTTCAAAAGGGGCTCCATGTGATCGACTCCTCACGTGCCTGTGCAGTCAGTTCCTTTGGACCGAACAGGGTTCCTCCCCCTACTATTGACTACTGATATTCGAATTTTAGTTAGAAATCTACTGGTTACAAATTAGGATATTTATTGCTACAATTGAGTACTTTATGACCACAACGTAATAATTACACCCCGTCTTTCCATAGGTTGAATGACATGAGCTCCAGAAAGTTCGGTTGGATAATTATTATCGTCACGAGTCGGGAGGCCACATACCGATAATATTCTGAATCCTGAGGTCCCCTAGTGTAATGCACAATGTTGGCCACCTGAGGGCAGTGCTGCGATATCATAGAATCGCACTAGTCTCAAGGAGATAAGCCATTTGAATGCAGTGTAATAAATAAGTGTGGTTTTGTGCGAACAAAAGTGGACGCGAGATGTCATAATGTCGTGACATAAACTTTCATTTAGGAGGAGACTTGTTTTTTTTTTTTTTTAATGGTCATTTTCCTTTTTTTACCCGCTGCCACTCAAGTATCCAATTCAACAAGATATGCACGGGGCGTTCAAACGTCTCTACGTTCAAAAGTAATCAGCGTCAAGTCACATGCTAATGTACAATTACTCTTGTTTTTCAATGACACGTGATTCCAGACCAGAGAAATACTATAGACCGCGCAATGAAGAACTATGCAGGCTTTTGTTTTCTTTTAACCACACGTGACACATGTTAAACTGCATTTCTGCTGCAATGGGATCCGCCATCTAAATCTGTTAGGAGTGTTTATTGGGCTCAGTCTTTGATACACTATGATGCCATTCCAACAGGCTGCACAACCATTGTCTTCATTGGTGAGCAAAATGAAAAATAAGTCAATATTTACAGCGCGGTGCAATTCTCTTTGCGTGTCATTCGGTGATGACAAAAAGCACACCAACCCACAGGCTAGCTGCAGCAGTTGGAAAAGTGAAGATTTCACAGTCCCAATCCTGCTCAGGGCTGATATGAAAGCACGCCGTCTGCAGGGTCCGCAATGGTCTCGCAGTGACGCAGGCAAGCCCGGGAACAGGTATCATTCACGTTTAACATTTAATATCACCCACCAGAGTTGTTTATAAAGAGACGAAAATCTCTTTAAAACCATGACAAGACCGAATTTCTAAAACCTACTTAGTACCAAATAATGAGGGTGCACATAATTCAATGATTTGTTTTGTCTTTGTGCAGAAACCAGGTGACAACCTTTGGTACAACTTCAACATTTTGATGTTATTGTGTGAGTTCGTGTATGTCCTTCCTTAAATTGTAGGTTGAAAAGATGAAAAAACGTTACTATTAAGGAACTTCATCACGAGGTGGCACTACTACACTTTCATAAATGGCAGACTGGGACAAACAAGAACATGAAAATTAACTCATTCACAGTTAAAATAATCAATCTGTGACTTCGATGGCCATCAATGGCAGTGAATCAACACACTTGTTTTCCCTCTCCAAAGCATTTACCATACATTTTTACTCTTAACAGCCTGGTTGCAAAACGAGAAAAAAAATCTAATCTATGAAGATAAAATCGAAATAAAATGTGTAAATGTGAAATAAAATCGAGTTTAGATATTAAAAGATGCTTTGATGATGTGGCAGCTAAGGAAAAGGCTCTAATGGCAGCTAACTCCTCAACCAACTTCAACATAGTTCCTTGGCGCGAGATGACACCAAAGCAATACTTGAATTCGACATGGCTTTAGCCTGAGCGCAAAATCAGCGAGTAGGTTAGTTTTTCAGCGATTGATTCCATATGATATTACATTGTGACTCACTAAGCCTGTCTTCAACCCAAGCATTTCTAGTTGTATAATTGTAAAACCAGAAGGTAAATATGTCTTTCAGATCTACTCTCCACTTCGCTGACATTGAGCATCCCCAGCTGTCCATCTTGCCATGTCCGCGCGCACAGCTGTTCCCCCCCGGGAAACATTCGCGGCAACTCTTGGGATTATTCCTCCTTTTCCAGGGGCCAATCACGTGACCCATATAATAACAGGAGACGCGAGCTTTGCCTCGTCCCACTTCGGCGAGCGGACAACTGTGGAGCCACACATATGAGAACTTGCGAGCGGAGCACAGGAACCTCTTTTGGACATTTCCATCAATCAAAGCGTGGACGTAAGAGACGCGGATGGAGCAGCAAAGATCGCGAGAACTTGCGCGCCGCCACCAGTAGCGCGCACGCTACGTCGCTACTCGCTCCGTCGCGCTCGCGGTGTTGCTGTTGGTCAACTTTTGTGCATCTCTTACCTGGCCGTCCGATCAAGCGAGTGCGCGTACGGGACGCATCGTCATCGTCATCTTCACAGGACGGGAGGCTCGCATGTGGAAGCAGCAGACGCTTGACAGTCTTCCTCTTCAAAAGTATCCCATGTCGGCGCACAGGATGATGTTCATCGGACTCCTGCTTCAGGTCTTCTCCCACGGTAAGCACCTTTAGATACATTTGAAAAATAATCATATTTCGGGGGAAATGTTTGCTTCCCATGCAGTGTGCGGTATGTTATTCGAAAGGAATTAGGAAAACACAGTATATGCACGTGATTGCAACTATGAGTGAAGTAATGAATGGATATGTTAATTAAAAAAAAAACAGAGACAACACCGCTTTCCTGTTCATTAAATCCATTCATGAAGTTGCGTTTGTGAAAGTGACATCCATCTATCTATATTTGTTCACAAAGCACATTATGCAATATCTGTTTTGGATCTGGCAAAGTGTTAAAAAAATCATTTGAAGAGAATTAAGAAATGTGGCTACCGTCGAGTTAATGCTAAAATTGCAACCGTGTACACCGTGAGTGCTTTTATGACAAGAGTAATTAAGAACTGCTGCTATCTGCATTTTTGTAAATGCATCATGTGAATGCGGTTGGTGAAAAATGCTTTTAAAGGAACAGTGTGGGGGGTGAGAGGGTGGGTGGGGGGGGCGTAAAGGGAAAAGGGAAGCATTTGTCAAGAGTAAAAATTGACTGTCTCACACATGCTACCACAATTGGTCAAGAAAAATGAAGCCTATTTAATCACATCTAGCCTGATAGCTATTTATCTGTATTCCACCTAATATATGCACCTCCGCAGCCGTCCAGGTTGGAGTGGAGCCTTTCGGCTGACAAAATGCTCCCATGAAGCCCATTTGCAATTAATTTCCGAGGTAGCAGAGTTTACATGTGGATGACATCATGGGTCCACTTCTTTCTTCTTTTCTTTGGACCTGTTCCAAAAGGGAATGACGGGGTGGAGGGACGGTGGCCATGCAGCACATATTGATTGGACTCTCCCACATCGTGGAGACATCTCACTTATCTGGTGTTCCCCTTTAAGAGGAGGCTTTTTCTTCCCATTAGCACACATGTAAATCAGCGACATGGATACAGAACGTGTGCATTAGATGGTGATTGCCGAGAGGATTTCATATGATGTCAGAAATTGCAGGATTCGCCACTTAATGGCAGTAAAATAAGAGACCGCTTTATGACACGTCATCAATCGGGGCACTTGGCTTGATTAAACTGGACAAATACTCTGGGATGAAATGTCATGAAAAAAAAGTGACTGCAATTTCTAGTTGCAACATGAAGTAAATTTGGATGATTTTCTTCTGTTGCGCCATCGATGGAAAAATACAGATTCGAATCATCAAGTCGGTAAAATTGTCGTGCCTGAAAAGCAGCCTGCAGTGGAGCATAATAAATGCCTGTTGATTTGCAATTTTCATACAAGAAAAAAAATTGCTTTATGGATCATCTTCATTGCTCAAGGAGATCAGACTCATTAATTTGATGAGGTTGTGTGTGTGTGTGTGTGTTGTCCTCAGGCTGCGCATCCACATACCATCTGAAAGTCCACATCTCGAGCTCATAATGTGACTTTATTGACCAGATGATCAGCTGCAATTTGACGGACAGGAGGGACAATTGAATCGCTTTGTGGATAATGTCGTGTCGGGCCGCTAATAAGATTATTTCGGAAAGCCCGCTCCTGCTTTATGGCGTAGGCGGCTTTTTTTTTCTTTTTTAGAACGTTCATCCTGGGTGTCATCAAGGTAAGCAAATAGGAAATTCAATTGATATTATGTTTGAACGTGACAATTTTCCACCATTCTGAGTGTCATTTGCAGAAACACGTGGCGGACATATTGCACTTTATTTTTTTGGGGCGGTCTCAAATTGTAAGATCTGTCAAGAAATTTGCCAAAATTCTTAAGCAATTCAGATTAGCCTTATGGCCAATGCATTTTATTTATTTTTTAAATATATGAGTCAACGGTCAAAATGCCACCTCATTATCGTGTTCAAAGGCTCTTTCAAGCAGCGTTTCGACTGTGATCCCTTCCAGCCCAAATGCAAATTGTCAGCGATAGACTTTCATGCCTACTTTCAAAAAGAAATCATCTGATTTGAAATATTCCTTCACAGGTATTAGAGAAAACAGTCGAAGAGATGGAGCAGTGAAATCACATTTCATGCAATGTTATTTTTAGATTGGAATACATTTGGCCGTGCACAACGCTGTCACCTTAACAAAGGCGGCGTGGCGCTTGAGAGGGAGCCTTTCCCAGAATGTCTGTCACCGCTGACAAGCCACAGAGCCGCGGGCGAAAGCTCGCCAAAGTCGTCATTAAAGTGTCTGTTCAAGATCGAAGGAGGAGGAGGAGGATCGCACCTGTCGGTGTGCAGCAGATGCAGCCTTTGCTTTTCTGCCCTCTTGAAACACCGTTCCACTTTCCCCCGTTGCGACAAGCCTCGATTCTACGCAGCAGGGAAAGCACACATTGTACGCACTCGAAATTGGGTACCGTTTGCATAAATTGTTTTCTTTTTAAGTCGTCACGGAAAGATACGTTTGAAAAGGTGCGAGTGTCGGGCAAATCGATAGGAAGCCAGTCGACTTTGACCCCTGCGCTGCAAAGCCGCTATGAATTTAGTCACGTGACCTGAGGCGCGAGATGGAATGCGACTGTTTTAGTTCGTCATTGACGCCGCCGCCCTGAATTTCCCTGAGTGCGTTTCGGCGCGTCAAGTTCCATACGCCGCTCAAGTCGTTTTTATGAGTGAGCGTTTAACACGCGACTTCTTGAGCGTCGCGACAAGGCCGCCCGCTGTTCTCGTTGTGCTCTTCTTGTCTCTTTCCAAAGCGCGGGGCCTGCAACTCGGTTGTGTTTTGGCCGACTGCACACAAAGATTGAACTGGCAACACGCCCACTGGACATCACCAAGATGAGAGAAAATAAAAGGATGGCTCATCATTTCAAGCATCGGATGTCGTAAAAAGATCATTTGGATTATAATGCTTGTATCGAGAAAAGTAAATTGCCAAACGCAGCTTTGTGGATGACGGGGTTATTTAATTGAACCGTCACTGCTAAAGCGGGGCAAATGTGATTATTTTACCTCACTTGCTACAAAGTTAGCAAAGACATTTTCTTCTTCAAAAGAATATCCTGAGCAATTAGTCCATGCGGTATGCAAGGAGTGATTTTTTTTCCCCCAGCAGAGCAGCGAAAAACTGCAACACACCCTCGGAATCATCGTTATTATATTTTTCAGATGATCCCACTGGAATGGATGGCACAGCGCTATAGGGGGAGCACACGAATGATCAGGGGCTGGGATGGGGTGGGGGGGGGGGGTCTCCGAGTGGCCAATTCACGGCACAGATGTGCTTCCATCATGTTGAGACTCTGGTGCGCTACTACCGCGATGCATTTAACAGGAATGGGAGGAGCCGTTTTAATTATCGTGATTGAGGTCGGCTGTGAGCACTCCCACAGCGCCGCAGCCCTCCCTCCGGCAGATCAACTAGCCTGCGCTCATCTGAGGAATGACGAACATCTGGTCTAACCCGCCGTCACGCAGAGATAAACCATGAGGATAAAAAACAAAACAAAAAAAAGAGATGCTTGAGGCACAAAGCAGCTATCAATTCAGCATTCTGTTGAGTTTGCCATTAGTGTTTTAATTGACACAGATTACACTTGTATGATAGTTAAGCACGTTAAAACGTAAACAGGCAAACAGACCCCCCCCCCCCGAGATTAGGATGATGATGACATTTCGACCCTGTGAGGAATTACACTAAAACCACTGACCAGGCACTATGTGGGAATGGGTTGAGGAGCTTCATTAGTAGTGCTTTGTCGCCATCTTGTGGCATCTATAGGCAATTCAACTTTTTGGATGCGGCGATAAATTACTTTTATAGTTGAGGATAGTTGATGCAGACAAGACACAAATTGGTGAATTTTTGGCATTCACAAGATTTCAAATCCCATCAGTCCCGATGAAAGATTCATTCTTCAGATTGAACAACTCACAGGTTGATGTGAGCTGATCGACTCTCTTCTGATACAAAGGAAAGCTCTTTCTTGCCCAAAATGCTTTGCATTTTGATTGCAAGTGGCGCACGTCGATGCAATTTGCCAAACAGAATGTCTCCATCACTTGCCAAGAAAGCATATGGCACATCACAGTTTGGCGCTGTGAAGGAAGCCTGAAACGTTGACAAAGCTGCGAGCGAAAACGCCGAATGCTGGATGCCACACCGGAGGCAGGCTGCTGGAAGGCCAGAGGAGTGATGATGTGGCGCCGCATTCCAGGTTTACAGTTCATCAAAACAAGACGGGGGTCTGTGTCGTGCTTTTGTGAGGCAATTGTTGATTCCGAGAGTGGTCTGCCGCTGCTGCTGTCGCTCGCGAGGCTCCTCCGCTGCACTCCACTCTGCTCCACTCTGCCCCGTCGTGTCTCTGCCAGAGCTGTCTCTGTGGGCTACGTGCATGAAAACTGATTAGAGCGAGCGCAACTGTGCTCTACCTCTGAAAGGCCCACCGGCTCAGAGATACCAATTTTCTTTGCTTGCACAAATTAAGGACTAAATAGCAAATAATTTCTCCATCGGAGATAAGGACTTCAAAAAAAAAACATTTTGAAGGACGTCAGCAGACTGCAGTCCTCTTCGACACCATTGTTGTGCCATCATTGAACTGTAATGACAACAAATGAGGGCGGCGTCATTTTATAAAGCTATACAACGAAAATGAAAGTGTACTTTTTTTTAAATCAATTCTTTCTCTCTGTTTGATGTTTAATGATCAAACAACAATAAGGGAAATCCTTCCATTGAAAATGGACAACATCATTTTGTGGGGGGCAGGGAGGGGGGGTTGTCATTTTGTGAAATCATTTTGGAAGCTGACAATGTTTTATTTCGGCAATAATACTGTTATTATTGCGTGTAGCTCCAGAAAAACGTCCATCTGAGAAAACAAAATACACGCCCATGCATCTTCAGTAATTATTTGAAGGCATGCAGCAGTACGGTAAATCAGAGCCAGCACTTTTAGCTGGTTATGATTTTAGCACTTCCCTTCCCTCCACCGGAGATGCATTAATCATTAAAATTTCATACCCACATATATGCCAATGGAGGGGATTCAAACTAGACCTGAGATGACAAGCAAACAGGAAAAGGCCTCTACCGAAATCTCAACTGCCGAATGGGAGACATTTGGACACTCATGCAAATTAACATGAAGATGAGAATAAGGGGTGGAGCTGACAGGATTTATGGTGTCACACTGGTTGAGGGGTGGGGATGAGGGGGCTGGGGGAGGAGCAACGGTGGCCCACCGCGTGGGGTCAGTGGCTGAAAGACAAAAGTGGACACAGTGGCTGACGGATGGTAATCACATGATTGGACCCCCTATGCCCCCGCCCCCCCGCCAGATGAGATTGCTTGTCCCCTGGCAGATGGGTCAATTTCAGTATCTATGGCTTTGACCTAATTGTCTCCAAAATCAATTTGGCCACAATGTCCTTCTCTCAGGTGTTGTGTTCGAAGGCAGTCAGGCAATCCGCAGCATTAAGAACCTCATTACATCCTCCTCTGTACAGCGGGCCCACGCTGGGCCCTTTGTTCCGTCAAGGCTGACGGCTCAAAACATCAGGAGAAAGCAAGGCAACAAAAAAGGCAGACTCTCCGAGCAGACGGGGTGACAGCCAGAGTTCGTTTTTTTGTTTTGCAAGAAGGCCACTTAGAGCAATTGCAGAAAATCACATCATAATATGTTTTCGTTCATTCACAGTACAGTATATAGAGCTTGCGAATACTCAGAAACATTCAATTAGATAGGCAGAAAGTCAAACTTTTAATTTATGAAACTTTGGCTTCAATAACCTTATACTATACAATGTATGTATATAAAGTATAACATGTAACATGTAAAAGTAAAACGTAATCCTCCAAACATTTGCTTGGTTCAGAATTCAAAAATTGTTCCGTTCGCACTCTGAAATCACTCCGCCAGCCCCTGTGCTATTTCGAATCTCTCTAATTGAACATTTGTCATTTTGAGGGCGTGTCACTTCACGGCAAACGTACGACCCTCGCCGCTCGCACACACAATGAATGAGTTTGTTGACGTTGTGCTATGCAATCGCTAAGTGCAGTGTGAAAAGGCCTCTAAAGTGAGAAAAGTAGTGCCCAAATTACCAAATATGGTTCTTGCTTTATAAAGGGCCGTCCTGAAATAAACTCAACAAATTGCCGTGCCATAAGTGGTAACAAAGTGATGACCATTCCAAGGACTGATGATCAACCGAGGCTTAAAAAAAACAAAACAAAAACTGCTCATTATAATATCCATTATCAAAAGGCAACTTTCAGTTTGCACGTTTTCAGCGTGCCCTTTCGTACCTGGTGTCGTTGGGTACAACCGCTCAATCTAACAAGATCCAATTAGCCCATTCTAATCCTCGCCACTGATTGACACAGTCACTTTCGTAATTAACAATAAATTGCGTTTGTAGTTTGCAGCGGCGTGGGACTGCGCCGCATCATAATGAGAGCTGTTTGTAATTATTCTGAAAAGTCACTTCGGAATGACACGGGGACGAGAAAGAGATGAGCTTTTTAAAATCAAAAAAATGAAACACAAGTTCAGATTCAGCTTGCGTGAGGATGCCCAGCGGCAGTCACTGCAGCCTTCACGGTTTAAGCATATGTTTAATTTTAAAAGATGTTGGAGGACAATGAGCTGATTGGTGGAGAAAATGGCGAGAAAAGGGCTGCATCAGCAAGGACTAACACCAGCCTTAATTATGGCTGATTAACCAACTGTGTCCTTCTTAAGGAAACAACTCTGTCCAGGGGCAAGCGCAGCACACAAGCCGGCATACGCAATTAATTCATTCATTAATTCCCTCGCGGCTCTTAACACAAAGTGAAAATCCTTCACGCACTCCAAAAGTGACGCTGCCGTGTTTGAATCCTTAATACCGCGGGGAATAAATGCATTTTAATTGTTGGCATGACATGGGGGAGGGATGGGGAGGGGGTCAGTCATACGGTGATTGGACAGAGCTTGGACAACTTACTAGACCTTTCTGTCGTTTGCCATCTGCTCAGCCCCACTTTTTTTTTTCTTTCCCAGCTATGTCTTTTAATTTACTGTGTTGAATGACATCCAAAAGACACCCTTTTGGCAGGAAAATGCTCATACCACATTGTACTCGTGCCTCTTTGCCGCTTTCCAGTACGGCCTGTGGGGTCAATCGCCGTCCTTACATTAACATTCCATTAACTGTACACTAATGCGAGTACTTAGTTTTAATTTGTATGACAGTCCGTGGAGTGAGTCGTTTCATTTGCTCAAAGCGCTGGACCTCTTACATGTATTGTGTTTGGGCTCACGTCGATGTATAGTCACTCATTACTCACCCCGTTATTTTTATACTAGACACATTATACGTTTTCAATGTTTTCATTTGATTGCGTAATGCTAAGCGGCATGATAAACAAATGCTGAGTGTGACGAGTCCTCATGGTCTAAAGAAACTTTATAAGAATCATAAAAGTACTGCTAGTCGTGCTTCGCAAGTAACATAGGTCAAAATTTCCATTTGTAATCATCCTAGCCCTGAAGATGTCAAAAACAAGGCCTGCGGTCCAGATCTGGCCCGCCACATCATTTTATGTGGCCCGCGAAAGCAGATCAGATTCTTGTTACCAAACCCCGTCATGATAGTAACTGAAAGAACAGTTGAATCAACAGCTATCCTTGACTTCATTCTATGGTTTGAATCATAATGACCCCCCCCCCCCACGTGAAACAGTAATTAAAACGTGGCCCCGTGACAAAAGTGAGTTTGACACCCCTGATCTAACTCAAAGATGAACCAGTCGCAACTTATTCTTGGATCATCATAACAGTTTCTCATGAAGCATACATTTATTGCGCGCGTGTGTGTTTGTGTGTGTGTGTGTGTGTGTGTGTGTGTGTGTGTATGTGTGTGTTTTAACAGTTAACAGTTGGTTGCAGTTCACAGTTTCCTTTTTTTTTTTTTAAGTGTGGGAGCTCGATCAATAAGCATATCTAGCATCTCCAGCATCCAATAAATATGACGTTCCAAGGAAAATCTCTCAATTTCTGATAGTTGAAATGGAGACGTTTGAAAAGCACCTCACTCGGGTTGCGTCCAGCGTATGCCTTCCGTCCTCCCGTCGCCTCCTCCCCCGGTGTGACTTCCATGCAGGAATTTCTTTTGGTCACACTCCCCGTCTTCCCAGCAGACTTCCTCCTCCTTCGCCACACTCTCCTCTCATCTCCAATTACTGGCCGGCAGCGTGGACGCTCGGTCATCCATCCCACGCCTTTGAATGGCTCAAAGATAAATTGGCCACAGCCAATCACTTCTCCGTGAACGTTGGCGCGTTGGCGTGTGGTCTCCCATGAACGGTGTGAACCTTGATCATCTTTTCCTGCGCAGACCGTATTAATCACCCCAGTGAGAAATCAATAGAGTGGATTATGGCGCCCATATTTCATCCCCCAGTTCTTCTTTCGACGCGCACGCCGCTCTTGCCTGCGGACTTGAGAGATCTTGAGTTAATCAATGAGCACGACTCCGTCGTATGTGCTGCTTTTATATCTATCAGATACACTCGGTGTTTTTATAGATTTTAACAACGATGCGCCGTATGCGTCCTAATGATCTTGGAAATCCAACCATTTGGATAAGACAAGCATCGCTTCTTCTTTTTTTTTGTTTTTTTGTTTTGGCTAGCCTACGATCGTTTTTCCCGCCGCGGCCCGCGGCGTCACGGCAGGAGCCGTGGCAGGTTTCCTGCGGCGGCAATAAAGCGTAGCCTCTCTGTTTATGATATATTTCATGCGTGAGTGAGACGTGGACCTCATGTGGTGTCTGAGATTACCAAATATGCGGCGGCGGTACGGGATGGCAGCTGCGCTTTGCCCCGACAGTCGCCAGCAGCTTAATCAAAGCGTGTGACCAATCTTAACACAATGCTACGTATGTGAGTGTTTGCGCGCGTAATCTATATGTTAATGTACGTGAGCTTGCGCGCTTGCCGACAAACACCCGCAGCAACACTTTGGTGTTAATGGAGCTCTCGTTGCCATTTTGGTTTCATTCACTTTACACCTGCTACACCTTTCACGCAGGTTTTTCCAATCTTGCGCTCGGGGCCAACGATGTTCATGGAGCAATTATTATCGGTTTGACGATCATCAGAATAAGCAAGCAGACACAGTAATCCTTGGCAAAGGGTTTTTGATTTCTGCTTGTTGATATCATTGCATGACTGGTAATTATTATTAGTTTGGGTAGAGCATGACAATTTTATGTGAATGCACGCATTTTTGATATGAACGTCACGAATATAATTACGCACGGGCGTGTTGTGTTCATCTTTGAGACTTTTGATGGATAAAGGAAATTGTGCCAAGTTGCTAAATTCAGATTCACATTCAAACTATGAATCCGTTTTTCTGAATGTTTTCATTTTGAACTATACGGAATCAGTGCGATGACTTTATGTCATAAATAGCTTGTGCGTTACATCAAAGCTCGGTAAATGCGGCAGGGACTTGAGAATATTAATGCTGTAGCTTTGCTCACAGAAATATGTAATCAGCATTCAGTGTGTCCATAAAATCAGAATAACTTTGTCATGATTGTTTTTAGAGTGATCTTATTTATAGTTTTAGAAGTTGTGCCTTCATTTGACGATTAAATTATTTAATCCTTTCAGGGAGGAACAAGGGGAAAGGCTTATTGCATTAGTAATTTACAGTGGACATGCCCTGCGGCATCCTGAGAGGGCTTTAAACTAATTTTTCAAATTGATAGAAACACATCTCTGCAGTGGACTTGTACACCACTGCAAACTAGAATTTCAGCAATTAATGCGTTCTTAAATCAATATTAATTACATGAAAACAACATTGTGCTGTATTCCAAATGATCATTGTCATTTTCCTAAAAAGTCAGAGGGGACGGTATTGACCCCAGGGGGTACGCTGCCTCTAGCCATGGCAACAACAAAAAAAAAGGGTCCGTTTGTAATTGCATATTTTACTCCTTGCTAAAGGCCCTGTCACACCTTGACGATTCAGCCAGCGTATGCCGACGTTCAGATCTTCCCTAAAACGCTGGCATACGCTGAATTATCGATTTTTTTTTTCAATTTTGGGCGTATACATAGCGCATTCATAACGGGCTGGACGATACATAACGTATCAGTAAATTATATAGAACGTTTCGATAACTTATAGATAACTTATTCCAACGAATGCCTAGCGTGTTGCACGTACACAACTTATGCCCAACGATAGTCTAATTTATGCATAGCGTGCAGCAGCGTATTGCCGGCGATCACGTGGACGTAGTCTATAAAAGGCTGGCGCACGTTTCAAGCCCCTGTCACACCTTGACGATTTAGCCAGCGTGATGCCGACGAGGAAAATTTTGGCAAATACGCTGGCGTCACGTCGAATTAAGTTATGGGTAAGTTTTGTATACGTAACAGCACGCTGAAGCACGTTGGTATACGCCGAACGTCGATCGTCGTTTTAAGCATGCTTAAATTTCTCGTCATGTCAGCGTATGGCTATACGTCCCGTATCCTTGGCCATAAGTAATAGGGCCCCAATGCGATCGTTGCACACGGTTAAACACGTTAAGTGTAGGTTACTCATAAGTCCAAATACGTCGAGAATACCTACTAGCTGTTCTCCAACATCCGTGCCTTCGAACTTGCGCTTGGACATGCTGACCAGGCTGTCACGCACGTAGTTAGCGAAGGCTGCAGTGGCTGTGATGGGCTGAGCCTCTGCGACCTTTGATGAGCTCCCAGACTTTTCTTTGCCATGACGCTGATGTTGTTTGGTTTATTAATGACACAAGTCATAATGGCGTTTGATTGCTGCTTTAATAGCGTGAATAGCAACTCACAGTAACGATGGCAAGCCGCACCTTGCCTCTTGGGTTATACCATTTTAACTAGACCGGGGGCGGGGGGATAGTCCCAAACAGATGTTGGTACTGCAATGTCTAGTGCAGTTATGATTTGAAACGTCGAGCGCCAGCCTTTTATAGACTACGCCACGTGATCGTCGGCAACGTCGAGCGCCAGCCTTTTATAGACTACGCCACGTGATCGCCGGCAATACGCTGCTGCACGCTATGCAGCAGCGTATTGCAGTTCAAGGCACGGATGTTGGAGAACAGCTAGTAGGTATTCTCGACGATATGGACTTATGAGTAACCTACACTTAACGTGTTTGAGATAACTTACCTATTACTTATGGCTGCTCGGGACGGCCATATCGCTGACATATTGACGAGAAATTTTAAGCATGCTTAAAATTTCTCGACGACTCGACGATTTCGACGTATACCAACGTGCTTCAGCGTGCTGTTACGTATACAAAACTTACCCATAACTTAATTCGACGTACGCCAGCGTATTTGCCAAATTTTTCCTACGTCGGCATACGCTGGCTAAATCGTCAAGGTGTGACAGGGGCCTAACCTTGCCTTGTTGGGACATGATGGCCATCCACCAAGAATCCAGAATTCCACCAATCTACACCACCCAAAGTAGCACGAATCAGTGAAGAAAATGGCTTGAAAGTTACTCTTTGTGTGTTTATGAGCCTGTTGTAATCATTGCTCCTTGTGAGCCTTGCCTGTGACAAGTAGGCATGACGACGAGTATTTGACGGCTCCTGTATTGAAAGTTTCTCGTCACGTTTCACACTGTAGCTATTTGCTGCTCATCAGTGGCTTTTTCGCTCTACGATGCATCTGCCTGACAGGAAACTTCCCTTTCATACGCGAGTCACACACAAATAACTAAAGAGTAAGGTATAAAGCAATTGACTGCCCCGCGCTCATAAGCAAGCTTCTTTTTCTCTACGATACATAAAAACTACGACTTGCTTCATTACATCGAACAGGCTCCTAAAGTAGAATTGATGTATTCAAATAATGAGCAAACCATTGATACCTGCTGTGGAAACAATATATGCAAAGACTAAATAAATCCTCATTTTTAATGTTTTAATAACTGACCCCCCCCCACATCCATCCCACGCTCCCAGATTCTACAGTTGTTGGTGTGTCTTCATTTCATTTTGTATTAATTCCCATATGCATTTTGGCAAATCAACGAGATTTTGGAAAGGATTTTTTAGGTTGTTGAAGTGCAAATCGAAAGAGTGGGCATCTGAGCGTTGGCTGCGCAACAACATCCGCTCTGACGCAGGCCAACGTTCTACCGTATGAATGCGACTCTATTCAGCAACTGACACACAAATAGGTATCTAATATGCACTCTAGGGAGCGACATGAGGAGGGCTTCAGAACTAAAAGCGGAGATGGAAGAGAAAAAAGAAAAGGTTCTGATTGGAGGGGATGTGCGTTTTGAACCTGATAAGAATGCGCTCGCGTTGCATTGCGGCGTCGCAAGACTTTAGCATCGAGCTTCTGTGTTTGGACAGCGCCGTGATATTAGCTGACTGCTTAGTTGGAAGCGCTCCAAAAAGCTCGGCTGGCCCCCCACCGAATGTCAATCAATCCAATCAGCCCACCCGCTTGCAGTGTTTTACGGCCATATTGTGAATGAAGAACACTTGTGGGCTTTCAATTTAATCTTCCTTGTGGTTATTATAATGAGTAGTTCTCCAATGTGTCCACAGAGCACAATTCATTTGATCTGTTGTCTTAATTACAACCTATTTATCGCAACAGCAAACAGTGGGACAATTAACCCCGCGGCTAAGCACCTTTCACACAGACGACGTATGACCGTGTCTCCATCAGGTAGCGCACCGGTGTCGGCCTCCTTCGACTGTCTGCTGGCAGAGCAGGGCTGCATCCAGCAGCAGTCCTGCAAGGTCCTCTACCACCTCTTGGAGTACTGCTCGGCCGAGGAGGCGATTTCGCCACTCGGCCCCGACGCCCGCAACGAGTGCCTGGAGGCTCAGAACTCCTTGCAGCGCCATCGCCCACTTCAAGTGTGCAAATGCCAGCGCGGATCTCGAAGGGAGGAACACTGCCTCAGGGTCTACTGGACTGTCAGGTTTGGAGGTGGGATTTAAGCTTTGCCATCTGTGTGTGTGTGTGTGTGTGTGTGTGTGTGTGTGTGTGTGTGTGTGTGTGTGTGTGTGTGTGTGTGTGTGTGTGTGTGTGTGTGTTTCATGTTCACCTACACTCACCAACTATGATAGAACGCACCCTTGCATCAAAGATTCTGCCTTTACACACTCAAGTGAGCAAAGATTAACTGCACACTTCCAAAGATACTTTAGTCAAGCGTTGTCCAACGTTTGAGCCAAAGCACAAATGTACACTGGAAAAAAAAAACCTTGCAGCACACCAATTTTAATGACAATTTTCAAATCACCCTCCACCTGTATTTCACGGAACACACTTCAAAAAGAACATTTTTAATGTTCAAACTGACAAATGTTATTCGTGAATACCCATTAACTTGCAACTTTATGGTTGTGACAGAGTCATTTTTACCACTGTGTTACATCACTTTTTCTTTTAACATAGTTCATTTAGAAAACAAGGACACTAATTGTCGAAGCTTTGTCGGTGAAATTCTTTCCCATTCTTGCTAGATCTACAGCTTCAGCTGTTCAACAGTCCGGGATCTCCGTTGTCATTTTTTTTTTTACACTTAATTATGCGCCACACATTTTTAATGGGAGACAGGTCTGGACTGCAGGCAGGCCACTCCAGTATCCGCACTCTTTTCCTACAAAGCCACGCTCTTGAAGACCGCGGTTTGGCTCAGCCACAACGATAGCGGTATTGAAAATGGACGGAAGTATCTTTTAGTTATGCCATGAGATAAATATTGATTCTGAGCTGTTTCGGGTGATCTATTTGGCACAGTTGCATGTTGTTATACAGTACTGCGTTTCTGTATAGTTCTGATGCTCTCTATAATTGCGATGTGATAGTGGTGCTATTAGCAGTTGAAGTCAGGTAAGCCCAGGTGACAAATGCACAGTGTCACGCATCATTTACTGAGAAATTGAGGGAAATGTGAAAAGATATTGCCGTGCCGCAAAAAGAAAATCCTGGATCTGCAACTTTACCTGGATCCAATGCCAAAATTGGATAAGCTCTTCTTTGGCCTGTACCCCTTTACTCCAGAGTTTTATTTTGTACGTTGAAATTCCTGACTGTATGATACTAAGAGGTCTCTCTAATATTCTGCTTGCCTTGTTGCGCTACATTAGAGGAGGAGATACTTCTCAACAGGGCCGAAGTGGGACTCATTTTCTGGAGTTTCAGGGCTCAGACAGGTCTACTTTAGTTCATCTTTTAAAACATTTTTTACACTTAGGCGTAGAAAAAAAAGTAGTGTGTTTCCGGTAACATGAAATTTCAGCATAGGGTCGGTTGGTCGGACAACGTTTTTTTTTAAATCCCCCATCAAAAATGTAAACAAAATAACCATAAAACAAGGAGAAATTGAAACCCCCGCTCGCCGCCAAAGGTGGCGAGAGAGTTGGGTACCCGTCGGTTGGGTGTTACAGCCATCTCGTTACCTCTGCGTCCTAGACGGCCCGTGGTGTTCGTCAAATAGTTCGCTGAATCTTTTCGATCCATCAATGGATGCTATTTTCTTCATATTATGGTGCGAGCATGCGACTGCAACACACAAAACGCGGTTTAAACTGTTGTCGGAGATCGTGGCCGCCGCCATGATTCAATGTTGTTGACAGACGACAGGGCAAACGACGGCGCACGCTCAACGTGAATATCGCGAGAGTTTGCACCGATGTCAACCCTCTACACCAGGGGTGCCCATTACGTCGATCCTGATCTACCGGTAGATCTAGGACTCGTCCCAATTAGATCCGAAAGGTGTAGGGGGGGGAGGACACAAACATTTGCATGAATAGGAATATAGAGGGATAAGGGAAGCACTTTAAAACGGTACGTGTGAGCTACGATAGACAAGAGGCTGCAAAAGTGCATGCTTGCTTCCGTGTTTGGCTTCTCATCATGGCACGCGTGTGCGTGTGTGTGTGTGCGCGCGCGCGCGTGTGCGGTAAGGGGCGATCCAGGCAGGATGGTTGAACGAAAAGTAGATCTTCGGTCCAAAAAGTGTGGGCACCCCTGCTCTACACAAAAATGTAGAAGGTTGTTTGAAAAAAATGCCCACCGTAAAGTTTTTTCTCGAGGTAGAAATTCTCGGTCGGTCGGGTTACCGGAAACACGACTTTTTTTCTACGCCTTATGAGTGTATCAATATAAAACAGATGACCATTCCATCCAACTGAAGACCAAACGTATGAGACCGTAGTCTGATTGCAGTAAGTATTCAAAAACTAGAAAGCTAATTTCCATGGAACTTTGTAGCGCTTGTGAAGTTCAACGTCGCAGCCATTGTGTGTAAGTCATGAAAAGAAGACTTTGCTTTTCTGTTTTAAGCATACGAAGAGTATGAAGTTTCCCCATATGAAGAACTCGAGTTCAGCCTGGTGAGAAACATCGAGATGTCGCACATGGCCTCCATCATGGCAGGTACGGCCACTGACACGAATGAGTGAACGTGTTAGTCAAGTTTCTTTCCTTGCCGTCATAATACTCTTCCTTTCCTCGCCAGCTTCCTCTGTGTCGGTCGACGGTCACAATCAGTGTCTCAAAGCAGCCCAGGACTGCGGCTTGTTCGAGAAATGCGGCTCCCTGCGCTCCGAGTACGTGGTGGCGTGCACCAAGCGAGCAGCGGCCTCCGACAACAGTTGCAACCGTCAGAAATGCCACCGAGCCCTGCGGCGCTTCTTGGAGCGTGTGCCGGAGGAGTACAGCTTCGCCCTGCTCTTCTGCCCTTGCTCCGATACCCTGTGTGGGGAGCGCCGCAGGAAAACCATCGTTCCGTCTTGTTCCTACGAGGAGAACGCTAAGGGGGAGGAACGAGCGGGGAAGCCCAACTGCCTCAGCCTGCAGAACTACTGCTCGAGGGATGAGCTGTGTAGGTGAGAAAGGTTACGTGCTCATGCCAGAGCTGAGGACACGCGGTATTTTCCGAGGTGAATACTGCTATTAGTCATTTGGCAGAATCTATGCAAAGAAGAGGGAGAAATGGCTCCTTGTTTTTCAACATGCTATCCTCGTGCATCACGTCTGCTGCTGCAGTGCACCTTGACCCACTTACACACGTGGACTAAATTGTTTGTACCTCTGTGTTCATGATGGAAAACACCATAGGGGCACGTTCAACCAAGGTGTGCCCTCGAAATAGCATCACATGTATTTTCACATTTTTGATGAGTCAGTCACTGTGCTGCTTGCTGGCATGGTGTGTACCACGCTTGACATGGACCAGAGGAAGCAAAGGGGGAGCGTTGTGACAGGAGATTGGAAACATTTTTTTTTTAAAGATGCATTGGGGGTACATTAATCACTGGCATTTCTCCACTATTGGCAACAGTACTCGGCCCCTCACCCTCACATGCTTTCCATTTTTAATAGAGAGCAGCAATAGCAATGTGTCTGGTAGTAAGAGTGATGAAAAGTGTCATTTTACCTAATAATAGCAAACTTGGCTCGCACAACTCATTCCACAAAAGACATCCGGTGGGATACTTTCTGATCACTTGCAACCTCAAGCAGAATCAGTGCACTTCACCCCTTAAGGCACCTTTAATATTCTGACATTGTTTTTTTTTTTTGTTTTTGTTTTTTGCATGTGCGTCAGATCCCGGTTTGCTGACTTCCAACACAACTGTCAGCCAGCTCCTCTGTCTGCTTCTGGCTGCATGCGAGAAAGCAGAGCTATGTGCCTCAAGGCCTACGCTGGACTCATAGGTGAGTAAATGAAAGCGGAGAAAATGTTGAGAGATGGAATCGTTTTACTGCAAAGGCAGAATACGGCGTGAAGGATTATTAGAAATCATCAGCAGGTGATATTTTACTTTCATAATCCTTTTTCTCACCAGAAAGAGACTCTTTACTCGTTTCACAAATAGTCATTGCTTTTCACAATATGTTGTGGGGATTGTTTGTCTGCAATAATTGTCCTTCACTCTCAATCAATTTGAAACAAACCGCATCGACTTATT
Source organism: Hippocampus mohnikei (assembly GCA_026261675.1). Taxonomy (NCBI): domain Eukaryota; kingdom Metazoa; phylum Chordata; class Actinopteri; order Syngnathiformes; family Syngnathidae; genus Hippocampus; species Hippocampus mohnikei. Next base: position 14,260,794 of record JAKGUB010000325.1, on the reverse strand, counting down.
AATCATGTTAAAGTAGCATTCTGTAGATAATTTCTTGCATTTGCAATTTTTCTCAGAATTTTGTCAAATCAGTTGAATTTGATGAGAAGGCTAGATATACGGCACTAAGGAAGCACCAAGAAAAAAAAATACTGTACAGATAATATCCAGTGTAAGTAGTCATAGGTTTGGATGCACTAATGCTATATAATGAGAAGATGGATGAATATTAAAAAAAAAAACTAATAATAAATAAAATTTTTAAAATGTATACTTGTACTGGTATATGACTTGAAGTCTCGATGAGGGATTCAAATTTTTGGCAAAATGTCCTCATAGAAAGAAACAATCATGAAAATGTCATGCCCCCCCCCATCTACTTTATGCACAATTCTTCAGAAAAACTTTGCCATTTTCCAGGCCTTTTGTTGCAGTCGCTTCTGGGATTCCTGTCAGAAATAACCTCCCCAAAAGATTCTCTCATTTGTATTTCTACTGGCAGCTCATCAAAATGCCTTACTTTGTATTGTTCCCCCCCCCCCACTGTATCTTTCAAAACATTTTTTGACCCCCGCTGTATGAGCATGAATCTTATCGGCAGTCTGCTCGGTGTCTTCACCAGAGGCGCAGAGCATGAATAATAGCTTGGCTCACGTAAAACTGATGTTTGCCGTCTTTCGCAGGCACCATTATGACTCCCAACTACGTGAGCAACAGCAGTACGGAAGTGTCCCAGTGGTGCACATGTGATGGCAGCGGCAACGAATGGCAGGGCTGTCAGCGCATCCTGCACATGTTCAAAAATAACATTTGTCTGCGTAAGTGTCATTTGGTGGTCTTCTGATTCGACGGTGATCACCTTTCACATTTCAATATTAACTCTTCAATTGCTCAAGCTGTTTTTTTAGGGGGGGTATATGCAATACTGTCCATAGGTCAGTGTTTTGTGACACTTTTGAAGAAGACGTGTTACTGTGCTAAGATTTTAAAATGCTCCTCCTGTTCGTCTATTCAGGTTGCTGACATGAAATGTATTTAAGTATCAAAAGTAAAAAGATTCAAGCTTTTGAATAATTAGAGTTTTGATTCTAATATTATTTGTACGCATTTAGTGTACTTCAGTGATGTCACGAAAAGATTTGCATTGCAGCTACTTAGCGACGTTAGCTAGCACGCGTTAGCCTGACCGTCACATTATCCAGATGGCGAAACAAGCTCATAACTACGAGAAGATCGACGTTTTGACGTCACTGCACCTTAATCCTCTCAAAAGAAAACACTTTCTGTCAAGATGCTAACCAATACAATTACACATTTTTGTTCACTGCTGAAAAAAGCTTTGATGTCAATTTTTCATATAATTGTAGCTTGGCGTGCGACACTTCTCTGGTGGGTAGCTTCAGCGTAGTGAGATCTAAGATAACTTGTAGCAAAGAACACATTTTTTTCAATGAGTGATGCGAGGGGAAGGGACACACAAGTTTGCGTTCAAGTCGGCTTAAGGTTAGCTATGCCAACTGACACTTGGCGAGAGGCGGCGTATGCCCTGGACTGATCGCCAGCCAACCATTTATTATTTAGTTACAATCGCCGGTGTGTTGAAAATGGTTCATCCAAAGGGCGAGGTTTCTCGTGAATCAGAAAAGAAGGAAAAGTTCAATGCCTCCGTCAAGTCATACTTTTAGAACCCTCGCATCACATGCATTCAAATTTAGGACAGACTGGGGAAGTCAGAATGACTTGGCGATGATGTATAATGAACCATGTAAAGACCCCCCCCACCCCCCGCTGCCCCGCTGACTCCGCCTCAGGTGCTGCTATCAGCTCCATGGGAGTTTCCGTGACACCCCCCGCTGAGACCAGCCCCGTTCCAGCTCCCGAGCCTTCCCCGAGAGCCCGTGAGGAGAAGGTTCACGCCGTCAACTCTCTCCCGGAATTTACCACCGTGAGTAAAGCCCCGTCGGTGCACAATCACCACCTCACCCACATGAGAGTTGAACCCCTGCCTCAACATCCACAGAAGACTAACTAAAACTAAACTCGAGTGGAACGCTCCACCACCCTAAACTCCCCTCCTGCCCTTTGTGGTCACGGATTAGCGGAAGGTGTTTGCAATGTTTGGCTCAGTCCTCAACTTTTAATATTCATGTATGCACACCCCTTCACTCTATATTCTCTTTCTTTTCTCCTAATCCTCCCACAACACCCCACTGCTGCAAAACCTGCCACCGGGGGGGCGGCATTAAACATTCATACACAGTTTATTTAATAATACCCGCCTTTGGAGTTCTTTTATTTTTATTTGACGTATTGGGGTACGTTGAGGTGAGCTGAATATGCGATTGGAAGCGAGCGATGGGGTGATGACGGTTTGTTACGGTCAGTAAAGCGCACTAACAGCCATATGTGCTCACCATATGAAGGTATTCATGCGTCAATTCACTTAATTAATCATTAGCGGTGAAAAGTGCACATCGTCACTTTTCGGGCCCAAGAAAACATCTTGACATAGGTCGACAGCTGGGTGAGTGACTCTCCATGGTGACAGCTGTTTCCTGCTCACATCACAGAGCGGCAAATGTGTTTACAGTGTACACACTGCGGGCTTCATCCGCTATACAGCTGCAAATAGAACCTTTTAAGTGGAGTGGTCCAATAAGACTCGTGAAAAGGAATGACTTGAAGATCGTCGCGTTTTGTACTTTACATTTTGACAGTTGCTTTGGTGGACTGAACGATTTGGAACCGAGTTACAATCTGGTAAATGGGCTGTCACGGATATAGCGCTTTTCTACCTGTGCTACTCTAAACGCTTTCTACCACCGGTGTCAGAGTCAAGGCCCGGGGGCCATATCTGGCTCCCCCCCCACATCACTTTATATGGCCCGCAAAAGCAAATCATGCGCGGCAACTTCCATGATCCTTGCTAAAGTCCGTACCGAAATGTCAAATTGTGACATGTGATAAAGAACGTTGAAATCTTGTAATCATTTTGTTACCCTGTTTACACCCACTCAAACAACAATCGAACAAATAACCAACAAATTAGCAGCGACGGGTTCAGCGAAGGCTAAAGTGAAAATGTCAGCTTTCCTCTTCGCCTCCCCCAATAAAAAGTCTGGAAAAAAAGAAATGTTCAACCTAATGCACTGTAGAACAAATAGTTGACTTTTGTAATGGCAAAACTAGTCATCCGTCAATTAGTTGTATACAAGAAATAATACGATGAGATGATTACGTCAACATGTATTGGGTTTGTCTGAGGGAAGTCGCAACTCCAAAGTGGCCCGCGACACAAATGAGTTTGACGCCCGTGCTTTATACTACGACGCAGTGTCTGGAGCAACTGGGGCTTCAGCATCTTGCTCAAGGACACTTCGACAAGGTCGCAATGGGCAGTGATTGAACACCCAACCTCCGGGTCGTCAGATTGTTTGACGTCACCCCCAAACAATCTGATACTTTTAGGCTGTTCGTTTTTTTGGGGGTATATTGTGGGCAAAACCAAAACCTTGTCTATCTAACATTATTATGACAAAAACAAATGAAAACAAAACTAAGACAAAAAAAGATAAATAAACGAAATGAAAAATCCCAAATTATTACAACCCAGATATGAACCCGAACAAACACAAAGCGCTTCTACCGGCCGGCTTTCCTTCACATGTCACTCCTCTCCTAATCGCAATGATTTCCATTCACAGATCGAGACAAGTGAGGAAGTGGAGCAAGAGGAGGTCAAGAGTGAGGAATTTAACATCATCCCGCCATATTCTGAGAAAGACTCCGACACTGAGTCAAGGGCCACCGAGAGGCAGCAAGGAGCAGCCAGCTCGGTGGCGCCAGTCTTTCCGCTCTTGCTGCTGTCTCTACTCATCCTGGACTGGGAGTCTGGCAGCCACTAAATCGTCCACCTTCTGCTCATTTCTCCGTCATTGCCGCATTCAAACCCATGCCAACTCCCCGGGAGAAGTTGCCAGAAAGAACCGCAGAGGCTTTCATTGAAAAAGGAAAACTCCTCTCCTTCTTAAGAGTGAAAAGATATTCCGTCGTGCAGCAGTATCTTGTGTCTTAGCTCCAGAGCAGATAGCGCATGGCTGAACGGAGAAGTGCCGTCTGGGCAAAACAGTCCACCCGGAGCCTGCTCCGCACTCCAAAAAAAAAGTACATCCCCTCTTTTAACAAGAAGCACATAGCCAAAGGCCGCCCCCTACGTGCTCTCCAAGACAAAACCGCAAGAAGCGGCGTGCTCTAGTGCTTCCGAGACAGAGCGCGTCTTCTGATTTCTTTTTCATGACTCACCACGGATTTGTTACTCGCTCGCCCCGTCGGCTCTTCCTCTGCCCGCGTCGCACGAGGCTCTCATTGAGTTAGATCACTTTATCGGTTCGTCGGAACGCCGCCGAAAGCCAAACGCGGTACTGACTGAAAACAAATCGCTGGCCACTCAACTGGTACTAAAAAGTAACTTTGCTTTTGCACTGCTATTTGATTCAACGTCAATGTTTTTTTTTGGGGGGGACAGGAATCCAAGCAGCGTCATATGGCATTTTGAAAACTTCCATTCCAGCCGGCTTGACCTTGAAGACATGAAATTAATTGCCCCTTGAACAATATATTAAAAAATCTGTTCCAGTCATCATTTTCACCATCATAAAACATTCCACGCATGCACAAGCGTCAGTCTGATGATCTCTAATATTGCCACGGGTAAACAAAAACAAGTCATAAATTGTTCAAAGTTCGGCTGTGCTCCCACTGGGACGGCTACGTCGTATTACCCTCGCGTTCTCCAGAACCCAACACCGTAGGAGTGCGACTTTCTTGACTTTGACAACTGTTCCAAGACAAGGGCGGAATGGTCACAATGATGATGACACATCCAGGTTAGCCATCGACATCGCCAGCCAATTGCATTGTGCATATGACCAGTGTTCCGCTTTAAAGTATCTCTTTGTACTTTAAAAGGCTCCGCTTTTGTATCGTTGACAGTTGACTTTGGCGTCCTGGGAACATGCGTCTACCTTTTACAGCCCTGGAAAAGTTACCTCCGAGTCCAATAATTAGCCCTATGGGGGTACATTAGAGCAGATGAAGGGTCATAAATGAACTCTTATTCCTCGGCGCGCTCGCTGAAAACAACAACGCATTAAGGCCGATGCCCGTGAGTGGAGGAAAATGAAATGGCGGTGACAAAAGCAAGGAGAGCGTCGTCGAGTCGGTCGCCTGCGTCGGTCGCCTGCGTCGGCTTCGTGCGCGAGCGATGTTCCGTCTTTACGACCCTTGGCTCATCTCACAGCGAGCACCTCCAGTCACTTAGAATTATTCCGAGTGGGATGAGTAATGAGAGGGGGCAACGGCAATGAGATAAACCTCTACGGTAGAAATGGGGGGGACGGGTGGGGGACTGAGAGCAATTATGGGACAATTTTCGAAGAATTCAACATGTAGCAAAAGCGAGGAGGACGGCTTAGGGGAGGAAATAGGCAATTTACAGCTGTCATAGCCTCTCACCTTTTTTTTTTTTTTTTTTTAAATCCTGAGGAGATGTGTTTTAGTGGCACTTTGCTGTCATGTCAGGCAGATGTTGCGAGATGAAGATATGGAGATAGGAAGGGACACTGGAGGCTAGAAAGGCTGCAAAGGCTGCCGGCTGCTCTGCTCATTGAGCAGCACATCGAGCCATTCTTTCTCTGCCTGGAATAACTTTTGCTGATGTTAATGATTTTTTTTTTTCTTCCCCATGGCTCATTTTCTTGGGAAATTACACTGTTGCGAGGTTGTAGGTAAAGACAAGCATATGGGATTCTCTAACCATTATTTTGAGCAAACCTATCGATGACTTTGCAGCAAATAAGAGCGATAATTGGCTTCGGGCGGGAAGACGTACATGCACGATTACAAAGCATTAAGTGTTATTATTCTCATCCTAATGACGAGATTTCACTGAGCACTTCGACGGGCTTGACCTTTTCCAAAGATGTATCATAAAAAACAGTACATTAAAAAAAAATAAATAAATAAAAAGTTTGCTTGCTGTCAATGTCACAGGAGGAGCGCAGCTATACATTCTCATTTCCTGTAAATACGATTGTACGTAATCGCTTGAGGAGGCCGCGTGGCCCAACACGTAGTTAACTTGTTCCCATTGGGAGAGTTAATGAAGGGTTACATTGGCACAGGCCAATCTTCTCTTTGATCATCCTTTTGTTCAAATTGACGGTTAGGGAGCTAACACACAGAAAAATAATAATAACAACACATGAAATAGTAGCATTACAAATTGGTCTAAAATATGTAACATGGACACATGAAGGATTTAAAAAGAAAAAAAAAGCACTTACCATTTGAGTGTTGTAGCAATTCTGCTGCTAATTTGCCATTTTCTGGCGCTGGCCTTAATGACTGAACTTGCGTTTTTATGTGTCTTTGCGTTTCAAAATGTGTGTTTATATTTGTAAAGTATGTAAAAAAAAAAAAATCATTTTACCATACAGTAGCTTGCATTTTTGGTGTATTCATGACTTCAATTGCATAATCATCCACAAATCCTTTTGATTTGCATCTTTATGATCCGTCCCCCAAATGATGTATAGAAAATATGTTTCATGTGTTTAAAAACATCAACATATCAATCAGGAAAAAAAAATTAAAAGTGACTTTGATGTGTAAATGAAAACAATGCAAGTGTAATTTTTGTGACAAAACAGAACTGTGTGCCAGTTTGTTAAAAGACGAATAAAAGCCACATTGGCAGCTTCTGGATCGAATAGGACATTATTGGATGGAAATGAAAACGACTGCTGTGTTTTGCCTAAGTCTTTTTTTTTTAAATGACATTTTAGCAACAGCAAATACGAATGGAAGTGTCACTAACAAGCTGACTGCCACTTTCATGGCATAAATCGGCTGTGCTGGGCAAGCATTCACACAAAAAGATTCTTGAAATTAAGGAAGAAGATAAAATCGTAATTATAACCAGATTTATCACACACATCGGAAAATGCTTTTCAAATGGTCAATTCCTTTGTAATTTCTATGTTAAAAATCATTATGAGTTGATGCGAAATTCTGATTTGTTAAAGATGATAAAGTGTGGGTTTTTTTGTCAGCTGTAAGCCAACAAAAAGGTTTTTGTTAGCCGTAAGCTAACGGAAGGTTTTTGTTAGCTGTAAGCTAGCGAAAGGTTTTTGTTAGCTGGAAACTCTCGTCATTAAAGCTACCAAAGTAAAATCAGAAAACACGTCACTCTCGATGGAGTTAATCTATAATATATGAGTTTGACTTTTATTTATTTTTTAAAAATTGGACTAGTGAAATAAATTGTGTTTTAGCGTCTCCGAAACCGCAGAGCACCTAATTTTGAGGTTTAGGCAAGCCACAACGTGAATCAAAAGAGTTGCTTGTAACCTGCTTTCCTCGTCATGTCACCTGGTTGTGTGGCCACTTGTTGCTAGGCAAAATTTGTGCCCTGCAGCCAAATGGAAAAACACACACACAAACACACATACTCACGCACACTCACATCCTAATTTCATTGCCACTTTGCGAGCGAGAACAAAGAAAGCACAGGGACTATCAACGGTTACAGGAAGTCAGACACACACTTGAAAAAAAATGGCCTCTCTTTAAAATGAATTTACATGTGAAGGGGAGCACTACTCTGTATTAAATGTAAAATGAACAAAAAAAACAGAAGAGAAAAAGATCTACACACCCCTATTCAATGCCAACTTTTTGTGATCTAAAAAATTAGACCAACATAACTTCTTTCAAAAACCTTCCTACCAAGCATGTGACTTATAACCCGTACAGCGTAATAGTTTTTTTTTCCAATCTTTTTGAGAGAGAACATCTAGATAAACTGGAAAATATGGTTGCAGAAGTGTGTCCACCCCTCTTATAACTTGGATGCAGCTGTGTTCAGCATTAGTCAGTAACACAACTCCCATTATTTGAAATGCCTCTGACTTAACCCGAATCAATTTCAGATGTTCTAGTAGGCTTTTACAGACATTTCTTTTTGCTTTCCAGCAGACGTTTGACAGTTTTGTGCTAATGTGGGAATGGTATTCATTGGACCGTAACACATTTTGCCATATGTCTTTGGGGTATTTCATGTGTGTGTCGAGAGAGAGAGAGAGAGAGAGAGATTGACTGTGACTGGTTAATTGTGAACAGAGCCACACTCCTGTTATAAGAGGGTGTGCACACTTATGCAAACACATTACTGCAGATGTTTTTTTTTAACTTTTTTTTACTTCCCCTACAGAATAGCCCCCCCCCAAAAAAAAAATCATTTGAGTTGTATACGTTATAGGTCACATTAATGGTGGAAAAAGTCTTGAATGATTCATCTTCACCTGACATCCCGAACGATGTATGCCAAATATCTGGCATTTAAATCTGGGTGTGTTAACTTTTCATATCGACGGTTGGGCCCACGGGAGGGAAAACAAGACAAAAAAACAACAATTAATTCCGACGACTATTTGAACAATGAGGGCATCTCTGTCTCTGAGCAATGCCTGACCTTTCTCCTTTTCTGTTTTTGTATCAGCACACGCCATTCACCGGCGGGACTCAAACTGCAATTTGCATGAATTGAGGCGCATAACTAAGGACAGCTCTGAGCCCGGAAATCATCTTTTGCTGTGACAAATCCCACCGGTCCTTTTTCTTTGAGACACTAACAAGTCACCCTTTTACAGGGAACTTCACAGGTTGTCCGGAAAGCGAGGCGTACATCGTCATATGAATGATGCTCGGATCTCATTTAGCTGCTGTCGTGCACACGAGTTCACTGTCACACTGTCATGGAACACCGAAGCGCCCGACGGGAACATTTTTGAACGGTGTTTACCGTACACCTGAATGTCGGCTCCCATTAGGGAGAAACGACAGCGCACGTGCTTGCAATTTCTTTTGTTCAGCTATTGAAGCATTCGTTGTTTTCCTGATCTTTTTTGTTGTCGTTGTTGTTAATCTGTTTCTCATTTCGTGTCTCTAATGACTTTTTTTTTTTAAGTCCTTGGCTTGTAAATCTCCCACAATTATGTTTTAGTTTCTTCTCTTTTCATGTACAAGCTTTTGGATTCATTAGTGACTTTGATATTACCTGTAGTTAAAGGAAATGGAGAATGAACACAACTCCAAAACCCAGATGCAGCAGGGTCATGTTTAAAATCACGTTACGTTTGTCTTTGATCATTAAGTAACATTTGCATAGATCTTATAACCGCCGCTTGCGCAGTCTAATGAAATCCAGTTCATGAACGCTGCATCTCGGCCTTTCAATAAAGCCACTAAGGCTCCGTTTTGTTTTTCCGAGATTATTTTTTTACAGCTCGTTTGGCCTGAGAGAGTCAAACTCCAGGCACGTACCACTAGCGCAGCAATAACAAACATCGCGTTGACATTGCCACTCGAAAAAGTCTCCGAGTTACACTGGATCTCATTACATGCCGGAGGTGTACTTTCACTTTCTCCTGAATTACTTTGTAAAATACTCCCGCGGGTAATTAAATTACAGTACTGCAAATGTAAGCAAAGTTAGTCATCCTTTGCCCACCAGGGGCTACCTCGTGAGTTTTTATTTCGGTAATTGGCCTCGTCAAATGTGTTTACTTCCACCCACGGCTGGCTTCCCCAAAAAACCTACGGTGAAACCCTAACCGTAGTTTGAAACCCTCATTTAAAACCCTGCCACTAAACCATGAACCCTATTTTGAAACCCTACTTCTAAACCCTAACCCTAGTTTAAAACCCTATTTCTAAAGCATTAACCCAAGTTTGAAACCTTACTTATACACTGTAACCCTAATTTGAAACCCTATTTCTAAATCCTAACCCGAGTTTGAAATTCTACTTCTAAACATTAACCCTAGTTTAAAACCCTACTTCTAAACTCAAACCCGCCTTTAGAAACCCAAACTTGTGTACTTTCCAAGTCATCAATCTTGGCCTCGAAGAGAGTTGGGTTTTCAAGCTGATGAGTACAGTTTAATATTATTTGTTGCTTGGCACTGACAAATTGTTCCATGCGTTCTGTTGTCTCGAAGCTACAAAAGGAGACGAAGGGAAGCGAGTTTGTCTTGGTTGACAGGCCGCACACAAGCTGCTTTAATTCGACATGATGGTTATAACGTGGCTAGAATCGGCGGCTGGGTTTTTGTTTTGAGTTGACAAATGGCAAAATTTGACTTGACAAAAAGTATTGTGAGTGTAAAAAAAAAAAAAAGGTAATTATTGTTCAAGTCGCTACAATATCACAGCAAGTCAATACGCTCACGTTTTCACTGTTCAAATATCAGCGAGCTTTTCTTCCACCTGTTCTGACATTTATTTGTCCTCCTCCCACCCCCCCCTTAATTGTCGCAATGAATAACATAACTGATAATGGCCAAAGTCGCCGCTTCCCATTTGCTCCAATTTGACTCGCCTTGCAAAGCTGTCATAAAAGGCTTGCCAGACTGCATCTGACAAAAAAAATGGCAATCTGCGCAATTTCCCCCCATACGGACACTAGCAGCCCCCACTGCAGCGATTGTGCATATAAACAATGCCCCGCAGTGCTACCTAGGCACCGCTCACACAAGAGCGATGCGGTATTGAAGGAGTGCGCGCGACGCCTGCCAGGCTGAATTACACTGCTGCCAACGTCTGCACATTTGGTAAAATGCAGATTTTGTTTTGGGGGACACAGATTTATGTGAACATTTGTGCTCATCTCACCGTGAACGTATTATATGATAATGCCATAAATTGGACAGTTTGACAATAGTACATTTATAAGCTGAAGGCAATCTGATTTTATTGACCATATAGGCAGGAGCTGCAATGACACGGGTCATTGAGCAAGTGGTGGTGTAGATTTTCACTGAGAACAAAGTTGGCTCTTTTCGACGAGAAATTTGGAATTTCTTCTTTGGAGGAGGAAAAAAAAAAGATGATAGAGTAGCTTGCAGCTTCGTTTGTTGGAACAGACAACAAAAGATAGTAAGTGATGATGTAGAACACTTTCATTTAAAGAGCCTTTCCTGGAAGGGATTTACCACTCATAAAACATGATGTGGCTGACAACAAATTCCATTCTGGCCTTCAGTTTAGGTGCAACTCTGCACCTTTCACTTCAGCTAGATTGCACCTCGGCATGGTGGCGGTCTTTCTGAAAAATGCGCCTCGAAAATCATTGGCTAGATATAAAATATGGAATACACGCAACTGGGCGGGTGGGTCAATTTTGATGGTCAGTCATTCATCATTCGCCTGCGGTCAGGCCACGTCATCGTCAGTCCGTCATTATATCAAGCCGAAGCAAAACTGTCGTGTGTGTCCGTTATTTTAACCGTGCTTCCATCGTCGCTAAATTACCAGTTGTCACCGCTATTTTAAGACCTCCAGAGCTTCTTCGGCAGCGATTGCCAATCTGCCATCGTATCATTACCCCAAAACATTTCTACCTCCTCCCTACTCAATGGAATTCCTGGTGGGAGGTGCAAGCATCTGTGCTTCGTGCGTCAGTTTTTCAAAGTTTCCAGTCATGCGCTGACAACACGCTAAGTACGACAATGCCCGCCTTTGATAATCTCGTCAGTAAATATTCAAAATCAGATCGTATTCGATCTGAGAGGCTCCACTGTGTTCAGAACTGACATTCTTAAGCCTTGTTGTTCTGTCTGTCTGCCAGGCTACTGTTCTCAAGAAGAGAGTGCCCTAAATTGTGTGCAATAGCTTCACCTTAATCTTTTTCTAAAGCTCTGCAAGAAGGCAAACTGTGTGGTTCCAGCGTGCACGGATTGCATGAGCCCAACTGTCAAACTTTGAACTTTTCAATTACTTTGGAATAAGTTTATTTCCCCTGACAACGCAAAGCGCTTGCAGAGATCACGAAGAAAAGAAATCCAATCAACTGAGAACAGCTAAGCTATTTATTTTTGCTTAAACAGTTAAACACATTTTGTACCAGAGTTTTTACAGCACAGAAACACGTCAGGAAATTAAAAGTATCGACTGAAACAGCTGCATACTTTTTTTGCCCAATTGTTTGGAAAACGCCGACTTTTATCACACATTGCTGCGTTATGATAGCACATCTGTCCTTATATACGGTATGAGCCGACTAGACTAAACTAGACTATGCCCTCTGGTTGTTCCAGTCGTTATGGGAGGCAGATGTCCATCCACAGATGAGCAGCATGTTGACCTAACAGAGGGTTTTTTTTTCCACTCCAACTACTTCCTGGATGAAGTGGTCAAACAAGACCTTAACTGCCTCTATTTACAGACAAACTGCAAGTTTAAGATCAATAATCTGTTAAAAGTCAACCTTACTGTGCAAACGTCTTGGTTAGAATTATTTTGTGTTGCTGGAATCATACTGTAATGACGTAACTGCTCTGTAGTGGAACCAAACTGTGTCCCGAATGTTTGAGAGTAAACTCAACAAAAGTAAAAACATTTCCGTTAGCTCGCTGTTAGCTAGCAGATTGCTTCTAAATCCATTCATTTTATTCGGACATATTTTCACAGTAAACCATTAACTCACGGAAGCATCATATCCACGTTGACTGAAAGGGAAAATAGAACGCAGAATAATCTTACGACATAAAGTGTTGCTCATGTCCGGAAAAGCAACTTCAGATTGTTTCCGCATGATTCACATCATAAAACAAGAGTAATAATCTGCAGCAAAATATAAACGACTACTTTTGTCGTCCCGATGGTGAAAATAATGTGCCTTGATCCAGAGTGTCCCTTTAGTAGACGAGAGACAGGACAAGCACCGAGTATCATGAGAGGTACAATTTAATAAGGAAGGAGACGGTTCCGATACAACCTGATAGCTGCTTCTGTTAAGCGTCTGCCCTTTTTCTCCTCAGGCGAGGTCATAAACAGTCTACACATATGAACAGGCAGTTATCATATGCTGCGTGGAATTAACCCCCCTCCCCCGACTAGTCACCTTGCTTTGTCTCACATCAAAGTGTACGATATCAGACAGAGAGAGAGAGGAGAGAGAGGAGGTCCACTTTCATAACCTAGTGCGAAAACAAAAATTGACATGAAGGGAAAATCAATATTGAATTTTGCCATTTTTATAAGAGCAAAGTCGTACAGGTTTTCTAGACAGGTTTATACACGATGCTCAAATCTTTGAAATTCCCGATGCTAAATATTATCAGCTGGACCAACACACAGAAAAGACACCAAAATCAATCCAAAACCACTTGGTAATCCTGTAAATTAATAATAATAATAATAATACATTTTATTTATATGCGCCTTTCAAGACACCCAAGGACACTTTACAATAACAAAAAACACAAAACAATACAGTACAGAACAATACGATACGTATACGATTCATATTTCCTTTGATGTGGCTTCATTTTGTTGCTGTATAAAAAAATAAAACAACAACAAAAAACAACAACACTGGTCTGCATTTTCGATAGCGCTCGTCCTCATTTAGGTCTCCGGGCGAATGGAGATGGTACACCTGGACCGGTTTCCAGCCAATCGCAGGTTTTGTCTGTGAGCAGAATGTTTTCCCAGATGGACTCTGCTTTGTCCAGACACTCATTGGCAAAGATCACGGTTGCCAATACTGTTGGCCACGACTGTATGAGCCGACTATGAATGAGGTGGTGGATTTTTACTGCGACTAGAAAACACCCATTTTCATTCAGTGTTGGAAAAAAAAAGTTGCATTTAAATGTGCCCATCCAATTGTCTTGTCATCTGCTCCGCTATGGTTTTCGCCATCAACGTGGTGACAAAATGGCTGCATGGTCGCGCGCAAAAAAGGAGGACAGCTCGAAAACGTGAGGAAGGCGACGGAGGAGGTGATGATGAAGTGTTTGATGTATGTCTTGAGAACAAGCGTGGCCTTAATGATAAAACACAAGCGATGAATAAGTTTGGCAGTGGACATAGCGAGCCTGTCGGCGTAAAGCATAAAACTGTGATGGGTGAGAGCGTTGCACTGTTAAACCTTCACGCGCCACGATGAACAGCTCCGAAGACACAGATGAGGGTTGAGCACATAAAACACAGTTGTAATTAAAGGTGCACTCAGTGATTGTTTTTTCTTTTTCTTTTTTTTCGTCAAAGTCAGCAAATATCTGCTCGCGCTCCGCTAGCTGTTCAGTCACAGGTGTTTCCCCGTAAACTGAAAATAAAATGGATTGGCCCCGGGGCAAAATGTTCACTCTTCCCTTTTCAGCGCCTCCCATAAGAAAGCAGAAATCTCAAAAGTCGGTGCGAGTCGATTGCATTTGGTACCAGGAACGGCAGTGGGAACTGACCTGACTTGGGCCACAAACATCATATGGGGATGCTTCAGAATCAATATTTATGTAATGAACTTAATTAAAAAAACAAAAAAAGATTTAGAAAAATGCCCATCAGAGATGCGGAGTACGAAATGTATTAATGGCCACAGACATGTTTTGCTCGTTGAACTTGGATTGCTTCGACCAACCAATCAGGGGATGGAAAGATTGTGATGTCATCGAGGGCCAGCTCGCTGGCCTTGAGAGGATGAATTTGACATTTGGATTTGTTCAAGAAACAGTCTCATTGCCGATCGAGTTGAGTCAGCACGAATGATTCTGAAGGCCTTGGGCAGATCAGATCTGATTGGACAGAAGAAAAAAAAAATCGAACATATGCTACCGGACGCATTGCAGTCAAAGAGAGATTCGACAAAATGAATCCAATGGACTGCTGGGAAATTTAATGAATACAATATAATGGAGCAAATATTAGAATCTAGTTCGTAAAAGTAGGTCAGTGTTTCTTATCGTGTTCAGGCCAGCAGAGCCACGACTGCCCAAATCAGTATGGAAATGTTCATCGTCAACGAGAAAACGGTCACAAAAGACATTATGTCGTACATTTCCATTCTTATATTTCGAGCGATCATGAGCACTTGACGAACGCCACTCCCTGACGATAGCCTGACGATGCTGCAATCGAGCATCCCGATTGAATCTTGAATCCGAACCCCTTCAATTGATTAGCATCCAAAACGAAGATCAAAGCCGCATGAAAGCTTTCAATGCTAACGCGCATCAATGGAAGTTTACCGTTACAGAGAAGAATCGTTTTGCTCAATTGAACGCATACAAATACGGGCCTGTGATTGCCTGTCTGAATGGACGTGATGAAAATAGCACGTGTGGTTCCATTGTGCTTTTTTTTTTTTTAATCCAGCTGCTCTTGGTAGAAGAAGAATAGAAGGCACACTTTCGGGGGCTTGTATGTATTCTCATGCCTGTCAAGCACATGGCAGCTGAGCTGAGCTGAGCTCGTTCCCTGGATGAGGTTTTTTTATAATCCACCTTGAGTTTTAAGGTGCCTCCATTTGCACATTAATATTTCACACCGCGCACACATGCACACGCCCCCCCCCCCTCCACCCCCCACCCCGGAGTAACATTACTTTGTTGGAGACCCCTTGTCATCATCTCTTCTCGCCTGACCTTTACCCTAGCCTTAACTTCACCTTCGGAAAAGACTTTAAACCCACGAGTTTGCTGATTTACGTTTACGGGGACTTGCTTGTTGGCCCCAAAAGGAAGATGAGGCCCTGCGTGCTGATATACTGCATGCCCCCCCCCAACATGAAATACACACACAGTATAAATGTTCCAATGCCATAAATGCCGGTCAGAGTGTGACAACGATGATGTCACAGCATGCTTTTATTCTTGTTGGAATCAACATGACTACCATTTGTTACACAGTCACCTATTAAAGGAAAATGGGATGTACCCGCACACGCCACATCCTTGCCAGTGGATTCTTCCTTTTTCTTTTTAGGGGTCAGTTGAGGGCACCCCTGTGGGCTGATTTTTTTGTCCCTTTGATTCCTACAGGAAGAGTGTCCCGAATGTTGGAGAGTAAACAGTCCTAGCAGGATGTGCTTTACACAAAGCTGTCCTCTCTATTGAAAGACGCACAATGGCGGAGGCGCTTTTTGAGACTTTTGCTTTGCGGTTAAATTATTCCACTTAATGGATTCATCTCTGCTCCCTTCTGCCGCCACAGATAGGATGGAGAGTACACTGCCAAATCTGCAGGAATGTGGACAAATACAGCGGGATGAAGCAGTGCAAGAATGGGAGGCGGGGGGCAAAGAGAGGAAGGAGAAGTGCAGATGGGATATCTCAAAGGTGAAGATGCAGCCACGGGCTTTAAAACTGTAAATCCTCCTTTCTTTAAAAGATCAAGGTTTTTCTTTTTTTTTCGTCATCTTCTTACAGTCCTCTTTTCCCCCCACCCTCCCTAAATGCACACACAGAACGCTTACATAAATGCACCAACACATCCCCGATGCAACCTCTCACAAACTGGAGCCATTCTCAAACTAACACACAGCTGAGCTACAAATGTGCATTCGGGTTGGCGACACATTGTGACAACAGAGTGGGCAGATCTTTTTATTATATTTTTTTTTTTTAAGTAAGAATTAATCTTGGCTACCGTCCATGAATCTCAGCCTTTCGGCTCAATCCGAATCCGTAACAAGTTGAATCCATCCAGGTCATCTCAGTCACTCACTGTCTCGAGCATTTCGTGGACTCTAACGCACTCAAACGAGCGCTAACGTAAGAGCCGTGTTAAAATCGATGCCCGTATAAAGCAACAGTAACGATGCTCAAACGTAATTGTTGTGATTTGTATAAGGCGTAGAAAAAAAAGTAGTGTGTTTCCGGTAACCCGACCGACCGAGAATTTCTACCTCGAAAAAAAACTTTACGGTTGGCATTTTTTTTCAAACCTTCTACATTTTTGTGTAATAATAATAATAATAATAATAGTACATTTCATTTATAAGCGCCTTTCAAAACACTCAAGGACGCTTTACAATCAAAACAAGAACAATAAAACCACAGACAAAATTATAAATAATAAAAGGAAAGATGAATTTAGAGCTTTTACATTGGTGCAAACTCTTGCTATATTCACGTTGCGTCGTTTGCCCTGTCGTCTGTCAACAACATTGAATCATGGCAGCGGCCACGATCTCCGACAACAGTTTAAACCGCGTTTTGTGTGTTGCAGTCGCATGCTCGCACCATAATATGAAGAAAATAGCATCCATTGATGCAGTGGCGGATGCTGGTCTGTCAAGAAGGGGAAGCTCAATTTCAGGCTGCATCATAAAATATGGCTGTTTATTTGTGAATTCGACTCTCCGTTCCTCTTCAAGAAAATGATCTGTGACCCTGCCATACCAACAAGGCGTCTTTTCCAGGTTCTTACCTGTGGTGATATAAGTCAGTCTGCGAACACAAGCAACTACAATAAAACACACCAGAAATAAAAGATTAATCTGTCGTTATCAATAAAGAGAGTGTTGCCACTCGAGATTATTAGAAATCTCCAGTTCAACTCAGAACAGACTGAGAATTGAAAAATGCTCTCACGGGTGGCTACACCAGAAGATCGGTGATTGGCTCATTTAGCTGTCAATCATAACGAGATTCCGCCTCAGACGGATCATCCAATCCTCATGCAGAAAGCTCAGCGTCCAGGCGGGGCCGACACACGCCCACTGTCCATAGACTCCCAGAGACGCCGGGCGTCCGTGGGCGGGACAAAAACCAGCTAGTATCCAATGACTCGTTTCCGTTCAACGCATTGGGACAACCTACCCTGAACTCTCGAGAAGCCGGGCGTCCGGGCAATAAACTCTCTGCGGATGTTCGGCGTCCTCCGTGTAAAGCACAGCGAAGCTGCGGGAATGATTGAGAAGGGAGTCGCGTCGTAACCCATAAGAAGAAGCTAATTCGGAACAAAAGTTGAGCACGTTGTAGCGCATATTTAGTCAATGACATGTACACACAATGAAATTTACATTCATATATTTGATCACTTAACCTTTGACATTTTAGGGGAAGCTGAGCTTCCCTTGCAGTCCGAGAGCAATCGCCACTGTATTGATGTATCGAAAAGATTCAGCGAACTATTTGACGAACACCACGGGCTGTCTAGGACGCGGGACGCAGAGGTAACGAGATGGCTGTAACACCCAGCCGATGGGTACCCAACTCTCTCGCCGCCTTTGTTTTATGTTTTATGGTTATTTTGTTTACATTTTTGATGGGGGCAAAAAAAATAAATAAATAAAAATAAAAATCTTTGTCCGACCTACCGACCCTATGCTGAAATTACATGTTGCCGGAAACACACTACTTTTTTTTCCTGCGCCTTACGTCGTCATGAGAGCTCTTTGCTTTAGTTGGTTTGCGCTACGTGGCTACATGACGACAAACTACACAAGAAACACAAACATAGATTCCGTTAGACTGCACAGCTAGCATGTGTATGATTACAATGGCTTGTCATGTCATTGTTTGAACTAGATCTTGATTGTTTTTCTTAATATTTAGTTCTCTTTGAAATTCTAATCCTATTTCTGGTTCATTAGTGGACTATTGTTTCCCACACTGCTTGATATTTATGGGTTTTTATATGACAATTACTGGTGGCTGACTCGCTAGCTGCTATATAGGCAGGGTAGCGAGTTGCGTTTAAAAATTCTACTTCCGAAGTTAACTGATCGCATCTGCCATGAATCGCATCTCTCATTCATCGTTAAAGTTAGCAGAGTGCGTTTTATTGTTTGAATTTGAGCATATTAATATTGCAACGGTTTACAGCTTTTTACACATGTGGAACATCACTTTAGGTCGTGTATTTTTTTATTATTATTATTATTATTATTATTATTGACTGGAGGTCAAAAGTTCATTCAATCAGCAGTGCCCTCCCAGTTTTTTTTTAAACCAAAGATCACAAATAAATAAATAAATACATTGAGAATAAACAGGAATTGGATACGTCTCGACGGATCTGATCGCTAGCTGCCAGCTGCTCTTGCAAACTGCTGACAGCGAAGAACTTCCTGTGATGCAGGTCGTATACTACCAGTGAAAGTTGACCTACTCGTTTATTTTATTTTTGTTTAGAATATTTTTTAACTGAAAATGAAACTGATAATAGAATGCTTAAGGTGCAGGGCACACTAACACATTAATAACACGCATACAGACACAACTTTATTGATGACTAAACAGGTATTTTTTTTAATTTATTGTATTTCTGTCCATGTGGTATAGCTTCAGCTGGAAAAAGAAAATCTGCTACATATTCTAAAACGTCAGCGGGACATGTGACAAAAATCATTTAGTGTCCAGATATTAATGACATTTTGTTGGGAGTGAAAATCCCTCGGCGCCGAGGCGGAGTGAAGAGCTCGGAGGAGTGTGCCGGGATGATAGGACAGGCAACAGAAAAGGAAGAATAAATAGCAGGGATATATCTTGTGTGCATGAAACCAAACAGGCAATGGATCTCGACAGCCAGGCAGGTGGGTGAGAGCAGATAGATGGGGAGTTGGAACGGAGCGTATACAGATTAAGAGTAGTGTTAATGCTGACCCATAATCTCCGCCTCTGTAATTGAGGTCGTCTGCCGGGGGAGGCAGCGGGAGTTTGGACCGTCTCGATGCTTTGCTGAGCTCCAAGAATGAGCAAAGAAAGACAGACAGACACACAGACACAGAGACACACAGACACCGGAGCATTCCTCACTGCGCTCTTGGACGACGGCAAAGCGTGCTGTATTCCCAGACAACGAGAGAGAGAGAGAGAGAGAGAGAGAGAGAGAGAGAGAGAGAGAGAGAGAGAGAGAGAGAGAGAGAGAGAGAGAGAGAGAGAGAGAGAGAGAGAGAGAGAGAGAGAGAGAGAGAGAGAGAGAGAACTCACTGATGAGGACCTCAGAAAAAAATCCAACACGGTGGAGTCTGGTGGAATTAGAGACAAATGTGCTCCAGTGAAACCTTCAAAGTTAAACACAAGCCTTCCCATGACACCGGTGCAAAGTATTTTGTAACAAGTCTCACTCTGTAGGATCTTTCGGTAACATTTTAAGATTTCGAAATGTCATACAAGTAAAAAAAAAAAAAAAAAAAATAAAAAAATTATCACTCAATCAGAACGCTACAACAAAGTGAAATAATACATTCACTGTAGCTAAATTAAAGCTACTCATGCTTTTTACAATGCCCGACCGTGAGTGTTTTATTCACATCAGCATCTGATGGCTAAAATCCATTCGTGTAATGTCGCTGCTATTTTATTGATTGGATTACAGACACTCCCCGAGTTACGAACATCCGAGTTATGAACAAACGGTACATACGAACATTTTCATGGGTCTGTCGAAAAAAAAAAAGTTAGATTTTGTATTGCGCGCCTTTTTCCGAGTGCCAAATGGGGCGGAGGAGGACGGCGGAGGTGACGTTCGAAGGCGGCCGCGGGGAGAGGCGTGGGGGGCGGGCGTGTGACGGTGGAACGGGCGGGGAGGCGTCCGGCGCGCCGGTCGACGACCGGTCGTCTACTCTCCCCCGCTGAAGCCGCTGCTAGTTTAGCGGGCAGCTAACCCTCGAGCCCTGAAGAACGTGACGAAAAGCTCTCTCCCCGTTATATGGATGTCAATATAAGCCTTAAACATACATTCCAGACAAAATATAGCACTGAAGCAACTTACGAACGAATTCACCTTATGAACAATCGTCCGGAACGTAACTCGTTCGTAACCTGGGGAGCGTCTGTACTGGTAATATGCTGAGCGGCAAACCGTTCCCTATGTTCTATCTAGTTCGGCTTTCATGATCATCATCTTTGCCATGACTTGTATACGCCTGCGGCGGCAACACCGAAAGATGAAAATCTTTTCCGACGACCAAGAGAGGAACTTCAATAATTAAATAAAATATAATTTGATGGGGTACAAAATGCATTTTCAATGTGAACAACTCGCGGAACAACCTGCTCTGAAACTCCGAAAGTCCGCTTTACAAGTCGATAAATAATCTACACTCGATAATTGTGTGACAGTAGACATACAAAATGATTTTCAGAGAGAATATTCGATACAACTCTTGCATTGGACTGTGCAGAAATATACTATCTAATGTCGTGGTCGGTGAGTGAATACATTGATGACAATTTGCCCAGCGTGACCTCGCCGTTTGGTTCTGAATATCTTCTGACAAGACCAACCCACAAAACGACGCCGCGGTCCCTCCCGCGTGGAGACGAGAATCTCCCAAAGAAACGAAGCCATCAATTGATAAAAGCGTGTCACAGCCATGCCAAGCAGGCCCCTGGCATTCAACGACTGCCTCCTTTTGTTTACCCTTCATCCAAAATTCATTCAGCCCTTCTACATACTCTCAAGTCATCTGTAGCGCAGTCAAATCAATATTGTAATAACTGGAGAGGAGAACGACTCATCAGAATCAATATGAGCAACGTATGGCACGATGCAGCGCTAGACGGAGAGAAATCATTGTGCCCAAAAGCCGAGTTGGATGTTTTCTAGCATCCCATTCATTACACTATTGAATAATCCATCTGTCACAGCCACACAAGAGCAGAGGGACACGGTAAGCCGCGATGCGAAATACGTGTGCGGGCGGCCGCGCGCTACAGGAAGACCCACACGGGGCTTTAGACGTTTACTAGCTGTAAACAAAATGGCACAAAGACTGTAGTGACGGATGCGCGGGGGCAGGAGGGCTTGAAAGTAAACACGGTCTCCGGGGTGTCAGAGTCACTTGTCACATCACACGTTTTCATTTTAGGAGGTCAATTCATAGGCGGCGTGATGTTTACCGTCGCCAAGGACCGTGTTTTCATCGCCATTTGTTCGCTGGTTTGCCAGCGGGAATCGCAAAGCGTTTATTCATCACGCGCCGTCACGTAAGATGATTTGTGGGAACGATCTCACGCCGCACACCGTTTCTGGTGTTTGTATTTGGCGTCGAGGTTGGGCGCCGCCTCTCGTATGTAGCAGCGTAATATGATTAAGGACCAAAGTTGCTTTTCCCTCTGCCGCCCGAAGTTTAAAAGAAAATATTCAAAGTCGGGAGCATCATTTGAGTCATCCGTCGGTGCTCGCGGCAGTCGAATCGTGGAGAAAAGTTTCAAGTGTTTTGCATCGGCGAAAACGCGTTTCTTTTTTGGGTGTTTATCTTGTGACAGCAACATCAGTCCGCTGAAGCCCAAGGTGAGGGGAGGGGGGGGGGGATCTATAAACATAAGTGGCGGTAAAAACACTCCGTGGTTTGAGATTCCGGGGATGAGCGCGGCACTTACTGACGATGCGATATTCATGTGGCTCGAGGAGCTTCTCATTTCTGCACACAACAATCAATATGTTGCTAAAATTACAAATGGCCAAAAATTACAAATCGCGTGGTGCATTATTTCAGGCACATAAGTCACTCAGGCTTCTGTTCCCGCCTACAAATTCTGCCTTGGCCATTCCCGCCGACCCATCAGCGGAACCATTCGGGCCCAGCCCATGTTGGTCAGCTATAAAGTCCTTGTAATGTTACGTCTCCGAAAACCTTCGGCGGGTTTGCCAACAACTCTCTTCGGGGAGGAAAGCATGTCGGAAACTACGCCAACACCTGCCGTTTAACTTTTTAAGAAGCACCACGGAGAGCTTCCTGACCTACCGCTGAACAAGTTGGATCGGCAGCTGCACTGCAGCGGGCGGTGAAACCAGCAGAGTGGCTGATTGGCACTTGGCGACGCCTCTTCACTGACAAACTCCTGCCCAAAGCCGACAGAATTATTCAACATCCCTCACCCCAGAAACGGACTTTTCGCAGACAGTATAGCGATACTCGCGCGCATATATTGTTGCTATATTCTGACTAATATGGCTGCAGATTAGGGAGAGCTGCTCACAGTAGGTGCGAACGGTTTCGTCACTCGTGTGACTGCGCCACTACGTTATACTGTCCTCCAGTGGCCAAGTCGAACACGCGGTGAAGTGAAAACTGTTTCATACTTGACGTTCTATTTAACCCTTTCAGGGACAGCGGTTACTACAGTGGACAGCTTATCATGTGATCGGGTTACAGGGTGCATGAAAGGGTTGATGATGATATTACTGCATGCTTGTAAAAAGTTAGAACCGTATTTTCCGCATTAAAAGGCGCACCTAAAAGCCTTCCATTTTCTTAACTCATTCAGTACCAGCCAATTCTGGACCAAGTCTGAAAAGACGTTTAAAAACGTCTTTGGAAGTGAATGAGTTAAAAGCTCTTCGGCATCCGTTCATCTCGGGAGACGATGGTGTAGCGCGATCATGTACGATTACATTTTCTAGAGTGGCTGTACAACCCAACTCTAGAGTGGCAGTCTCTGAAGCAGCTGCTGCACACGAAAGAGGATTGTGGTACGGCAGAGGTTGCCCTTGCCTTCCTCTTTGCTCTTTTTTCTGCTTGCCGGTTGCTCCTGGTATCCTCTGCCCTCTTGACTCCATTGGTGACTGTGGCCCTCCAGAGAGGACGAATGTTTGCTGAGGCTTCCCATGAGTTTGGGTCGATTCCAGCCAGTTTCATGTCACGCTTGCAGACATCTTTAAAGCAGAGCTGTGGCCTTCCAGTGAGGCGAGCCCCCTCACGCAATTCCCCATACAGCAGATCTTTTGGGATGCGGCCAGCAGCCATGCGACGGACGTGGCCGAGCCACCTCAAGCGCCTCCCACTAAGAAGAGCAAACATGCTTGGGGTGCCGGCACGTTGGAGAACTTCGACGTGAGTTACCCTGTCCTGCCATCTGATGTTCAGGAGTCGTCTTAGGCAGCGTAGGTGGAAGCTGTTGAGTCGTTTCTCCTGCCCGGCATATGTGGTCCAGGACTCGCTGCCGTAATGGAGAGTGCTGAGGACGCAGGCCTGGTACACTTTGAGCTTGGTGTTCACGGTCAACTGACTGTTGTTCCACACACGCTTGTTCAGCTTGGCCATGGTGGCTGCTGCCTTTCCTATCCTTGCACTGACCTCAGTATCCAGAGAGAGGGAGCTGGAGATGTTCGAACAGAGGTAGGTGAAGGAGTCTACCACCTCAAGGTGCGTACCATCAATGAAGATGTCTGGTGGAGTGGGACTGTCTTGTGCTAGGATGTTTGTCTTCTTCAGACTAATAGTCAAGCCAAATTCCTTGCAGGCATGAGAAAGGCGGTCCACTAGCTCCTGCAGACCAGCTTCTGTGTGAGACGTCAGAGCTGCATCATCTGCGAATAGTAAGTCGCGGATCAGTATTTCCTGGACTTTGGTCTTTGCTCGCAGACGGGCGATGTTGTATAGTTTTCCATCAGCTCTGGTGTGGATATAGATACCTTCTGTACAGTCGCTGAAGGAATACTGTAGCAGCAAGGAGAAGAAAATCCCAAAAAGGGTTGGTGCGAGGACGCACCCTTTTTTCACGCCGCTGCTCACAGGAAAGGGATCAGATGTACCGCCGTTGAAGGAGACTGTGCTGTGCATGTCCTCATGGAAGGACGTGACCATCTGGAGCAGTTTTTGGGGGCAACCGATCTTCCGTAGGAGGCTGTAGAGTCCGCTTCTGCTAACCAGGTCGAAGGCCTTCGTCAGGTCTATGAAGGCGATGTACAGTGGCTTCTGCTGCTCTCTGCACTTCTCCTGCAGCTGGCGTAGAGAGAAGATCATGTCCACTGTACATCGCCCAGCCCTGAAACCACACTGGGATTCCGGGTACACCCGGGAGGCGAAACTCTGTAGGCGTGCCAGGACAACACGAGCATAGACCTTGCCCACAATGCTAAGGAGGGAGATGCCGCGGTAGTTGTTGCAGTCACTACGCTCCCCCTTGTTCTTATAGAGAGTGACAATGTTGGAACCGCGCATATCTTGGAGGACGTAGCCTTTCTCCCAGCACAGGCATAGGAGCTCATGAAGGTGTTGCAGAAGGGCCGGCTTGCCACTCTTCAGGACTTCTGGGGGGATACCGTCTTTCCCAGGAGCCTTCCCACAGGAGAGGCAGTCAATGGCTTTGCTAAGTTCTTCCATGGTAGGGAGAGTGTCTAACTCCTCCATGACTGTGAGGTTGGGTAGGGCATCCAGGGCAGTGTCCGTCACCACGTTCTGAGTTGTGTAGAGCTCCAGGTAGTGTTCTACCCAACGTTCGAGCTGTTTGCATTGGTCTGTAATGACTTCCTCTGTCTTGGTCTTCAGCGGTGCGGTCTTGGTAGCAGTGGGGCCAGTTGCTGTCTTGATACCGTCGTACATGCCTCTTGCGTTTCCTGTGTCGGCAGCTGTCTGAATCCTATTACTTAAGTTCAGCCAATATTCATTTGCACAGCGGCGGGCTGTCTGCCTGGATTTACGTTTTGCAGCTTTGAGGGTGTCGCAAGTGCTGGGGCAGGGATTCTGTTTGTAGGCCAGTAGGGCTTTCCTCTTGGCTTCAATGACCGTATGCATCTCGTCCCAGTGGGCTTCGAACCAGTCGGCATTTCAACGTTCCTTCTTCCCAAATGCTGTAATAGCTGAGGTGTGGATAACATCACGGAGGTGGCACCACTTATTTTCAATGTCGGTGTCATTTGGGGCTGAAGTTGCCATCTTCTCATTGAGGACTTCCTGGAACTGCTGGGATCTCTTTGGGTCACTGGCGCTACAGGTCTTGATGCGTGGTGGGCCCTTTGTTTTGGCATGGTGTATCTTCTTCACTGTCAACCTCACTCTGCTGCCAATGAGGGAGTTGTCTGTGTCACAGTCTGCGCTGTGGAAACTACGAGTGTGAAGGATGCTTTTCAGGTCTGCACGTCTGGTGATGACTAAGTCAAGCTGGTGCCAGTGTTTGGACCGAGGATGTCTCCATGAGACTTTGTGGCAATCCTTCCCCTCAAAGTAGGTGTTGGTCACGCACAGGCCGTGATGGCAACATAGTTCAAGCAACCTCTGTCCGTTCTCGTTCATCCTGCCTATGCCATGTTGGCCGAGGCAGGAGGGCCAGGTGACGCAGTCGGTTCCCACCCTAGCATTGAAGTCTCCAATGAGGTATAATCCTTCAATACTGGGTGTCTTGCGTATTGCGTCATCTAGTGCCTCGTAGAACTGGTCCTTGGCCTCTGAAGTGGAGCAGAGTGCCGGCGCGTAGATGCTGAGGAGATTGACAAAGCCTGCTGCCGTTGACAACCTCAAGGTAAGTATTCTCTCTGATCCGCCAGTTGGTGGTTGGATAGCTGCAACCAGTGAGTTCTTAACAGCGAAGCCTACACCGTGTTGTCTAGGGCTGTCCTGTGGCAAGCCCTGCCAGTAGAAGGTGTAGTTGGCCTCCTTGATGGAACCGCTGTCAGCCAGGCGGGACTCCTGCAGGCAGGCGATATCGATGTTAAGTCTTGCCAGTTCCTTATTGATAACTGCGGTCTTGCGTCCATCGTTGATCAGTTGCAGGTCTTCGGTGAGTCCAGGGCACATGGTCCGGACGTTCCAGCTTGCAAGTCGAACAGCTGGAGTTTTCCTGCTTCTTTCTTTTTTGCCTGGTGCGGGGCTTTACAGCTTGCTTGTCAAGATGTTCAATCTCTAAGCTCTACGCACCCAGTAGAGCAGGCGAGCTGTGGCGGGACAGCACCTTACTGGCTGGGGGCTGCCAAGCTTGAGGCGGGCGGTAGCTGTCCAGTGAGACTCGATGATCTCTCCCACCGTCGGAAGTGACCCCAGGCGCTCATTTCCTTCGCCAATCGGAGAGAGCTTTTAACCGGTAACTGCCGCTTCCCGTGTTGTGTCGATATATTGCAACATCGCTGGAGTGTCCTCTCCAGTGCGCTACGTGCCTGGGTGGGTGATGTGGAGAACCTGAGTTGCCCGGACAACAAGCTCCCCCTCTCTGCATTGCTGGTCAGATCCAACGGAAAGGACGAGCCGATACAGTTGGCACCAGCGCAGCTGCAGGAGTTGCCGGAAGGTGACGTAGAACGCCGTCCAACCGCCTTAGGGGCTCCACTCCTGATTTGCGTCGGGTTTACTCCGTAGCCTTTTCCTGTACCGAGGATGCCCACAAGGCAGTGGGACCATTTACCCATGGTTGGGGTGCTAGATGGCCGCTGTTGGCTCTCCTGAGCCGGCGCCCTTTGATAGATTTTGTTTTTAGTTCTACAGGGTGTCTAGCCACCCTCCTCACGAGTCTTCTTGCGAGGACAGGTGGGGGAGCCGGTTTAGTCGCCGACAACCCGACCCTGGGGCAGGTGGTACTGGGTTACAGGGTACCAGTAGCAGGCCGAAGCCTGACCTGACTTTAAGTTCACTTCAGTTAAAAGCTCACAGCGCGCCTTAAAATACAATGCGCCTTGTGTATGGTCATGACGGTAATATTTCGACCCCCAAAATAGCTCTTTGCTCAAGACAAACTTATGGCGATCGGGTTTCGCAGTTGAACACGGAAATAGAGCGGCGGCAAGAGAGTTCAACGTTAACGAGTCAATGTTACAACTTGCTGTCGGTTAAGTGAACTGTGTCGCTGCTTTATTAAATCAGTTTTGCTGATCGTTCTGTTGGCGTTTCCATGAGCGTAGCTCCATCTAGTGGATGCGTTGTAGATTGCGTCTTATATGCGTCCAATGTATGGAAAAAAAGACAAAATAGACTATTCATTGAAGGTGCGCCTCATAATCCAGTGCGCCTTTTAGTGTGGAAAATACGGTATGTGGGCTACTCTGACGTTTATTTTTATTTTTTTGCTTCCGCAATTACCAACACGAGACAGCAACAAAGGAATGCTAATTCCACGGTCCAAGGTGTAGCGCTTCAAAGTACAATGAAGAGCAAGTGAGGATATTTGCCAAGTTAGTTGAGGTCATTGTGCAAATTCATGTCAGCGACACGTCGGTGTCACAGAGGTAAGGGTAATTTCCCCCAACTACCTCTCGAAATAAGATCAAATATGGCCTCGGGAGATGGTCGTTACTCCTGCCGCCAAGTGCGCCTGCCTGCAGCGCGATCATTACACCGCAAGTGAAGTGAGGATGATGTGGGAGGAGCTGACTCCTCACATGTTCAGAAGAGCAGACACGTTTAAGAATAGGTCTTGGCTGGAGGTCCCGTCAGTCGAGTCGAAACCGGAGGCTAATAAGGATGCGCTATAGGGAATTTGTGCGCATGACTGCTAAGCCGAAAGGCACGCTTTGATTAGCCGCCGGGTCCGCGCGGCGGAAATCGTAGCACACAGAGACCAGGCGCAAACCTGAACCCCGAGTGGATTAAAAAGATTTAAGCTTACATGCGCCGTCCTCTCCGAGTAGACTCAGTGCATTTTCAGGTCAAGAGCAATGGTAAAAGGAAACATACGGAAACAACAGAAGTCAGACTTCATTTTGCTGTCCAAGAAACGAATGGAGAGCCAGATGTGAAACATGGGAACGAAAGAAAGTGTGGCCGCGACATAAGTGATCTGCGTTGCTGTTGACGTTTTGATTTTGTTTCGCTTGACGTTTGGTCATATTTTTCCCCAGCGTCCCTTTTTCATGTGTTGTTGAGCTTGTCTCGTTTTGGATTCCACCTCCAACTGCTTCCACCCAAATGTGTCTCGTGCAGGTGTGCCTCTTTGTCTCCTCCGTTTGTTTGTTTTGAGTCTCAGGGTTTTGTGTCACCTTAATCCAGTCAGGTTATATTCTCGTTTGTCCAGAATTTAATTCCTGTGTTTATTTGTTCATTTGAGCCTTGTTTCTTTTTTTTTTTAAATAAGCAAATTGAGCCCACCTTCTTTCGACCGAAATGCGTTTACAGTTTCACATTAGCTTAACAAGAATCATTGTAAGAGCCAAATCTTTGACCTATTTTGCGATCTTGTGGCTACATTTTTTTATTTTCATTCTTATGTCATGACTGCCGTTCTGCGAAAATGATGAAGTTGTGCCTTTGACAAATAATCACGCCTATTACTTCAACCGTGTTGTTTCCTTTGTCTGAAATGTTGCAACAGCAGCAACCTTTGACATGGAATATTTTAGAACGTCTTGGACAGTCTACGACGAGTCGTTGCAGTGTTGTTTTTAGTCAATTTCATGCCAGGAAAAACTGATTAACACGCCGGAAACATTTTGATTGAAGATTGCAAAGAAAAACTAAATTAAAATGACAGCGGGAGCTCTCCGGCGAATAAAATAATCTGTTTAAACAAGAGAGTTCATTCATTGTTGTCATGTTTGCGATCCGGAGTGTTTTACATTCTTAGCGAGGGACGTCTGCATGCTAGCTATCTCAACGACGACGTCTGTGTGTCGGCATTCTACATCATTGGGTGTCATGGCGCGTTCGCTCGTCTGTTTATTATGGCTGCTCACGCCACATGTTTTCACTTCAGCTTTATTTGGGGGGGGGGCATTAATCATCTATTTTGGGTTGAGGAAGCTCGACTTGCTGTTTATTTGATTTTATTTTGTAGAAGCTTAACTACTGGATGATTTACCTTTTTTTTCCTTCTTCCTAACGCGACACAGCACACACCTCATTGACTTTCATACATTTCACCTTTTCACTTGGTGACATTAAGACTGCTGGAGTTGCAGAATTATTTATGAAGGCTGGCGTGTAAGAGAGGAGACTCGTATGGAAGCGTCAACAAAGCACAGAAAGTTTTCGGTGCTTTGAAGAATTATCTTGTTACGCTAAGAATTCACCATTTAACATAAATTGCAACGTAACACTTCAGGAATATTGCGTCAGAAACAATGTTGTCTCCATTGATGTCCAGCTGAACCGTGTCTCGCTTTTGCTCTCAGCGGACCGGGCTGAGGATTGTTTGACACAACCAATGCAGCTGTTTTACACTCGAGAAGACAAAACTAACCGGTGAAGCTTTCTGGGAAACAAATGGAGACCCCCCCAAAAAAATTAATTAAAAAAATGGCTGCCAGAATATGATTTTGATCGAGGTAATAAACTTTGGATTGACTGTAAACCGAAGCATATAAAAGACAAATAGAAAAGGAAGGTAAATGTATTTTGAAAGAAAAAATGAAACCAACACTAAAGTAAATTGAAAAATACACCAACTGGAAAGATGAGGTAAAATCTGAAGACTTTGTTTTCGTAAAACTGAAGTGATGAAAGCCTTATTCCCTGATGTAGGTTATTTCACAGCCTCTGGGCCCTGACCTCCCCCCCCCCACCCCCACCACCATCACCCCCTTTTTTTTCATTTTTCTTTTTTCAGGCCAGACTCGGAAAACAAACAGAACTCACGTTTGCAATCTCGCTGATATAAAATGAGAAGGATGTCTTATCAAACAGGACATCATTACCGGACATCATTACAGAAGTAATCATGTTGATCGTACTTGATAAAAGAAGAATGATCTTTTCAAAGAATTACAAGGGGGGATGAATAGGGAAAATGACAAACATGAGCTCACAATATTATGAAAATAAAGTCTGGCGGCAGCAATTTCTGTTCCTCTTGAGGTCCACATTGACGTGTAATATTCTGACCACTCACAATCATCACTTTCAAACTTTTGTTCTGTCACAGTTTTTTTCTTCAAACACTGTATTTTGATTTTTTTTATCTTAAAAATGACAATATTTTCCCTTTAGCTTCCCCCCCTCAAAAATGTTTTGTCATTTATTCTTTTGCTAAAAACCCATTTGTAAAAATGTCTCAAATATATATTTTTTTAATTCGATCAAAAAAGATCAAAGACAGTCGTGTCTTCTGCATCCACATCATTAAGAGAAAACATGAGATACGATGGAACAACTGCTGCTTTGGTGCCTGGTTTATATTTATAATAGTATAAATCCATATGTTGTGTTCATGAATTCCCTCGCATTATAAGAATACTTGGCTTTCTTTTTAAGTTACAAAAAAAAAGAAGCAGAAGTTAAAAGAAAAAAAAGGAGGGGGATAAGGGGGCAGTTCTTCCCAGGTCAAGCTGCAGCTTTTACGCCGCGTTCTCAAAAGTTGAGGAGGGTCGCCGGGGTCACTTTTTCCACATCACTTGCACCTGCTTTGTTTGGTCGACATTCTTCCTTTTTCCCATCAGAGTCAATTAATCTTAGTGAAGAAAAAGGTAATTTGTTTTTTTTTATTTCATGCGCCCTTGCGTGTGTGATTTAAGGGTTCCTGACAGAGCGAGTGACAAGATGACAGTGCGGGGAAAAAGGAGCGCACAGACAGTGGGAGATTAATCTCGACAGCTCCGCTTCGTATTGCTGGCGACTCCTCTAATGCATAATGATTGCGAGGCTGTTTACTCCTTGAACTTTAATTGCCAAAGCTGGTGTCGATGTGCCGTGATTTACAATGGGATCAAGACATAACGATGCCGTACGACTAACTCTCTTGATGCGGATGATAATCCCTGGGCAGCGGTACATCAACAATGAGGTATCCCACTCGGAGCCGGAAAACCTCCGAGCTTCAATGTGCCACTTTAGGTGAAAAGGGCGAAAGGAATTTCCAACACACAACAGAAACGGACGCCGTGATTTGTGATGTTAAAAATAAAACAAGAACGGCGGGGACGCCGCAGACTGATGGCAAAACATCTCAAGGCGGCCCAAAATGAGAAGAAGAAATATGAGCGGCGGCACGGCAAAGAAAGATGATGCAATAAAGCACTGACACAACAGAAAAAGGATGGAACGGGAAGGGAGTGATGAGGGGTGCGGGGGGTGCTTGATGGCACGCTTGGCAACCATGCATTCACACAAGATCGAGATAGAGACACAGTGCAATAGGAGATGAGAGGCGCAGACAGCCAAGTGGGTGGCTGGCCATCAGCGCGCAAGCCCCGAGCAATGAAACATTGCGCCGGGATAATGAAGATGGTTCTGCTTGGTCACACTCCGCATTAGCCCAGAGTCAGGCCGACCCCAAAATGTCAACAAGTTAATAGACTGGGCATCAGTGAGTCTTTCACACTGCTGCTCCCTTCTGAAAACGGCAATTATTTGTCCAAAATGTGCGTGTAAACAAAAAAAAAAAAAAAAAAACACATTTCTCGACGGCCGGTTGAAAAAGGTACGCGGGCGCCCGATTGATTGTTGTGGCGTGAGTGGCCGCTAGCATGACCAACACGCGATGTTGTTTCCAAGTTTTTTGGGTGGATGACAAACAATAAAAGCACACACTGTGTACAAGAAAGGCTTTTTTATTCTACAAACACTGAAATGGAATGTTGTAAAAGATTGAGGTGGGTGAGTTTGAGCTCATTCACCTTGAGCCGGTCCTTTTTTTTTTTTTTAGGACTTTACTCTTTTACTCTTCAGGGGTCAGGTGGTCAAATTGTTCATTTTCTATCTCATTTTCTTCACTTTGGATTGATGAAGTGGACCCTTGTGGAAGAATTCTACCGACACTCCAGTGGATAAACTGTGACTCCGTATTGGGTTTTGAGGGACAGTACACTGTACTGTATTCGTATTAGAATTGTTTAATTGAACCACAAAAACATGAGAGAATTGGCCAAGGAAGAACCAGCTTGCCACAAGTAGAGGAAATTTGCTGTTGATATTTTAAGAACATTTTGGCAACAGAGACTCTCCACGCTTTGCTTTATAGCCACAGGCACATTTGAAATAATCACTATAGGTTAGTATCAAAACAATGCATGTATATTGGAAATGCTTTTTTTTTCTGGAAAGCATATGTACATTTTTGATTTCCTGCCGACACTGGGAACACTGCAATAGTAAATCGCTCTTAATGATAGGCGGTGAGAAAAATCACCAGGAAAAAAAAACTCAAGTCAAGTTCAAGTACCTCAAATAAAAGAATTAGAAATCGACTTAAGTGCAGTCATTTGGACTTCATTTCCCAGCACCGATATGCGTCATGGCGGTGTACGCAGAAAATCAAAAACCCATAATCAGCATCAACCCAATAATCAAGCTTTGGCCACGTGCGCCGATATGAATCAATTACATTCCAAGGTGAGTGCAGTTGAAGCAGACAGCTTGCATATAGCACGTCATTGCAAGTCAGATAGTCAATACAATTCCATAATCTACGACATACACACTCGTCAACCCACTATACCCGCCCACGGAAATCAAAACAAGCGCGAAAGCGCGGAGGTGCATAGATCAATAAAAAGAGAAAATAATGGCGCCCGGATCCCAGCGGAGTCGCGCTAACGTTGCCTGCTTTTTGAGGAGCCGTGTTGTCACTTCTGTCACTGAGTCTTGTTGTTGTTGTTTTTTTTTATGAGGGGAAAATAGTCGGGGAAACATTTTGGCTGGTTGCATATCAGGAAAAACGATGCCAAATTTCAACCGCAAACTATCACCTCTCTTCGGCTCAGCCTTGCTCGGTTCTCGCCGCCGCAGTTTGTTTTGGATGGTCAGTTGTTTCTCTTGCCTATTTAGATTAAAATTCCAGACATGCGAGATTAATCAGAATACCGTTTTAGACTGGTCTGGGCGTCTAGAACATTATATTTAAAAAATTAATAAATGTAACCCATTCGGGGACAGCTTATCATGTTATCAGGTTACAGGGAGGGTACACGAAAGGGCTAAAGAAATAGATCCGGTCACTAAAAATTAACTCTACATGTAGATTTTTTTTTTTTTAATTGCCGGAGAAAACGGGGAAGGCATATACTGTATACTCAAGCCGTCTATGACATTTAGTTTGGGCAAGTCCCATGAACACGACTTGGTGGGCAACAAAACTCACGGTGCGCAATGAAGACAATTTAGCGCGATGCATTCCGGCGACATTACGATGAAGATGAGTCAGTTGGAACGTCGTCCTTCAACCCAAAAGCCTTGAAGCAAAGAATTGGAATTGTGAATTCTGCTCAAATGAAGCATTCTTTCCAACAAAGCGCGCCCTTGTACGGGGGGCATTTAGGAATGGCTTTTTACGTCTCGGTTGACGTGCAATTCGGCCGTGTTTTGGTGTCAAAATGGAGTTTGGTGCCGCCTGATTCCAAATGCAAATGTATGCGGCGTTAGCTGCGTGAATCGAAGGCACAGTTAAATTTGATGATGATATCGTCAACATTTAAAGAGTCAGCCAAGAAGAAGTCAAGCATCTTATGTTTTGAGCCCAATTAAATTTTTCAATTAAGATGGCTCTGACGGTAGAGAATGTTGACGGGCAGCCACTGTGATACTCCGCCGACTAGGCTTAATTTTACATATCAGCCATGATTATGTCATTTGCTTTTTCAATTAGGCGACTCCAGCTGCCTGCTCTTTTATTCCAGCGGTCTTTCGGGGACTCGTTCGACAAAAGGCAGACGAGATCATGTCGATGGGAAGCTCGAAATAAGTCACAGGAGTACGTTGGCTCTATTTGCTTTGAGTGAGTGAAAATGGCTTTGGGGTTGAAGTCCAAAATGGATCCGTATATCTACGTCATCGGGAAATGACAGGAAATGCCCTTTGGGGTACCTTTGGGTGGAGACATGGGGGATAAAAGGATGCTTAATTTCATAATTTACATTTTTGCCATTTAAAGTAGGGCTCGGCACCCTGGCTGCAGCTCATTTAGCATTCAGCGCGGCGCAGTCGTCGCTTTCCCCTTCCTTTCACCTTTTCACATCGTCTACATTTTAACAAGTTTGGCTGTGATTTACTCGCAACATCTCACTCAAAGCTATTCTAAATCTTTGCAAAATATAATTGAATGATAATTAGATCGGCTCCGTGGGGCCTTGCAGCTCAGTTTGGCTCCGGTAATGCATTTAGAGCTCCAGGTTATGTCTTGTGTTTTTGCCGCGCATTAGAAAGATATTGTAATTATATCACAGTTGCCTCGTAAAATGACATCATATGACTTCACCGCGCAGCGCACATGAAATGACCTTCTTGCGGCCGATGCGTCGGCCTTATTATTATTATTATCAAACAAATGCAAAAGCCAGAGTAAAAAAAACCGCTGGCCTGAATATGCAGTACGGAATAAATGTAGCGAGCTGTTTTTTGCTTTCCCTTTGTCGCGTCACCCTCTTTGATTGACAGGCGGGGGTCCCTTCAACTCTTTAATTCAATCGCCGTCTACCCGGTACATCCATATCCAGAGCCGGCAAATGTCTAATGTACAATAATTAAATCTAGAATTAAAACAAAGGCTGCGCGGGCCGAGTCGCGTGCTGTTGTTTGAGCTTGGTTAACCACAATAGATCCTGACGGGAAATACAGACGCGAAGAAATGAACGTCTCGCCTCCCTGATAGCGAAGCATACCTTGGTGGCTATACTTAGAATTTACCTCGTGTGGTTAAGAACGTCACTCAAATTCCTCTTTGGAACTTGCTAATGTAGATAAAAGTCATTCGGCGTCGAGGAGTCTGTTTTGAGATCAGCTCCTGACGGCTCCTTTGTCGTCCACTTGATTACTTTGCTCTTCTTTTTTAATTAACTGTGTTTAAAAGTAAATCACAGAGACCAGGGGAGAGGTGGGGGGGGGGGGGGTTGTTTTGTTTTTTCCCCAAAACGAATATAGCTTCTTTCTCTTTGGAAGCTTTGTGTTTGGCATGTACAAGCATGAATAATGTGTGAAGCAGTCTGAATGGAAGGGATAAAACGTGGCACAATGGGGACTCAGTGATGTTTCGCTTTTCTTCAAGCCTTTATGTGATTTCCAGCGTGTTGCTTCTTTCGGGCCTTGATCTCAAAACAGAGCGGTCCACGTTACATCCTCGCACACTCAAGCGCCCATTTGCGTGTCATCTCGGTGTCAGCAAGTTCATCAAAAGTGTCTCGAGCGGGGAGGGAACAGTTTGTATGGCGGCCATGATGACGGGCGGGCTCGCGCCGTCCCCGTAGAGGCAGGCGGGAACAGGCGGCTAGCGGCGACGCTTGTCGTGAGACGCGAGTGTCGCGTTACTTCCGCTAAGTCGGGTCAACTGTTGCCTGTCAACAGGCCGCTCGGGGAGGGGGGGTGGAGGGGTCAATTTGTGTGCGTGCTACGTGTTAGCAAACAACAGCGTCGGACGTGGGAAACTTACACGGTGTCGGTGCTATTCCGGTGCACCTTTTGAGGCCAGTCTAACGACGAGTCTTGAACGCAAACAACACGACAATGGCTTCTTCGTATTTTCTGTTTATTAAAAATAAAGCATACAAAAAAAGTTCTCTTCAGTTTGTCTGTTAATATGGTCAAAAAACTGTATCGCTTCTAATCTTGAGCTGGCCTCATCTCTCTGTCCGTCTGTCTCTCTCCGACTCCTTCTCCACCTGTCTTCATTCGCCAGTCGCGTGACGTCACAACAAATAGTTCTGTAAAAGAAACACTTAAAGATGCATGAAATAACAGCTTGAAATAACAATGACGACTATTTCTTCTCAATTAGGAAATATGCCAATTGAGCGTATCAATATCACAGCAAATTTAACACACAAAATTTGGCCAATGTCAAATTGGCACCTACATAATCCGGCCCCTAATTGGTTAGGCAGGAGGACTAAGCAATTACTAACTTCACAACTAAACTTCAAATTACAAAATCACTATTTTCAAAAAGAGTAACTTAAAGTCTCTTGAAAATCCCAAATTTGGGGGTCTTATGAAGTCTTTTCTTCTTGAACTGCTTCTTCCAGCAAGCAAAGCTTGTTTACTGGTCTCTCCAATGTGTTGGTCTTGGTCCGTATCTTGACTCTTTGTACCATTCCGCTTGAGTCCGGTGGGGTCTTGACCACTTTTGCCGCTCTTGGAGGAACAAGAGGTGCTCACGAGTCCAGAATAGGTCCGCCAAGTATTGAACTTGTTTCCATCTTTTTCTTTTTGTTCTGTATTTCTTCATGCCGTTTTTCAATTTTGCTTTACGCTGTTCAGGATTCTTTTCATTATGGTTCACATACGCTGACAACGCTGTTCTTTCGTCTTTGAGTTGTCGCAAAGTCTTTCTTGATTTTAACATCCAGGCTACAGCTCTTTTTAGTCTCTGCCATTCCGAATACTGGTCGATAAGTTTCTGCATTGTTTCTGCTATATCTTCCACGTTGATCACGTTGATAACTGTTGCCACGTTCTTCACCTCAGGATCGTCTTGCAGTTTTTCTTTTCTTTGCATGGGTTGTGCAGGCCAGTCGCATTCGTCTTTGAGTAGGAAGCTTGGTCCGTCAATCCATGTTTGTGATTGTGTCAAGTTTCTAGCTTTCATGCCTCTGCTTGATAGATCCGCTGGGTTTTCTGTGGTTTTCACATACTTCCACTGAGAAGGTTTGGTGGCTTCTCTGATTACGTTTATTCTGTTTGCCACAAAGGTTTTGAAACGGGAGCTATCGTTATCTATGTATCTGAGCACCGTAGTGCTATCGGTCCAAAAGGTAGATGGCTGTAACGGAACTTGGATTTCTTGGCGAAGCATCTTGTCTATCTTTACGGCGACCACTGCGGCAGTTAACTCTAATCTGGGGATAGTGACCTGTTTGAGTGAGGCCACTCTTGACTTGCCCATCGCAAGCGAACAACATTTCTGTCCTTGCTTGTTCTGTAGCAGTAGATAGGATGCTGTACCATAGGCGTACTCTGAAGCGTCTGAAAAGTGGTGCAGCTGTGCTGAAACTGCATGTCCGAAATTTGCAGGTTTTACGCACCTGTTTACTTGGAAGTTGGAGAGTTGTGTAACATCTTCTTTCCATCTATTCCAAACCTCTGCGTGTCTGTTACTGATGGTTTCGTCCCATCCATGTTGCTCTTTACACAGCTCTTTCATCAGGAGTTTAGCAGGCAAAATGACTGGAGCCAGCAAACCAAGGGGGTCATAGATTGAATTAACGACTGCCAAGATTCCTCTTCTTGTCATTGGTTTGTCTGGCAATTTGATACTGTAGACAAAGGTATCTGTTTCTGTGTCCCACTGTATGCCAAGTGCTCTCTCCACTGACAGAGTTTCATAGCTGAGATCCATGTTTTTCGTTTGACCTCTGTGTTCTTCGGGTATTGACATAAGCACCTTTCTGTTATGACTTGTCCATTTAGTCAATGTAAATCCTCCTTTAGCACACAAGATGCGAAGGTCTTTAATTAGTGTCACGGCTTCGTCTTCGGTAGTGACACTTCTCAGGCAGTCATCGACATAAAAATTGTATAGGACTGTTCGCACGGCTTCTGGTGAAGTCGTGGTTTGATTATCCTTTGCAGTCCTTTTCAGTGCATATGATGCAATGCTCGGTGAGGAAGTTGCGCCAAAGAGATGTACCGTCATTCTGTACTCTGCCAATGGTTCGTTCAACTTTCCATCGGGCCACCAAAGAAATCGTTGGAGGTCTGCGTCGTATTCAGGGACCTTCACCTGATAAAACATCGATTCGATGTCAGCCATCATCGCAACTGGCTCCTCACGAAATCTTAGGAGGACACCGATTAAGGTATTGGTCAGGTCAGGGCCTTGTAGCAGTCTACCATTCAGAGACTGGTCTTGAAAGGATGCGGCACAATCAAAGACCACTCGTATTTTTCCTTTCTTAGGGTGATACACCCCATGGTGTGGTATGTATGATAATCTGCCGTCATCTCTGTTCATTTGATCAGTTGGAACTCGAACGGCATATCCCTTTTGGATTACGGTGTCCATGAAGGCCTTGTAGTCTTCATAGAACTTTGGATCCCTTTTGAGTTTCCTCTGCAAACTACCCATGCGCTGTTCTGCAAGACATCGGTTGTTCGGCATTGGCAGTTTGTCGTTCTTGAATGGCAATCCAATGCAGTAGTGTCCGTTCACGAAGGTAGTTGTTTTATTCACGAACTGCATGAACTGCTTGTCGTCTTGAGACATTTCTTCCTTGTCATCGTAGCTCTGCTCTGGGAAATCGGTGTTATACTGTTGTACCAGTAGCTTTTCAATTTCCATCACTGTGATCCTATTCACTGAACTGTGATGTTTGTTGTCATCACCTTGTGGTTCTTTTCTTAGGAGACCATTCACGACCCAGCCAACAGCAGTCTTCACCGCATAGGGTCCTCCGTTTCGACTGTTTATAACGTGCCATGGCTCCATTGCTCTTGGGCAATTTGCTCCAATAAGTAAGCCAACATCCGCTTTTATTTCTGGCACTCGCACTTCGTGAAGATAGGGCCACTTCCGAATTTCTGATTGCCTGGGGATGTTTTCATTGTGCACTGGTATACTACCATGGGTGTACGCCTTGGGTAGCTCAATGAATTTGTTTTCTTCCAGGCCACATACCTCCAAGTCTGATATCACATAACTATTTGTGCACTTTGGTCCTTCCGATGCATCTTGACTCAAGGTGCTCAAGAGTATTTGGGTTGGTTTCCCTTTAACGTTTAGTTTTTTGCGTAGGGCTTCTGTGATGAACGTTGCTGTGCTTCCTGGATCCATAAAAGCATATGTTTCGACGTGCTTGTCGCTCTTCCTCGATTTGATTCTCACCGGTATAATTGACAGCACGCAATCACTTTCTCCGGCCCCGATGAGGCAAGCAGCCTCTCGTTCAACTGTAGTTTGAGTGCTTGAGTCTTCTTGAGCATCATTGTTTTCGTGGGAGGCCAAATCTTTAACTTTGTGTAGGATGTCTGGGTGTTTTAAAGTACATTCCTTACACTCTGTTCTTTTCTTGCAGAACTTACTAATATGACCCATAGCCAAGCATCCGAAGCACAAGCCTTTCGTTTTCAAGAACTCCACACGGTCTTTGTATGGCTGATTCTTGATCTCGTTGCATGTGGCAAGAGTGTGAGCTTGCTGGCAGTATATACATGGCTTGTCAAAGGCGCTTCCTCTTTTATCTGGGTTCGCTAACTTCTCATTCTTTTCTTTGGTCTTTCCTGTGGAAACATTCGTTCTGCAAGCTCCGCGTTTTCCCTTTTTCAGGGTCTTTCATTGCTATTTTTTACAAAGGCATTGGGGCGACTGTCTGGGATGTCACCAAAGAGGGGGTCCGTCGCAATTTTTGCTTGACGCTCTATGTATTTCACCAAGTCGGCAAACCTTGCTCTTCTGCCTCGCCTCTCCTTGATGTTGTAAGCTTCAGCACGCCAATGTTCTTTAAGTTTGAAGGGCAACTTGGACAATGTAGTTCGCAAGTTGGTGGGGTTGTCCATTTCTTCCAGTGACTCTATGTCTTCCATTGCGTTGCGACATCCAATTAGAAACATTGCATAGGCGTTTAGTGCCTTTCCATCTTCTGACTTGATCGGTGGCCATTTTAGTGCCTTTTCAATGTACGCGCTGGCAATTCGTAGTTCGTCTCCATAGTGCTTGAGTAGCAGTTTCTTTGCTTCTTTGTAGCCATGGCTAGGATGCATATGGACGCAGCTGCGGACCAACTCTTGAGGTTCGCCACTTGTAAATTGCTCCAAGAAGTACAATTTGTCTTGATCGTTGTCAGTCTTCTGCTCTATTGAGTGTTCGAATGCTCGAATGAAGGACTTGTATTGTAATACGTCGCCACTGAACAATGGGATGTCCTTAGTTGGTAACTGCGATTGCTTCTGCTGCTTTACTAGCAGCTCTGTGATTACATTCTGTTTTTGCAGGACCTTCAGCAAGTTGTCATCTCCGAAGATGTTGGGCTGAGGGTTATAGTCTCGTAGAGGTACTTGTGGTGCTTGGGTGTGTGGTAGCTGCGGTTGTATGTAAGGGTTCACATTGTCTGGTTCAGGTGGTAAAGCATGAGTTACTTCCTGTTTCATGCTAAATCTTCTCCTTGACCCTCGCGGCAGCTACTTGATCCATCTTCTGACCTCTCGTACTTGTTGAGCACCTTTAATTTTGCGCTACTTTCGGCCAACGCAGTCTCAATGTCAAGTTCTTCTCTTTTAGCTTTGATTTCGATGCTTCGACGCAATTCAAATTGTTGCAACTCAAGTTCCTCTTGCTCTAGTTGCTGCCTTTTCTTCATTGCTGCAGCGCGTTCCAGCAATGCTGCATGCTCTGCTTCTTGTCGAACAAGTGTCGATGAGACTCGAGAACATAGTGAGGAGCTGCTGACTTGTGACCCATGCAGGTAGGCATATTTAGCATCGGAGACGCCAGTCTGTGATGCACTATCATCTGGTTGAACGTCATCATGGATTTCGTTATCAGTTGCAAACTCCTTTTGTATTTGCACGTCTTCTTTCCGCTGATAATCCACTGGACCATCCTCTTTCTTATAGGTCATGTGTGTAGCCGCTATCCATGCTTTTGTTGCTTTTATAAAGTCTCTGATGGGTGCCATTTTGGGTTCAAACCAGTTTTGTTGGTCATATGTTTGTTCATCTTCAGGTAAGAGGTTCATTATTTCTTCATTAAGACGCTTAAATTCCTCTAATAAACAAACAAAGTCATTTTCCATTCCATCTTGCACCATCTGAACGTTTTGCACATCCTTCATCAAAGCTTGCATCACATTCATTCTATTTGACATATCTTTCAATCTTTGTCTTCTTAATGCAATGCATCGTTGTAATTTTTCTTCTGTTCCTTTCTCAGTTAGCTTACGTGACCGTCTTTGTTCCAGATCTGTTGCACTGAAAGCGTGTCTACGCTCCTTCTCTTCATCCATCTTATCATTTGCTGAGTGGCTCATTATGGCTGCATGCAATGTTCAAAAGCACCTTCTTCTTCAGTGGTCACTTTTCTTAATGGAAACGAATGCAAGCAGTTTCTTATTCAAGCCAAACTGCATGGACAAATTAAGGCTGCGATGTGCGCTCTTGCACTGGCGAAAGTTAAGTTTCACTTTCGTTTTCGATCACGTCGGCTCCGTTTAGCTTGTTCGCTTGCGCTAGCTTACGTTAGCTATAGCTTCGTTCGTCGTAGCTTTATCTTCTGCCGCGCTTCGTGCGGACGTAAAGGACAAGCAAATTCTTCTACCTTTCTGTAGAATCAACGGATCGACCGGCTTCCTTTCTCCGAGTTTCTCTCGTCGATTTACGTCCAGCCGCCTTCTGATGGGCCTTCTTCGTCGCGGTAGACCTTCTCTCTCCTCCGGCGCGGCGCAAGCTAACTAGCTTCCTAGCTAGTTTTTTGACAAAATGTCGGTGCTATTCCGGTGCACCTTTTGAGGCCAGTCTAACGACGAGTCTTGAACGCAAACAACACGACAATGGCTTCTTCGTATTTTCTGTTTATTAAAAATAAAGCATACAAAAAAAGTTCTCTTCAGTTTGTCTGTTAATATGGTCAAAAAACTGTATCGCTTCTAATCTTGAGCTGGCCTCATCTCTCTGTCCGTCTGTCTCTCTCCGACTCCTTCTCCACCTGTCTTCATTCGCCAGTCGCGTGACGTCACAACAAATAGTTCTGTAAAAGAAACACTTAAAGATGCATGAAATAACAGCTTGAAATAACAATGACGACTATTTCTTCTCAATTAGGAAATATGCCAATTGAACGTATCAATATCACAGCAAATTTAACACACAAAATTTGGCCAATGTCAAATTGGCACCTACACACGGGGAACGCAAACTTGTTCAAGTATCCATCGATTGTTTATACTTAAAAAAGACGAGTGCCGTGCCATCAAAATGCTAATATACCAGCCGACCGTGCCTTCTTTCAATTTAATACACGAGGAATTGATGCGATCTGTTCATCAAGTTTGCTTTGTACACTGAGTGGTTATCAATGTTTTCGATCACATTGCATTTGCATATCCCAGGTACCATGTTGAATTGATGGAAATTGAAAAAAAATAAAATAAAATGCTCGTCCCTTGCTCCCCTTCATAAATTTCTTGTGCCACGCGCAAATTGACAGACGCGTCAGTGGATGTCTTCCATACTTAATCCTGCAGTTTGGCTGAGAATGCGTATCCAATTTAGTTTCAATAAACCGTGATACACACGCTGCCTTTTCTTGAGGCGCGCCATTTTTGCCGGGGTGATTTTCACAGAACCTATTTCATCAACAGCAGACTGCAATCCACAAATGCAATGTGATTTCAAACTTTTATGTTCACCACCTATATGGAACAAATCTGATTAACATATCTCCTCAAGTACTTTTTTGTTGCTGTTGGGGGGGTAATTGCAAAGCAACTTCATGGACTCATGTACATGGTACACCAACAAGATAAGTGTCAAAAAGATAACTAAAGCTTGGTATATATTTTGCAAAAATTTTATTTTTGTGGGTGTTATTTGTGATTCAGAATAGAAATGTTCTCATCCCCACAATTAGTTTTGTAGACAGACATACGTGTGAAATTATATAACCTGATGTTCTTGTGATGCTACTCTCAATCTTTAAGTGACCTGTGTTCAACTTCTGGTTGTTAGCACAATTGCCCAAAAATTCCCAAGCTGTGCAAGATTTTTTTTATGGGGGCTGGTGATCATTTAGTAAAGGAAATTTTTTAAAAACGTGTTTGGCTCACTGCTACTTCCGGTGTCCGAGAGGAAGTTGCACTCATAATTGTTTCTAAATCAGAGCCCAAATTTTTTTTAGGGTGCCCCCAATCCCTGGCAGCATCGCAGTTATATGCACATCATAAAAAAAAAAGTCGAAAATAAATGAAAAGTGCACCGCGCCTACACCAATTTGCTCACATAGTGACTTTTAGACAGCCAAATGATTAGTGGGGCGACTTTGTACTATATGCACGATGTTGAAATGACTTTTCAAAGGTCAACTATTTCAACCACTGTTGGGTTTTAGTCTTCAGTAAATGCATTATATTCCTTTTTCCACATGTTCGAACGGCTTTTTAGCATCTCTTTTTTTTTCCTTTTTTGGGGGGGAGCTGTCGTCATATAAAAAGCCAACCTTTAATTAAAAACACCACCTGGAAAAGGAGCCAGTAGCTTCAATTCATTAACGTAGGAATGGAAGGTGCAAACAAAGAACCTGGGGGCCAGGTAGAAACTAGCTACATTCCATCTGAAGAAAAAGAAGGAAGCCATTTGTGTCATTTAAAACACTGGAGAATATATGTTTTTATAGATTTTGATGCAGGAAGAGCTACATGTAATCAGCCATCTTCTGTTATCTAATACTCGATTCCAAACATCTTTTTTGGGGGGGGTCTGCGGTATTTGTATTTGTATTTGTATTTGTCTTGGTCATTGTTATTTTTTGGAAACATGATGCATCACAAGATCGAATCAACACATTTTCACGAAACTAAAGGGTAAAGTAAAATTATTTTCACCCTTTCGACGGTGATGTCAAAGAAAAATAAAGTAAGACACAATAGTTCGTGAGTTTGTGAAAAGGATTTCCTGCCTACCTGAAGACTTGACGCGGATGCATGTGACGCACTTTGGCAGCTCGTTTGAAGATGCTTCTCTCGGCCCTCCAAAATGCCATTCTTTGCGAGTGTCATCGGTGAATTGTACACGAAACGAACTTTGACTGATAATAATAATAACAATAAAAGCTATATCGCGACAGGTCTGATCGCAAGCTGCAATCGCAGCCTGCTGGGCACTAACAACTTCCGGTGACG
The DNA here is from genome assembly GCA_026261675.1 of Hippocampus mohnikei. Lineage (NCBI taxonomy): Eukaryota > Metazoa > Chordata > Actinopteri > Syngnathiformes > Syngnathidae > Hippocampus > Hippocampus mohnikei. The sequence goes on along the minus strand of JAKGUB010000325.1, from coordinate 14,216,625 downwards.
AAGGTCACGCGCCACCGCAGGTTATTAAAGGTATTTTATTTTTTAAATACTTTTTGTGAAAGTAAGACTGATAGGATGATTGGGGTGCAGTGTGTATTAACACAAAAAGTACATTGCTCATGCACAGAGATACACAAATGTTTGTTTTTGTTTTTTTTTAACTCTACACCCCTCGCTTTCGACTTTGGACCAGTCTACGAGCTTCCTGTCAATCGCGATCGACGTGATGGGCACAAGAATACCTCCAATTATTATTACACTTACTTTTTCTCCACTCAAAGCATCGAGTAGTCGGATAGTAACAGTACTCGTAGTCTGCACTCCTAAGAGACGCCAGTCTTAATTGAATCGGCATTTTAACATCGGACGATGATGTTTTCAAGCTGTTGCCACGAATGCTGCAGCAGCTTATTGTACTGCAGAGAAAATCCTGATTACTCAAAGGAGAGGGCTCTCACATTACAGGAGATAACCGTGCTGGTGTAAAAGCATATCGTTGACAGAGATTTTCCATATGAATTAGTTGGCTTTATGCTCCCAGTGTCCCATGGACGTAAAAGTGGAGCCGCGGGAAGGTGGGGGTGGCGGGGGTCACGTAACATTAGATTCATTGTGTCTGCTCCCGCTCCTCTCAGCACCTGTCTCAAAGGGCAAATTAATCCTGTAGCCAAACCATCCCACTCGACACCCCCCCTGCAGTGTGTACAGACGAGACACATCTGTCCGAGCACTCACCCGCGGCCTGCCGTCTTTTCTGGTACACATCACACGCCACCTTGACACCGTGGATGCGAATTGCAGCGTCCGTTGCTGTTTGTTGTGCCCTTTTCTCCCCATTTAACCACAATCAAATATTATCTTTGCTGGCAAAACAGGCGAGCAAAGAAATGTCACACTAACCCGCAGGAGACGACTTGTATTTTTTTTCTTTTCTGTAAGTAGGCCAACAGAAGAGCACAGGTTGAGCACGATTCTGGTTAACCTCCCATCTGATTGAATTCAGAATTAAAATATACCTTGTGAAATAATAGTTGCCATAATAAAACCTTGATGAACAGTGCATACAACTTTTTAAGTAGCCTTTTAGTTTAAGTTAACCATAATTAATATCAACCAGAGATTGAGCAACAAGAAGCTACATTGAGCTCTTATTTGTTACTTTTTTTCAATAACTTTGTGGGTGCTCGTCAGAGTTCAAATGGAACATACCGGTAGTTTGTTACTTTCACTTGTAACAGTGCTCTTGATTCAGTGACTCTACAATGCAATACTTTTTTATCTTTCTTTTTAATTTCACATTACCATTTTCTTTTCTACCTTACTTAAAAGGGAAGTCAAGTCAAAAATGATCATTTCAACAAAATGTTCTATGTAGCCCCACAAGTCGAAAAATGGCATTACGATTAACATTGCACTTTGGGAATATGAATTAGAAGGGTGGCCAGTTTGCCACTTGATGTCGACTGGAAATGACCTCAAGGTTGCTCAGGACTCAGGTAACAGCCACCGTTGCTAGTCAATCTGCTCATTGTCATCGCTCAGGCGGAATTCACAGTCACGAAACATCATGTCTTGCTATACGCTCTTCGGCACTTAACACTTTTGTTGCTAAGTAACTCCCAGGAATATATTGTGCATTAAACAGCTCTTAGAGCCATGCGGTGGATTGCGGCGTCCAAATAATGCATTAAAAGCATGAGCATGAGTGAGGCCAGTGCTCAGGTGGTGGCTGGCCCTGATGAGTCGTAGCCATTGGCTCCTCTCCAGTTCGACTAAACAACATCAGCGGCCAATCACACAACTCCGAGTCGGGCCCTAAAGATTGAAACCCCGGGGATGAGCATGTCTGTGAAGCGGCTTTTTCATGCTTACTTACACAAACGCAACAGATGTACATAAGTGGTTTTTTTTTTTTTTGCTCACAAATGTGTTTATTTTTATGGCCTCAGACATTCCTGCTGATATTTTCAAAGTTACAATCTCAACATATTGCCAAACAGCTGCCGAGCATCCGAGTTGTTTTTCCTCATGCAAATATGTTTGCCTCAACGTCAGATTTCTGACAGATAAATTCAGCAGTCGTCTATTCAACATCATTACACACTTAGAGATCATGTCGTCCCCCCCCCCCCACTCCCTCCAAAAAAGACATCTGGTCCACTATACATGATATTCATGATATGAATAGCACACACACACACACACACACACACACACACACACACACACACACACACACACACACACACACACACACACACACACACACACACACATTATACAACAATACCATTGTCAATGTGTTCCCCATTCAATTACACAGCTGTCTTAAAATTCAGTCTCAGCGTCTTCTTGAATTTTCCTTTCCGCTGCTCCTCATATACCTGCGGGATATACGCATATGCGGGGGATGTTTAAGTGCAATATTAGAGAGGAAAAGAGAACCAAAAAGTGTGGCTGTGTACGAGAATGAGAGCGAGAAATGGGAACAAGATGAGAACAAGAAAGTGAGGAAGGGCTGAGAGAAAGGGATGGTCTCTCTGGCCTGTCTCTGCACCTCTTTCAACCTGCTCAGTCAGCCGTGCGCTCGGCCTTGTAAACTGCAGTCTGACTTGATTACTTTGTCGGTCTTCTATGTAAGTGGCTTTTGCTTGCCGCGCGAAATGGGCAAACATGCCCGACAGAGAATAAGATGTGAGGTGAGCCGAGGGGAGAAGCTCAAACTAAATGGGAGGAAATGGTATTCTTCAAAGCGTGTGGATAGTGGAGCATCGCTGTCCATATCAACTTTTGCAGCACAACACAGTGTTGGTGTATTCTCCCTCTATTGGCTATAGAGGGAGCTACATTGTAGTTCAGAGACTGTGCCTTACTCCTTTTCTAAATTAGCAAGGATATGAACCACTTTGGAAAACATTTGAAGCAATCGCTAGGCTATGCAATATCATGGTATCAATAGCGCTGGCCAATGGGACAGTTTCTTTAAACATGCAGATTTGAAAGTTCCGTAACCAAATGTGGAAATGGCAAACGGCGTTGGTCACCTGACAGCAGACGTGTGCCCTTTCCCGGCACCTTTCAAGCATGTCACACAATGAAAGGAACACGACGCAAACCTGAAGCGATCTGCTCTGAAGTGGGGGTTCAATTGTGTTGCTGGCACTCAAGGGGAAGGCAGCGTAACACTGCCACCCGAAGGCAAAATTAGGTATGACATAATTCACGTACTTGTGTACACGAATAAAACATTAACATTAACTGAGCCATCCTACTTATGCAATATTAGTAGCAGCATAGCAGTTTGGTTTATTACGGAGCCTCTAAGGGGATATGGAAGGAAAAAAATAATACTTTGCGTTCTCTCGCAAAGTTTTGCATTCCCTCGCAAAATTTTGCATTCCATCGAAACGTTTTGCGTTCCCTTGCAGAGGTTCGCAGTCCCGCGCAAAGATTGCATTTCCTCGCAAAGAATGCGAGATATCGCATCTTTTTTTTTTGTAAGCGGGCGTTTTTGTTTAAATGCGCGATTTTGTACTTTTGTACTATTTTGTGCTGTATTTTATCCCTAAACTCAAAAAATATAAAAAATTTTTAGTCAGCAAAATTCAGGCCTTGCACTACCAAAAAGAAGTTCACTAATTCGACATGCTGTGAATGTTTCCTGCTCTGAGACTTTCAACATAAACATCTTGACTCCAAGCTATTTCAGGAGTGGCCTTTTACTCCCACTAAAGTGCTTTGCGCAGCTGTCACAAGGGGATTTTCTGGCGATGTGCACCTGTGCGATTTAAATCTTTTTATTATTTTCAATACTGTGCATACTGCAAAAGAATCTTGGCAAAGTAGGAAATGCAAAACAAAGGCCGTGACGCTCCTGATGTTGACAGACAGGAACATGATGAGCTGTGCTCCAGAGAAGTGAGGCTATGTGGAGGGCCCGGGCAACATCTGGACAGGTCATTAAAAAATACACATTCTTGGTACAAGCAAAAGTCACATTGTGCCTGTTCCTTTAAAACTTAGTGCTGAGTTATTGATCACAAGTCACTGGAAGTGAGTGTACATTCACTTGTGTGCAAGTACAAAAGGGGTTTGACATCGCTACTGTAAAGTTATGTTTTGCATTTTATTCCTGGAAACCTGACATTCAGAAGAAAGCAAAAGCCCAAATGGTGTCGAGGTATGTGTGCCTTTTTTTTTTTTTGTAACTAGATGCTACACATTTGTTTGTGTTGAACACATTCTTGGCAGTAAACATGTTTGTGATCCAGACGATTATGAACAACTGTTGAAATCTATCCATCCAGGTGTGTTAGTCAGGAGACATTACAAAAATAATTACATATCAACAAGAATTATTATAATGGTACAAGTACAATTCATAATAGTAATTAGTTGTAATGCAGTAAAAATATTCCCCGGCCATTTGAAAGGAATTCAGCGCCCTGCTGTGTAAAAAACACAAACACTGGTATTTGAATCTAATAGGTCAAATGCAGAGGTCAAATTTCCTGGGTGTGTACATAACAAAATAAAAAGGATTGTAAAATCATAATTCTTCCTACATCTGCAAGTGAAGGTTTGCCTATTATGCATGTGAACAAAGTTGATAAAATAAATCATGATAAATGAATACTAATTCCTAATTGTATAGTTAATAATATATTAGCAAACGAAAAATTAACCACACATTAAAAATACAACTAATGAACTTTCGACGTTCCGACAAGAGGAACGGTTTTGAGAAGACGGAAGTGACGCCACAAAGACGTGGCACGTCAACCAATAGCGAGCTTTCTTTGTCGAGTATGAACATGGCGGCGCTCCACAGTGAGTTTGGTGACCTGGTGCAAATTAAAAAGCAGCTCCTGTCTGTATCATGGCTTTGTAAGGAAAGAGGACTTTTACAGAGCGCCAAGTGGTAAGACTGAGGCTCAGTAACTGTCGAGGCACTGACAATTTGTCGATCGCCGAAGTGACCCTTTTGTGTTGTTGTTTACCTCACCGTTTGCTTCTTTTGCATGCATTTTTTTGGTAAAAGAAAATATGAAAATACGTCATAAAATCGCATCACACGGGTTGCCTACTGAATAGCTTGCTCGTTAAGTGCAGAAACGTATCTAACCGAAGTGCGCGCATGTCAACAAAAGCTGTTCGTGTTGTATATACATACACTGGCAGAGATAGGTGAGCAAAGAGAAACTGTTTGTCTGAAATAAGTTTTCAGATCAATGGCGTGAAAATTGAAATTTCCTGTGACTTGATGTATGATCTCATGACACGTAACTGCTGTTTTCTGTCTTCCATGATTTAGGGCTTCTGAGTTGGCCTTTGCTTTGGATCCTCTTCCTAAGCATGCATTACCACTACCAAATCCCTTTTCAGAGGTTTGTACCGCGTATTATTTTTCAATACTCGCAAAGCTTTCATGGAAACCCCTGAATAATAAACGGTGCAAGTAAAAATCACAGCAGAAGTTGTCTCAGGGCAATGTACAGATGGAGTAGATGTAACACAGATGATACTGCTCCCTTCTGACAGCCAGTGTTGACTATTAGTTTTACACCCCACCCTGCTTTGCACCTACAGGAAGACATACAAGACCTCGATGCGCTCACACTGGCCAAATCCTACTTTGACTTGAAAGAGTACGACCGCGCTGCCTACTTTTTGAAGGGGTGCACCAGTCAGAAGGCTTACTTCCTCTACATGTATTCACGTTACCTGGTAACCGTCAGGCATCAATACCCACTTGGATAAGATTTTCACATTGCTGAGCTGAAAGCATCCCCTTTTTGTTGCAGTCTGGTGAGAAAAAGAAGGATGATGAGACGGTCGACAGCCTGGGTGAGGACAAAGTAATGGAGAGCGCAAGTGTTTGGGGTTTTCGGACCATCAACGTGAGCATAACTGTTTGTAGGTCCTCTGGAGAAGGGTCAGGTGCGAAACGAAGCTTTGCGGGAACTGAGGGTGGAGCTGAGTAAGAAGCACAGCGCAGGAGAGCTGGATGGTTTTGCCTTATACCTGTAAGAAATATTCTTTGACTTTTTCAGTCAGACATAGATCAGGGCAGTAATTCTCAACCAGTGTATCGCGAGACATCAATTATCCAAATTGCACTTAATTTACAGGATATAATATGAGCCGCCAAAATCTTGGAAAAAAAACTGCGGTAGGTTGATGTGTGCGGTTTGTATGTGTGTAAAATGGCAGGTATGGAGTGGTGCTTCGAAAACTGGATCTGCTAAAGGAGGCGGTGGAAGTTTTTGTGGAGGCCATTCACACGCTTCCTCTTCACTGGGGGGCGTGGCAGGAGCTCAGCAACCTTGTCACCAACATTGAAATGGTTGAAAGCCAACGTTTAAAAGCGTTTAAATGCGTTTGCCCCGCCGCAAGCTAAGGGCGGAGGGACTAAAAATCCATCATCTGGTTCTCTTCTAGCTCAAGTCTCTGTCGTTGGCTGATTGCTGGATGAAGGACTTCTTTTTGGCCCACATGTACACAGAACTGCAGATGATCAAGGAGGCGTTGCAGAAGTACCAGAACCTCATGGACGCCGGCTTCACCAAGAGCACTTACATAATTTCGCAGATGGCCGTCGCCTACCATAACATTCGAGGTTTTTTTTCTTTTCTTATTCAAGTCGTAAAAATTTCCCACCATCTCTGAAACTTGATAAGCGCTCATTCAAGTCACACCGCAACAATCACAGATTTGGGAACCATTTTGGAGAAAGTTTTAAGACTTTTGAGTGCTGTCATTGCAGATATCGACCAGGCGGTGGCTCTGTTCAACAAGCTAAGAGAACACGACCCCTATCGCATCGACAACATGGATACTTTCTCCAACCTGCTCTACGTCAAAGTGAGGCCTTTTTAAGACTGAAGTGGAAGAGAAACAGAAAGATAAAGATGACCATTTCTTTGGTGTGCTTCCACAGATCATGAAGCCCGAATTGAGTTACTTGGCCCACACATTGGTGGAGATCGACAAGTACCGAGTGGAGACGTGCTGCGTCATCGGTACGCATTGATCACACCGTGGCCCACTATTTGGCTATACGTACTTCATATCTAAGCGGCGGTATTGTCAGCGAACTAAACTGTGGATTATTGTGGCAGGCAACTACTACAGCTTGCGCTCGCAGCACGAAAAGGCCGCCCTGTATTTTCAGCGCGCCCTCAAACTAAATCCTCGCTGCCTGAGTGCCTGGACCCTCATGGGCCACGAGTACATGGAGATGAAGAACACATCGGCCGCTATACAAGCTTACAGGTCAGTGACCGCCTCTTTTTGGCGATCACATTAAGGCGAGCGTCACGAGTATGTTTTTGTCTCTGTCAGACACGCCATTGAAGTCAACAAACGGGACTATCGAGCCTGGTACGGCTTAGGTCAAACTTATGAGATTCTCAAGATGCCCTTCTACTGCCTCTACTATTATCGAAAGGCTCACCAGCTCAGGTTTGTATCTGACTCTCGTCTATCGTTGACATGGAAGCCAATAGCGATTTTCATGATTTATTGCGGTCGCAGGCCCAACGATTCGCGCATGTTGATTGCGCTGGGCGAAAGCTATGAAAAACTGTCCCAGGCCGCTGAAGCCAAGAAGGTAGCTTCCCAACTAAGACGGTATTCTTTCCTTTGCGTATGCGCATGTTTGGAGACACGCACGTTTTTGTTTCAGTGTTACTGGAGGGCGTACTCTGTTGGAGATGTAGAGAAGATGGCGTTACTCAAATTGGCAAAGTAAGGTGGCATTTCACATTTTCATCTTTGTACAGGCAGATATAATCCAGCTCTTGTCTTCAATCCCATTCCATTACATTGTACGGGTATACCTACTGGGAATGTTGGGTGTATTTTCGTTGTCATCCAAACAATGCTAAATGTGAATATTTGTCTCATTCAGGCTCCATGAACAACTGAATGAAAACGATGAGGCCGCCCAGAGTTACATGCTTTACACCCAAGACGTCTTCTCCTGTAGGGTAAGCGTTTTATGTAAACTCGTGCTCTGTTTGAGGGAAAACCTCTCAAAGGGCAAGAAAATGTACTATTTCGTAGCTTTTTTGGGGGCAACTAATTGGGCTTTGGAGGGCCTGGACACCCACCCGTTGGTTCCGATTTTCGTACAGCCTGAAGTAGCTCGAGCTCCAAACGCTTTCCTCACAAATACTGTTGTTCACACAGGAACAGTTGGAACACACTGAAGTCAGCACAGCCCTCAAATACCTCGGTCAGCACTATTTCAAGAACAAACTCTACGACGAAGCGTCTCTCTGCGCCCAGCGCTGCTGTGACTACAACGATGTGAGCGTTCATGTGCATTCTTTGAACAGTGTAGAAATGTTATTGGATTCAGCAACACACTACCCCCGCCCCCTTCTGTATACTTTTACAGGCACGAGAAGAGGGGAAAGCTCTGTTGAGGCAAATCTCTCAGGTGAGAGATCAGGCGGAGACACCGTCATGCGATGTGTTTGCTCCGCTCTCCAACAACAATAACAACACCACAACACCCGTTAGGAGGGTGTCACCACTCAATGTCATCTCCTTCACACCCTGATGCGCCTGCTTGTTTTGGACTTACTCAATGAAAATGATGGGAAACCGAGCAGATCGTGTTCAAAACATTTACTGAATGTGGCATACAGTTTGATATTAAAACTTGTTAAGCTGTGCAGTCTGTTTTTCCCCCTTTGGGTAACAATACACCTGTGATAAATACTTTTAGGGGGTGGGGGGTCCTGCAATTAAGCACAGTGAACACATGCCAAACTTGTTCAAGCAGTTTCCTTATATATTTAAATAAGGTTGTATACAATAGTCAAGGTTTTCCAAACAAACAAAACCTCTTCTCTGTTGCATACAAAGAACCTTTAAACAGTATACTATGACACAATGAACCTTGAGAACAAAATTGTTACAAAGAATATTTGCCGTTATATATAATATGAAGAACATACAAAAAAAAAAAAACCTTAAAATCCCAAGAAGAATTAGAAGCACCACATCCCTGTAAATACACAACCTCTTTCAAAGTTTTTCCTCCTTGGTTGAACATCAGAACTGTACCAAGGTAGCAAAACCAAAACCGTCACTATTTACACACACAGCCGATGAAGCGTGAACAAGCTTAGTACTTGCCTCGTAGGCGGCGAGGGGTAGGAGTCGCCGGCGGAGACTGCTGGCGTGACCTCAGGATCTGCGAGTACGGGGTTTGGGCAGTGTCCACAGCGTTGCGCGTGTTGTATTTGCGCGTTGGCGTGCAAGCGGGGAACAAAGAGTGGTAAAAGGGCCTCTTCTGAGGAGGCTTGTTCTCAGAGTTACTGGCCGCCACGGCAGCACATCCCCGCTTCTTGCAAGAAGTGGGCGTGGCAAAGCCCAGGCGGGGCACTGGAAGAGACTGGACAGCCTGCGCCTGAACGGGGGTCTCGACCTTGCGCATCAAGTCGGCCTTGACGAGCGTCAGGCCGTTCTGCAGCTCCACCAGGATCTGGTCCTAAGAGAAATTGGGTCAACAGGGTTAAACAGGCGCAGTCACCCAAAGGAGTTAGGACAGCAAACCCTCCACATGCTCGAGCACACAAAATTCACCCCATTGGTTTAAATCGATTAGTATTTATTAAAGCTGGTTGTGCAGGGTTAGAGGTGAGTGAAAATGAAAGGGAGAGGAAAAAAAAAGAAGGAAAATTATTTGGAGAACAGTTGAAATAAATAACATCCAATTATGTTTCTCATCAAAAGTGTTGTTGAGACGTGTCAACTCCTCTCAGCTAATCAGTACGTCTTTAATACGAGGCATTCTTCACAGATCTAGAATATAAGACTACTGTGAATACTGTTCAGAATGTCTTATGTGTTCATCGCTTGTAAGTCGCGATAGCGGAAAAACATACCTGCTTGACTAGCGTTTCATCCGCCGCAGCTAATGCCTGCCGCAGCCTCTCACCGCCCGTGTTGCGGCAGCAGGCCCGTTCGCCAGACTGCAAGTCGGAGCCAAGCTTCTGCAAATCCGAGCGCAGCTGACGCAGGTTCTGTCGGAAGCAGAAGCAAAAATTAGCGGTGGACTATTAACGCCAGTGGATTTAGCCCAGGGTGCAGCTCCTAACCTTTTGTCCCTCTACCAGCTTGCGGACGGCAGCGTTGGCACCCGCAGTGCCTGGTGCTTCCAGCTGGATTTTTAGCTGCGACACCTCTGCAATAGCAAGCAGAGGAAACAATGAAAGTGTGTGTGGGGGTGGGGGCTTATCATTTGTTTACACAACAACATTGGAACATACCCCGCGTCTTGCTTAGCAGCTCAGCACGACACAGTTTGAGCTCTTCCCGCAGTCGCGTGTCTTCTCTTTGGGTACTGAGGCGCTGAGACCGCCGGGGCCCCTCAAGTTCTTGCTGCGGAGGAGGGCCCACCTCACTCGTCATCTTTCGCTCCAGGGCAACCGCCAGTTCTTCAATCTCCTGATCACGCTCCTACATCCGCGTAGACGGTTAACATCAATTTCCACACCCGACATTCTTTACGTCAGAGTGCAGGTTTACAAGTCACCTTTAACTCTTCGCTATAGAATTTCTTCAAGTGTTTCTGTAAATTTGTTATTTTGTCCTCGCAGCGCTCTTCCATCAGAGCCCGCTCTGCTTCCAAGGTCTCACTGCGTGACAGGAACAGATCCGTTTTATTTATTGTTTGAAAAAAACAAACTGGAAAAAAAGGCTACATGGTTTGGGCTCAGCACACCTGAAATCATCTTGCATTCTGGAAATGACCTCCATCATCTCTGCGACAACCTGTTCCCTCACGTTAGCCTCGAGAAGTTCTTTTTCTTGCCGCTGGCGTTGCACCTCTCGCTTCAGGACGTCAATGGCCTGCAGCAAAGACTAAAAAAAAAAAAAAAAAACATAAAATGAATAAAGCAGACATGACGATTCACATTTGCCCAAGTTGAGTGCCTATCTTGTACAGTTCTACGCTGAATTACTTTATATCGAAGAAGCGACACTGTGGCAGTTAAAGTGTCGACATTTGCTGCCTCCAGGACAACTTCCAGACAAACATTTTCAACACCAATATGAGGGTAAAGTTATATTGAGCGATAACGTCCCTTCACCTCATGCAACGACCTACCTCGGTATTCAACATGGTGATATCGCCATCCTCAACATCGCTCTCGTCTGCATCCCCTTCTAACACCGTGCTGTCATTCCCATTCGCTGGCTCACGCAACAGGGACAGTATATACGCCACTCTGGTTTTTGTGGAGGGTCCATGGACCAGCTAGAAAAGGTGGGGGGGGGTACTCATCACATTTCTTTGGTCTAATAGGCAAAATCTAAAGTCAGTCCAAACGTAGATGCTTACTTGGGAAGCGATAGCCGAGAACTTGAGGGCTTGGAGCGTCTCATCATAGATGGAGGCACACGTGTTGATGTTGACCACCATGCTGGATGTTCCTCGGCCACAAAAGAAACCCTGAAGCACCCGCGTCAGCTTGCTATCCCTGAAGGGCACCACTTGAGGTGGCCGTGACCTGTGAACCCCAAATATGCTACATTCTTGCATACGGGTGAAGTTTATTTTGCAAACTGAGCACCGCAAGTTGTAGTCAAGCGCGTACTTGTTGGTCTGGTTGTGTCTCAGAGCAGCGATACAGCGGCCCAGGGTCAGGAGGGAGGTGTTGATGTTGTTTGCCTCCTTCATCCGTTCACCGTTGCGCTGCTCTTTGCAGCGTTCCGACCCAGCTAGATCACACACAGTCAGTCTGTCAAGAGTCCACATGAGAGCAGATGAGTAAAGCAGACGACATAAAAAGGAAGTGTGATGTTTGAGGACACCCAAAAAGAGTCCACTTACTCGCTGAGGTGCATGTTCTGACCAGATTCTGCATTTGGGCGGATGTGCAGGACACGAATGGAGAAAATGCAATGGCTGAAAAGATGGGGAGGGGGGGCGGAAGGTAAGCTCGGAGAAGAAATCAGGAACATGATCACGTCACACCAATGCACAAAGAAATGAAAATAATGAAAGGCTCCTACCTACGACTCGAGTTTTGGTTGAGATGTGTGCTGGCAAAACTTTGGTTTCGATGTCCGGTTCTCAGAATCTTCCAAGCTTCCTCTGCACTCCGGACCTGAACCCATGTGAGGTCTGACACAACCAGCGGACACAGCAAAAGTTTACAAACACACGTCGGCAAAACACAGCAAAAGATGGCATACACATAACATCAGCTTCCAATGACAGCATCTACACATACATCTCCCACCCGCGTGTACGCAACTCTTTGTCGTTTCAAAATGGCAACGTCACATTTGCGTAGCTGTCAATTAATTACCCTTCACGTAGGGATTGCCGTGCTTGTCGTCGCTAAGTCGCAGCGTGACCCTCTTTCTCGGCTGCAGAGAGGACGCGGCGTCCAGTAAGTCGTACAGGAACTCATTGTAGATCTCGTAAAAGGACACCCAGATGGAGAACTGCAGCCCTTCCTCAAGGTCGTCTCCGCCGCTGTGGGAGAGGCCGTCGGGATCCAGACACACGCTGTCTGCAGGGTAAGGATGTGAGCACTTCAGGACGACTGAAGCATTTAGCTGAAACTATACGCCTTTCCCGTTTTTGGGGGGGTTGAGGAAGTCCAAAATAAAACTTAAAAAATATATATGTTCCTTACCTTCCAGTTGGGTAGCAATGTGGCTTGTAACCGAAAGTCCCCCAATGCCGCTGTCCCACGTTGTCGTGTTTCCACCTCGACAAGAACTCGGGTTGTCATCCTGTAACGCATTCATAATTCTAATGTGCAACTAATCAGCGACAGACACTACTTCGTGCTCTGGATTGTTTTGGTTTTGTTTTTTTGGGGCGGGGGGACATACCTCTTTGAGCAGAGAGTTTCTGCGCATTTCCTCCACCCTGACCTCAGAGGGCTCCAGATGTCTCACGTCCTGGTACAAGACAGGCTTCAGGTCCATGGCGCCATACAGACGACCCTGCAGTTTTCGGAACAGGGACACTAAAGCTCTGGGGAGGAGGCCTGCGTCGCGACCGGTGCCTGCAAAAAATACATAAATATATATTGGATATTCAGAAAATGGTTTAAATGTTTAGGAAGGCTTCAACGCTGTCCCTTCAATCAATGATGAGCACTGGGAATTTTGTGTTTAGTCTAGCTCATAGCAAAACATAATCTCACCTTGAATAGTGTAAGTCTTTCCGGAATTGGTGACGCCGTAAGTGTACAGGAGTCTATTCTCTCCCCGAAGAACATTTTTGACCATCTCCTTCATGGTGCTCTCGTAAAAGTCTTGCTGTGTTGTCTCTGGTCCACAAATCTTATACAAGCAGAGATCAACGAGACAAAGCACATGTCATTACAGTTCTTGCATTTGATCTCATTAGTTGTGTCACTATTGCGTGTGCCTCCGACTGAGTGCTTCATCAATTAAGTTCTTCATCAATGGCAAAAAACAGTTTCTATCTTGGAAACTAGGCCGCAATAGTTAGTGACTTTTTCTACCGGGTTTTATTTATGTTAGGCAAACAACCATCATTTTCAAGTATGAAACATACTATAAGAAAACAGCCCAGTGGAATCTAATCATGGAGCCAGTCAGCCTGAGCAGGAAGCTCTTCTTCTGGGATTACAACAAAAGATTGAGATTTTTGTGAAATAATTCATAGATATTTTCAAGGCCATCATCACAACCCCCTCGTTGTGTCTAATGTGCTTATAAGAGTAACCCACCTTGGAAAAAGTGAACTTGTGCATGCTCTGAGAGATGCCCCTCTCTGCCATCTTCATGTTTTGTGAGCACTTGGGAGCTTTGAGCAGCAAAGTCTCTTCATCTTGTACATCCACACATTCCTGGAGGAGGGGCACATTTAGAGAGGCACCACAATCATAACAGAGATGCAGCATAGATCAAAATTCGGACCTGTTCTTCACCCCTCGCTCTCTCCACCTCTGTGAGGGGTCTTATGCGCAGGAAGACTTTCACCCTGTCCGTGACGCCTTTGCCTCCACTTCCTTGCCTCGTCACAGCAGGCTTGGAAGCCAATTCCTAAAATAAGAATGCAATCAGGACTTGAATCGTGATTTGTGAATTCATGACAGCCAAAACAGTTTGACAAGTATCTTATTCAACTGGAGAGGTGTAAACTCTGCATTCGACGTTTAGTTTTAAATCAACCCATACAATGAAAATACTAAAAACATAGCTCATAAAAGACCTAATACAATAATACTTACTGGCCCAATGGTGGAAGGCCGGGTGTCCAGGCCCGGTGATATGACTGAGAGCTCAGGAAGACGTGGCATGCTCAAGCCTCCATAGTCTGCTGCAGTTGACTCAAACACAGCCATATCTTCCCCTTCGTCGAAAGGGGACGCACACGTCGAGGACAAAGAAAACGCCATTGACCTGTAGCCAAGAGGACAATGTTAGATGGGTGCAAAATAGCGTCTGTATAATTAAAGGTGCGTCTTACCTGCTGACACACCTATTGCACAGCACATTTCTCAACTATAGTGTACACATTGCAGTTGACATTTATTCGCTGAGTATTTGTACAGTCCGTAGCTCACTGCTAATCCATGCACGTGAGGGAGTGTCAAAAAGTAACTTCTACACAGTTGCCAAACAGGAAGGATTTCTCAAACCTCTCCCATATGACGTGGGGGAAAAAGTAAAAACTTAATCCCACTTCCCCAAATTACGATTAATGACTGAAATGACCATTTGTTTGTTGCTACAGTGAAGACTAGTCGTTACATGAATGCAAAGTAAGTTCCTTCGAGTACAAACATGACTATAGATCACTAGCATGTATGATAAAATAAAATTCGATGCAGGTGGAGAAAACATTATGATTTGACATACAATTAATGCTACGTAACAATTAGGTACGATTTAACTAGCATATATAGGCACGACGTTACGGTTGTTTTGAACTTACCTCGTTTGCAGAAAAGGTTCAAAGGACGCTTTTTCTCAAAAGACTGTAACCAGTCTCTATAGTCGTTCAATCCCAAATAATTTGAGATAATCTTCAAGTATATAAAACCACGTCAAAGCAACTGGAGACTTTTGGCCTGTCTAAACACTGTTTACACAGTATCGTCGTTCAAACTAAGCGCCAGATAAACGGAAGGGGCTATGAAAGCTATTTCGAGTTTGAATGAGACTCTACCAGTGAAGCCATTCGCTGATTGGCTGCTGGTCATGGAAGTCTGCTTTGATTGGCTGTTACGAATAGTGAAGGTGCTCCTTTTAAGCATTTCTTCCTAAACAAGTAGGGCTTTACAAAAGTTCCGGTCACATATTCATAACGTCCTCGAATTTTGATGGCGCGTTCAAATCCACTTTGCTAGAATTGAGCTAGTTGATCATGCAAGACGCACAAATGTAGACGAGAGAGGCGATAGTAGTAGTCGATTGTGACAAATGAATCCACCCACAATTGAATAACAACCACTCTACACGTTACTGTATTTAGTTTTTTAAAAATGGCACAACCTTGACTCTTGATGGAATGTTCATTACACTAAAACGCCTTTTAGCTATTTAACCCTAACAATATATTTTAATGATTTGTTCATTGTAAGCATCTCACGACCCGGACACAACTCATCCTGGCACAAAGTTAATATGGAATAGAATATGGAAGCACACTCACACCAAGTCAATTTATTTTTACAATACAGATATGTTTTGTAAAACATTCAACGGTATGAATGTTAATACTGATTTATAAAAAACAACAACAGTTTGTCAGTTTGACTAACACTTATTTGATATGTTTAATCATACTGGCCATGATCTATAGCTCATCCCATGTTTGTTATCAACAAACCAACAAAATCTAGCTGAAAACTAGTTCAGGACCTAAATTATCATCCACATTGGAAGTGATTCTGTTGATGGTGACTTGGTTGCGTGAATTTTGGAGCCTTTGCTTCTGTACACTGTGCCGAACCCCATAAGCAAAGTAGATGATTAAACCTGTTTAAAGGAAAATATTCGTTGCTTTACGTCCATCCATTTTGACGAAGACTTATGTCGACATTTCGTCACATACCTATCGCCATCCACACGACATAGCGTATCCATGTGTCCGATCCCAGTTGAACCATGAGG
This sequence comes from Hippocampus mohnikei, assembly GCA_026261675.1. Classification (NCBI taxonomy): domain Eukaryota; kingdom Metazoa; phylum Chordata; class Actinopteri; order Syngnathiformes; family Syngnathidae; genus Hippocampus; species Hippocampus mohnikei. The sequence continues at coordinate 14,200,494 of JAKGUB010000325.1, read as the reverse complement.
TAAATATTGATCAAGATGCTCAAGATAGGAAGCAGTGGCACAAAAGGAACCTATGTGTGCAAAAGAACAGAAACATGGTATAAAAAAAAGAGTCAACAAAAGTAGCATGGGAAAACTTTACTTATATCGTATAAGTAATTGGTAATTAACAAAGGTAACATGCCATGAAAGTAGCTCTCGTCGTGCTCTGCGGTTGTCTCCAGATAATGAGGATAGTGAGGCTCAGAATCGCCGCCACTACAACGACACAGAGCACGCTCCACCACTCCGAAGACTGCAGCGCGGTCACGGCTTGTGATATGAAGAGACTCAGGATGGTTGCTAAAAATACTGCGATCAAGGGAGGGAAAAAAGCGCTTAAATCATGAGAAATAACAGAAAACAGTCATACGCGTCATACTTGGGAGCAAACAGAATATAAGTGTAAATAAAAGAACAGAAAAAAAGAGCACTTACTTATAAAAACTGTCAAAACAGACACACTTTTTGATGTGCGTGCTGTGCATTGTGAACGAGGAAAGAAGAGTCCACTGACAGTGAACGGTTCTTTGTTGTCGGCATTGACATCCACTTGGTATCTGTACAGGAGGACGACATACGTGATGCGCTAAATCTGTCCAGTGAGATCCACTGGAATTTATGCATGCATGTGATTAGAACGATTCTCATTCCACCGATGCAAAAGTATTTCAGAGCACGGAATCACACATTACGCAAAGGAAAGAAATCTGAAAACACGACAATTACCTTAATATGAGAATGCATATGGCAACAAGGGTGTAGGCAAACAGGGTTCCAATGGACATCATGTCAACCAGAGCCTTCAGGTCAAACAATAATGCCATGATGGCTGCAAAGTCCCGAGCAAAAGACGACATGACAAAATGTAGTCACATTTGTGATTTTAGTTATTGTTGTTGTTGTTGTTGTTGTTGTTGTTGTTGTTGTTGTTGTTGTTGTTGTTACCCGCGACAACACCGGACGCCAGCGTAGCGATGACAGGACTTTGTCTCTCACTCATTTTGCTGAGAAGGCTGAAGAGAAGGCCGTCCCTCGCCATTGCAAAAAGCACTCGGGGCATAGGGAACATTGATCCCAAGAGGCTGGGGTGCAAATTAAAACTGATTTGGTGAAATCATAAATCAACCATGATCTCCTCATCACCGGGCCATTGAATTGATCCCGCACGGACTGCTCTGACTGTCTGAGAAGACGTTTGCCCCCACGCCGTTCAGTTCATGCAACAAGGCTTGAGACTGCACCAGCTAGCGTTGGTGTGGAAAACTTCACTCTTCACGCACCAAGTTGGAGGCACGCCTCAACCACGAATTGTATCGAATTGGAACAGTCTACTTGCAATCGATTCAATGGCCTGGGAATGAAATGACCCTGATGAAAGATCATTTTCACAGGCACCTATCGCCTCATAAAAAAAAAAAAAAAAAAAACTGTTATATGAACAACAAACCAACAGAAGTGAAAATATGGAGAAGGTTGTGTATCTACCTTGTGGACAGTGCACAGAGGGATCCCACTGCCACAACGTACTTTGCAGGGCCCCAGCCCACGTATGTAAAAGCCACAGGCAGCGGGCTCTGAACACTGAGCAAATAGTATGGCATCATGAGAGTGAGGGCAGCGGACACGCCAAAATAAGCCAAGAAGCAAACCAGAAGGGACGCCACAATTCCGAGGGGGATTGATTTCTGGGGATTCTGAACCTCCTCGCCTAAGGAAGGAAAAAAATGACAACACACAACATCTCATACCTGCAGCATTAGGCCCAGTGGGCAAAGCTTTGACAAAAGCATTATATACTCTGTGCTCATATGCATATAAATGACAACAAAGTGTATTCTTTGAACTATGGGCTTATTATGAAGTATTTCTAATATTTTGGTGACCTGATTTGGCCACCCCCAAAAAATGTCTCCAGGTAGATTTTTCATTTCAATTCAATATATAGATTTTTTTTCTTGCAGTGTACTTAAATCAGTTTACCTGTCGTTGCAATGCAATCAAAGCCGACAAACGCGTAAAAGCAAGTCGCCGCTCCTGCTAATGTTCCGTCAAAGCCAAAAGGGAAAAATCCTCCAGTTCCAAAAGTGACGGTTTCATTCGCTGATGATGCGTTTCTAGAGCAGACAGAATGGAAGGCATTAATGTCATAAACAAAAAGGAATCAAACAAATCTTTTTTGTCTGTTTTTCCGAAGGGAAATGAAAAGAGCAAACACAATTCGGATAAGTGTGTCTTTTTTTTTTTTTGTCCATGTAGTGTACAGTATTAAGAGAGTGAGAAACAAAGATGCGTACTCGTGTGAATTTTGTAGACTTGCATCATCAATGTACCAGTTGTTGAGATCTCCCTTTATGAAGCCGGTGAGAATAACAAAAAGCAACACTACGATGTTAACCGCTGTAAACACTTTGTTCACGATGGCAGACTCTTTCACGCCGAATGCAAGAATCCCTGGATGAAAAGTCACACAGTCAAAAAAAAAAAAATAATACGTGAGGAGCATGCGAACGGTTAAAACATGCCTGCCAAGAGCAGAATAAGGCCAGCTGCAAAAAAGTCCGGGTAAGGAGCTAATCCTGGCAGTTCCATGGCAGCGTGTTTCCCCAGGGAATTGGCAATGACATTTCCGATGAGGTCATCAAAGGTTCCACTCCACGCTCTGGCCACACTGGACGTGCCTAAACACAACGAATGGGGACATTCATTCAGCCACTTATTTGTAAAATCATTTGTTTCGGTCTCCTAGCATATGCTTTAACGTTGCCCCCCAAAAAAAAAAAAAATCAAATAAAGGTAGAGCTCAGGCTGTGTTGCTACTGCCTGTCACCGTGCTACAGATACAGATGATTGACTTGTGAAGTCATCTTGGGTTGATTCTAACCCCCTCAAAAGCACTGAAAAATGGACACATGGATGGATAATGGACTTCAACTGTATTTACCAATGACATAAGACAGGAGAAGGTTCCACCCAGTGATAAAGGCCCATATCTCGCCCACTGTCACATAACTGTAGAGGTAGGCAGAACCCGTCTTGGGGACCCGAGCTCCAAATTCAGCATAGCACAATCCCGCAAAGACCGAAGCGATGGCCGCTATCAAGAAGGAGAGGATGATACTGGGCCCGGCCACGGTTCGGGCCACCTCTCCAGACAGCACGTACACGCCGGCCCCTAATGTGCTGCCCACCCCCAAAGCCACAAGGTCAAGGGTGGTCAGGCAGCGGCGGAAGTTGGACACCTCTCCTTCGGGCTCCAGAGGTTTCCTGCGTGATAAGCTCTGAAGGAAGAGCAGGATCTTTGCACCAGACATCCTAGTGAGACACGAGGATACACGGGTAGATCAGGTTTTGATACACGGGCATGCAGAGGTTTTAAATACAAAAGAAAAGGTGGTGCGGTGGTCGCCTGGGGAGCACGTCCGCCTCACAGTACAGAGGTGCAGGGGTTTAATTCCGGCCTCCCTGTGTGGAGTTTGCATGTTCTCCCCGTGCCTGTGTGGGTTTTCTCCGGGTACTCCGGTTTCCTCGCACATTCCAAAAACATGCACGGCAGGCTAATGGAACACTCGAAATTGTCCCGAGGTGTGATTTTGAGCACTACTTGTTGTTCGTCTACGTGTGCCCTCCGATTGGCTGGCGAACCAGGTCAGGGTGTCCCCCCCCCGCCTACTGCCCGAAGACGGGTGGGATAGGCTCCAGCACGCCCCACGACACTCGTGAGGATAAATTGAAAAATACAAAAAATCTCTGACAAAAAGTTGTTTTGCCGAACCACTCCAGTTTTCACTCAAGAACGGGATATATTATTAAAAATCCTGCCGGGTATGTGTACACTTGGTTAAAGGTAAACGTTTTTGTTTAGTTAGGGTTAGTAATGGTAGTGCAAAGGCTGCTGCGCTATGAACATTCAAATGACAATGAAATTAACACCATCATTGATGCTTAGCAGTCATTTCCTCTGATTACTCTTCCCACCCCCCCCAAAAAATATATATTCCCTTACCTTTGCAGGCTGCGAGTGGCTTTCAACACGTTTCAGACCACACCACCTATGTGGATATGTCAATCCCCTCACTGTGAAGTCTTCATAGCGCGGCATTTTTTGATGCATTCTGTTACATTTCAGATGTATGTGCCATTTCTGGAGGGGGCGGGGGGAGAGAGGGAGAGATTTAGAATTACTAAATCCTGGCATGTCACACATTCAGCCCTTTCATAAAAATCTATTGTGATAGCATCCAATCATTGGGAATGGGTTGTCTCGTACGTGTGTACCGATGATTCCGAATAGAAATTGATAAATTGAAGGATATTTGTGAGGAGGTGTTAGCAAATTATTCCTGGTGGATAGAATATTTTCATGAACCCCAGTGGGGGAATTCAGATGATTAGGAAGCTGACAACTGTGGGGAATATCCTCAGCTGGTGATATTTGACTACATTTGTTTTTCAATTCTATGGAAAAATGTGAGGGTTAGGTCAGGGTTTAAAATAATACGTAATCAGTAAAATTGATAAGGAATTGTGACAGTCCCATTTCCCCCCCTCTAGATGAGTTGTATTGAAACCTTTTGGGAGAACAATTGCCTCCCCTGCCACTAGAGCGGGAGGACACCCCCCCCCCCCCCCGAACATGAGGAACACAACCAGGATCCCGCACTGTCCAGTGGCGAATGCGACGTCAGTGCGCCACGCAAAAGTGCGAGCGAGCTGTCAAATGAAATTGTTTTGAGCGGAGACGTCTGCTCAGCAACAAATTGTCGGAGTGGTTCATCAGAGCAGAAGGGGACACTGTTTGAGGAAACTAATGGGGGGCAACGCACAGCTTCCAGGGATTCTCAGCGCCATGCAGTCATGCAGATCAGAATCTGCCCCCCCCCTCCAAAAAAAAGAGATGTTTGTATATTTGACATAATTTTGATCTCTTATTTACAAGTATTATTGAAACGTCAAGAATGGGGACCATATGAGGTGAGGACGAGTGGAGGGGCCGAGTGGGCTTTATTAGTGGGAGGAAATGGACAAACCTTCTCCTTGTTAATCATTCAACCCGACCACAAAGTGGGCTCACAAAGTAATTGTCCAGGGAATTCATTCTGCACTCAGGATGTTTTGCTTAAACACATTTAAATGACTTGCTGCACTTCTTTGAGTGAATTTTATTGCGGTGATTACAAAGAGCTTTACAGGTAAGTTGGACTTTGGCATATTTTCCATGATGGGCCATTTATTTATTTCAAATTTAGTGTTTGTGGTCTCATTCCATGAACGATGCTAGTCATTTAACACACAAAACGTTTTTTCCCCCGTACATGTGATGTATTAAAATAATTTAAATGGGATATTTGATGGAAGATTGGAGAATGTCAGGGGGAAAATGCATTTGTGCACTCATCATGTCTGCATTATCCTTTCTGTTTATATTTTGTGTTTATGAATCGTGCGTCCTTTCTTAATCTGACGTTCTCAGGCCCCAGTTTTTTGTTGTTGTTGGTTTTTTGGGCTTGCTTGTCAGAGTGAAATGCTGCAAGCTCATTAGTTACACACATTTTAATGTTATGTCTATTCATGATGTGTATTTTGTTATTTTTGTGATTAAGCAAATTTGAGCTGGGGAAAAAAAAGGAGGAAACCTTGGATAACATATATCGCTTGTTGAACTAAAGTCATACCAACCGCTCGTCACAAATTGGTTTCAAATCCGGCTGTTGTTTGAAAAGTGGCCTTTGAGGAAAAAAAACCCAAAACCCAACCCAAAACATTCTCAGTGAGCGGAGAGTGCGGCGGCCGTTACTTCATTATCACATCTCTGCCCCAGCATTTTTCCAGCAGTATTAGCGAGATGCGAGGCGGCCCGCTTTTGGCTGTTCTCCATGATGACTGGGTTGACTGGCCACAGCGTGAGGCTGGAGGAAGGAGGCTCGTTCGAGCGTGACTCCTCTTCTCAGGTCAACACTTCTTTCTTTCTAGGACACTCTCCACAGCGTAAACATGAACATCGCACAGCACCGCAGCAAGCAGATTGATGAGCAGAGATAAAGCAGTATCTTCAGCGAAAAAGGAAAAAAAATAAAAATAAGAAAAACCCTCCCGGCAGAAAAGATGCCATTTGTTCTGTGTTCCCTGCTGCTTCTCGGATGCACTCGTGTCATGTCCACCTATGGGCCTCATCAACGAGCACAGATGACTGGTGACATTTTGCTCGGAGGACTCTTTCCCATTCACTTTGGCGTTGCATCCAAAGACCAAGACCTGGCGGCGCGGCCGGAGTCCACACAATGTGTCAGGTGACCCACCCGACGCAAAACAAGCCACAACATTGAATACACCCGAACAAGCTGTGAGCGTGAGAAAAATTGGCCGACAGAATGTGTCAATCTGCTCATTTCTGTGAGCGAGGTTCAGAGCGAAGTCGACCAGCACATTACACATTATTCCAATTTCAAATAGTGCTTGTCGTCATTCGGGCCACAAGTATCTGCAGCCTATCCCAGCTGACATCTGGCGAGAGGCAAGTTACACCCTAGATGGGTCGGTAATCCATCTCAACGCACAGAAAAACAAACAAGAGAACGACACGCAGCCACACAAAAATACATTCGCGGGAGAACAGACGTTCCAACAGAGATCCCAATCTGGATTTCCTGATGTCTACGTCACCACCCGTTGAGCGAACGCGCAACTAGCACTACAGCCCCCCGTACTGGATCTAATTACATTTTGTGTACAGTTTCACATGAGAAAACCCATTTTTACTGCATGTTATGTGATGTCCTACAGGTTTAATTTCCGTGGTTTCCGTTGGCTGCAGGCCATGATTTTTGCAATCGAGGAGATCAACAACAGCAGCACTCTCCTGCCCAACATCACATTGGGCTACAGGGTCTTTGACACGTGCAACACGGTGTCAAAGGCACTGGAAGCCACTCTCAGTTTCGTGGCCCAGAATAAGATCGACTCCTTGAATTTGGATGAGTTCTGCAACTGCACCGACCACATCCCGTCGACTATCGCAGTCGTGGGAGCGGCGGGATCTGCTGTCTCCACGGCGGTGGCAAACCTACTGGGACTGTTTTATATTCCACAGGTAAGTCTGCGTCGGTGCCCTGCGAGAATATTGTAAAAAGGGACACAAAATGATCTCGATCTATCGATCCATCTATTTGTCCGTGCGTGGCGTAAACTCTTGTGTTTCAGATCAGCTACGCCTCATCCAGTCGCCTCCTAAGCAACAAGAACCAATACAAGTCCTTCATGAGAACCATCCCTTCGGATGAGTACCAGGCTACGGCGATGGCGGACGTGATCGACTATTTCCAGTGGAACTGGGTGATTGCTGTGGCCTCGGATGACGACTACGGGCGGCCCGGTATCGAAAAGTTTGAGAAGGAGATGGAGGAGAGGGACATCTGCATCCATCTCAACGAACTCATCTCTCAGTACATGGAAGACCACGAAATCCAAGCGCTGACCGACAGGATCGAAAACTCGAGCGCCAAAGTTATCGTGGTGTTTGCCAGCGGGCCCGATATGGAGCCGCTCATCAAAGAGATGGTCCGAAGAAACATCACGGACCGCATTTGGATCGCCAGTGAAGCTTGGGCAAGCTCCTCTCTCATTGCCAAACCTGAATATCTGGATGTGGTGGCAGGCACTGTTGGCTTCGCCTTGAAGGGGGGACATATACCCGAGTTTAAAGACTTCCTGCAACAAGTGCAACCAAAGAAAAACGCTCACAACGAATTTGTCCGGGAGTTTTGGGAGGAAACTTTCAACTGTTATCTGAAAGACAGTCGGCGGCGTCCCCAAAGTGACAACGGCAGCACAAGTTTTAGGCCTTGGTGTACAGGTGAGGAAGACATCACCAGTGTGGAGACACCATACCTGGACTACACCCACCTCCGTATCTCATACAACGTGTACGTAGCGGTTTACTCCATTGCGCAGGCCCTGCAGAACATCCTCACCTGTCAACCTGGACATGGACTTTTTGCAAACAACTCCTGCGCGGACATCAAGAAAATGGAAGCGTGGCAGGTAAAACGTTGCACTTTTTCAACAAACCAAGATGCTAAGCACGTTCGACCCCAACACAAATTTGTGGTTACACAGGTACTAAAGCAGCTCAGACATTTGAAATATACCAACAGTGTAGGAGGAAAGGTGCACTTTGACGAGAACTTTGACGTGGCAGCAAACTACACGATAATCAACTGGCACAGGTCTGCCGAAGACGGTTCTGTGGTGTTTGAGGAGGTCGGATACTATAATATTCACTCAAAGAGGGGAGGCAAGCTGGTCATTGACAAGACAAAGATTCTCTGGAATGGATACAGTTTTGAGGTACATACCAATCGCAATCTTTTGTCTGCGGGTAGTGAAAATCAAGTCATAACGGTTCCGTTCAGTCTGGAACGGACGTTCCAGATCTGGTTTGTGTTTCTACACCGGGGCACGGAGGCAGGATGGCGCACCCAATCGCCTCTTTCGCTCACCGTGATAGAAAACGGATGTGACAAAGTGGGAACGGCTGAATTTGTAGAGGTTTGACCAGTTCTGCTCACTCTCGTATCCGACTTTTGTTCTGCTTCCAACCTGTCAGGTGCCATTCTCCAACTGCAGCGAGGACTGTGAGCCCGGCACCAGAAAGGGCATCATAGACAGTATGCCGACTTGTTGCTTTGAATGCACCGAGTGCTCCGACGGAGAGTACAGCAACCACAGAGGTACGCCGGAAGCAAACGCTAATGTTGCTTTCCTGAAAGGTGGAAGTTCTAAACCTGATTTTATTTTCCACGCAGATGCCAGCATTTGCACCAAGTGTCCCAATAACTCCTGGTCCAGTGGGAACCACACCTCCTGTTTTTTAAAGGAAATCGAGTTCCTGTCTTGGACCGAACCATTTGGGATCGCTTTGACCATATGCGCAGTATCGGGCGTTGTCTTGACAGCTTTTGTCATGGGCGTGTTTATCAAGTTCCGCAACACGCCCGTCGTGAAGGCCACAAACCGAGAATTGTCCTACTTGCTGCTCTTCTCACTCATTTGCTGTTTCTCCAGCTCGCTGATCTTCATCGGACAGCCCCGCGATTGGATGTGCCGTCTGCGGCAACCGGCTTTCGGTGTCAGTTTTGTTCTTTGCATCTCCTGCATCCTCGTCAAAACTAACCGAGTGCTTCTGGTCTTCGAGGCCAAGATCCCGACCAGTTTCCATCGGAAATGGTGGGGATTGAACCTGCAGTTTCTCTTGGTGTTTCTCTTCACGTTTGTCCAAGTTATGATATGCGTCGTGTGGCTTTACAACGCTCCCCCGTCCAGCTATATGAACCACGACATCGATGAGATTATTTTCGTCACCTGCAACGAAGGCTCCGAGATGGCTCTTGCGTTTCTCATTGGCTACACGTGCCTCCTGGCGGCCATCTGTTTCTTCTTCGCGTTCAAATCCCGCAAACTTCCCGAAAACTTCACAGAAGCCAAGTTCATTACTTTTAGCATGCTCATATTCTTCATTGTCTGGATCTCCTTCATCCCCGCCTACTTCAGTACTTACGGCAAGTTTGTGTCAGCGGTGGAAGTCATTGCAATTCTGGCGTCCAGCTTTGGGATGTTGGCCTGTATCTTCTTCAACAAGGTCTACATCATCCTATTCAAATCTTCCAGGAACACCATCGAGGAAGTCAGGTGCAGCACGGCGGCGCATGCCTTCAAAGTGGCCGCCAAAGCCACGCTCAAACAGGGCACGGCGTCCAGAAAAAAGTCCGGCAGTATCGGGGGATCCTCCGCCTCCTCTCCGTCGTCCTCCATCAGCCTAAAGACCAACGGGGACGGTGGCGAGACACCCTCCGGAAGGCACAAGCCGAGAGTGAGCTTTGGCAGCGGGACAGTCATGTTGTCTTTAAGTTTTGAGGAGTCGAGAAGAGGTTCTTTAATGTGATCGGCCACCTTTTAGTGACACCTTTTTTGGGGCACTTTAAATGTCAGCCTGCCTAATTAATTGTACTGTACGTCACTTACAGAACATTCTTTTGACTTTCAGCATTAATTTGACTAACCACTGCGCGCTGATTACAATGTGTGTTTGTATTAAAACATGATTCCAAAAACAGGGTCGCGATGATCATGCGTATGTTTGTTCATGTGTTAGCAAGATTACAATTTTTTTTTGATCGGTATATTACTGACAGAAATCGGCCCCCCAAAAAGAGATTTTTAAATCATTACAATCTGACAAAAGGTTTTCCTGCCCAAAATTATTCAGAATCATTCCCAATGAAGACAGATGGTGTCTCCAACATTTGTCGTTCAATAGACACAAAAACAAATCTTAATGGGCCACAAAAAAAAATCTTATCAATTAGTCAAAGCCCATAAGGCTATAAAGTTTTTAAAAAAGGCTATATAATAAAAAATGTTACAAGTACATCCCACTCAGACGACCAGTAATAACTATTTGGTTTGTCTCTTACAAAGCTGTTTTTCTTTCACTAAATCATGACCCTCACTGGTTTTCGATTTAAATGAGGTTTCAATTACCAAGTCACGAAAGAGTCCAACGATGCAATAAAAATCTGAAAATTGTTTTGACAAGAATGGTAAGGATGAAGGGAAAACTCGAGAGAATTTGCTGGACGAATTTTAGAGAACTTTCTGTGCTTGCTTATCACACGCTTGCGTCAAGGGCAAACGGTGCAGATGTGTGTCTCACGCATAAATGCGATGCAGACAACAGGCCGACACCATAGGCAGCCTTGACCCGTGGGCCATCCAGGCATCAGGGAAGAACACCTTTGGGGATGGCACTATTTGTTTAAAACCACCCAAGCAACTGTGAAGGACCTGTGAAACTTTATTGTCTCTTTTTTTTAATGACAGTAAAATGACCCACTGAACTAGAGAGAACGCTCAAATCCCCCCTCCCTTATTTATTCGACTGTATTAACGGAATTTAACCACCACCATCAAAGATGGGGAAATAACTGCTATCACCACTTGTAATGAAAATTAAACTTCTTAGGGGTTATTCTTTTGGGGAGGGGAGGCAAAGGGCTTTTGAAGAAGACATGCTGAGATTTTCAAGATCGGGGTTGACCTAAAACAGGCTGAGAGCAGCTGGACAACTAAAGACCCACCAAACAAATAACAAATCAATGTCCAGCCGAGACCAGCATGGTGTTCACATCTGAGACTGAAAGGCATTTCCACTTGTCTCAGGCCTCACAAGTACCAGTGTAATTATATATATATATATATATATATATATATATATACAAGTACCAGTGTAATATATATATATATATATATATATATATATATTACACTGGTACTTGTGAGCCTGAGACAAACTAATGAAACCTGACTGAGAATAGATTTTTTCTAGGCCAATTTTGGCAGAAAAAATATTGGAAATGTGTTGGATTAAACAGTTATATATATATATATATATATATATATATATATATATATATATATATATATATATATATATATATATATATATATATATATTTCCAATATTTTTTTCTGCCAAAAATTGGCCTAGAAAAAATCTATTCTCAGTCAGGCTCTACCAACAACGTGTGCTTCTGTGCCATTCTGTGACTCTTCCACTGTGTCTCTCTTGCAACCTGCTTATGACACTGGCTGATTCTCTAACTTGGTGGCCACTTCCTTCCAAGAATAGCCTGTTTTAAGCCTCGCTGGTCTTCATCTCATCAAAATGTGAACATCACGACAAAGAGGACACAACTAGAAAGTATTGGTCAATTCATATATATATATATATATATATATATATATATATATATATATATATATATATATATATATATATATATATATATATATATATAAACCTCTTGTGACACGTTGACCACTTGGCTAGAAATATTTTTTTAAATGTAAAGAAAAATGTATAGCAACTGTTTAATCCAACACATTTCCAATATTTTTTTTCTGCCAAAAATTGGCCTAGAAAAAAAATCTATTCTCAGTCAGGCTCTACCAACAACGTGTGCTTCTGTGCCATTCTGTGACTCTTCCACTGTGTCTCTCTTGCAACCTGCTTATGACACTGGCTGATTCTCTAACTTGGTGGCCACTTCCTTCCAAGAATAGCCTGTTTTAAGCCTCGCTGGTCTTCATCTCATCAAAATGTGAACATCACGACAAAGAGGACACAACTAGAAAGTATTGGTCAATTCAGCGATTAAATAACTGCTGTGAATATGCCACGCACTGGAACCAGTTGTATATGCATTCAGAAGTTTGGAGGTCAAATTAAATTCACGTACGGAGGTGATTCATCTTGACATTTCACAGTAAAATCAGGAAAGCTTTCGTTATGAAAGCCCTAAGCCGGAAGTGCGCGTATTTTAGTTAACGTTACAGACGTCAAACTGGGGACGGAAAGTGGCAACAAAGCAGCTAAAACCCAAAGCAGAGCACTGACTTTCACTGAAACAATTGCACATTCTTAGCTGACATTCAGATAACAACCAGTAAGGGAGATAACGACTTGGGGTTTGGAGAATGGACGAGTTCATTTTGAGGCAGGGGTCGCGGCAGCGTCAACGTCACTCGTCGATGCTTCAATCGAGGCAACAAGACAACAGCGGCTCCTCTTGTTGTCTGGTTGTCGTTGAGAGGGAAGAAATTTCACCGTGCTGTATGTTGCACATACAGCGCATTTGATTCGCGACATAAGCGGAAGTGACGTAGCTGCTGCGACCCTGACCCTACCGCAGAATGCGAGAGGGGTCCGGCTGCAGACCCGGAGGAGGCCGATTCAGGGAAAGGTAGGTTGAGGCAAGTAACTTTGCGCCGGATATGACGGCAGAAGGATGATGCCCGATTCCGAAGTAAGTCGCATGTGGATCTTAAAAAGTTTAAAAGGCCCTGTAATTGTTAGATAATTTAACAGCAAAATCAACTAAAAGTAAGACGGAGTTGTGTTATTTTTCATGCACGACAACAACTACGACGGTAATATTCAGTCGACGAGCGTCAATGAAAACTTTATGTAACTTGAATCCCGGCTACACTCACATTCTCTTGACGATAGAATATATAGCGCAAGTGAGGATGAAATGTTTTAGCACGCCTAGTTGTTTATTAATTAGATGATAATGTCAAAACGACGTTGACATTAATAATTTAATTTCTGAATAATATATGTATGTTTGTGAATGGGTAAATGCTGGTCATTTTTAAAGGGCTTTGGGCTACGTCAAAGAAGTGCTAAATGCGCCAAATGTGTGCATTCAATTAAAAATTGACTGCGCATTGTATCATGTTGATCAGTTTAAAATATTAGATTTTAATGCATCTGTGCTAATGCAGAATTTTACGTAACATTATTTTTCCTGTACCTCTATATTAATGTCCTCCTCGTTTCTTTGTGACTTTAAAAAGCACTGGGAAAAACACGCAACGTCATATGGGATCCCTAATACTTTTGACAGTAGCAATTTAAAAAAAATCATAGTTTTATTATTATGGCCTTAGTTTTCTGTAGAATTATAATTACATAGTAGATTTCACAATTCATTCTCTTTATTTTCCAGATGCATGTCACAATACAACGAGGGACATCTGTCCCTGAGCTGCAAAAATGCAACACATGTTGCAGTACGTACCACTGTCCATTCTGCCAGCCCGCATGGTTTAAACCCTCATACTAGTGCAAGGTAAAGGACCATGTGGAGGGCCATTTTAACCGAGCAGTATCACATGAAGGTAAGTTTGTGAGACACAATTTGTGTGAGTCACAGTATAGATCATTTTTATTTGGATGGCTCCTAACCAATCACTCAGTGACCTGTTGTAGCTGATCATTTGTAAAGATGTTGTCTATGATAATTGTAAATGATTATTGAAAACGTTTAAGCTCTATTTTCTATTACAGGATATACCATTCATAGATGTGGGCTACAATGCCGACCAAAACTGCACTTTCATTGCATCTATTGCCGTGGAATAATAATGCGCCGGGTACCCTTCATAAATCACCTTCGCATGTGTAAGGAAAAGCACCCTGCTTTGATGGTCTCTGCTGCTGCTGCTAAGGCGCCTGCATCCCCACGACCCACCGCTGTCTCACCTTTTGCTGCCCCACCCACCGCTGCCCATCCCTCTGCTTCCCCACCCTCTGCTGGACCTTCTACCGCTAGACCTTCTACTGCTACGCCACCTGCTGATGCACCACCGTCTGTGCTGCCTGATGTGGCTGCATCATCCATTGCCCCATCTGTTGCCCCACTCTCCACTGCACCTCTTGCTACCGCGCCATGTGCTGCTGCATCCTCTGTGCTGCCTGCTTCTGCCCCACACAGTGCCTTGAAAGAAAGCACACTAAAAGGCAAAAGGATGTGACAGCAATGCACCACCTCGATAATGAGTGCATCAATCCCATTAATTAACTTGTATTCCCCTTCATGTTCATCTTAAAATATGGGGTGAAAATCAGTATGTTTCATGTGAATCATCCGACTGCCAGAGAAACATGGAATTTGCATTGAGGAGTGGATTGCCTTCTCATCAGTGTGTACACCTCAGGTCCATAGTATACTGTTCATTGTATGCTTCACACCCTGTGCTACTTGGACACAGAGGAACACCGGGATGTCCTTTTTAGACATCTGAGGGGCATTGTGGATCGAGAAGGAACTCCCAACAACAGTGTGAATGAGGTGGACTTTTTGATGGATGTTCTATTCCCAGGGGTAATGTTATCCCCAGCTGCTCCACACTTTCAAAATAGTTACAAAAATATAGATTTTTTTGTATTTGTAGATTGAAATATTTTATAAAAAATTCACACAATGTACACATCCTTTTCTTTTAATAGGCTATTATTTATGGTCTCGCCGTGACCCACAAGGTCTCAGTGGCACATGCCAAATAGTTATTTATTGTTGGACAAACGTTACACACAAGGCAAGAGTAAACTGTCTAATTCTCTTTCAACTAAAATGCAATTAAATCCTTACTCCCTTTCTCATGTACCAAATAATACATTTCAAAACATTTCAGTTTCTGTTGCATTTCATGTTTTACAACCTTATTTCAGTGAAAGAGAGGAATTTGAGCAGAGGATCGAAAAGGAGTTGCGACAACAAGGGAAGTGAGCGAGCGAGTGAGTGAATGAGCAATGAAGTCCTTTTTCAAAAATACTTTTTGTGTTTTATTTTTGAATCCTACAGTGCTTTAGAAATGGACATGGGTCATTTAGGGAATATAGGTATACATTTTGGCGAGGATACAGAATCTGGTTTTATTTTATCTATTTTTTGTTAAACGTAAGAACAGTTCCATCAAGCTTCATACATGCTGGTTTGAAGTTGTGTAATATTGATATTTTCAGAATTTGTTTTATTTATTATAATGCATAAAAAACAGGTGTTTTATAATTTTTGTATAATTTTAAAACCTTATGAATTATTGATTCTACTTGTCAAACCTGTTATGTTGACCACGGAGTCTAAGAGCTACTAATTTTAGTTGTATTGCAAAGTAGGTCATCAAATAAGTCAAAGTAATTCTATCTCAAATTGTATTATATTAAAACCTTATGAATTATTGATTCTACTCGTCAAACCTGTTAAGTTAACCATGGAGTCTAGGAGCTACAAATTTTTGTTGTGTTGCAAAGTAGGTCATCAAATAAGTAAAAGTAGTTCTATCTCAAATTAGTTTGATAAAAAAATATTAATAATCTTAATTTTTAAAGAAAGATAAAATAATTTAAATTCCCTATTACAATTAATGAACTTATTTTATTTTGAAAATTCATTAGCCTAAACTTACCACAGTCACTTCCGGCGTATATCTACCATTGCCTAAAGCTACCTCCTTCGAGTCTGCAGCTGGATACTATTGCAGAATGCGCCTGCCCTTACTGAGGGGGGGCAAACGTGGAGAGCATCCGGCTGGAGGAAGAAAGACGTGTCCGTTCGCTATTTGGTGTCATTACAAACACAATCAACCTAGAGTAGTGGCCAGTGTGCTATGCGGGGGTACTCTTGGAGTCAGCCATTGTTAGCTCGACCTGTCCCGAAAAGAAGATGACTTCGAGGAAAAACACCCATCGTTAGCTCGCTTTCAGTAAGTACAGGTAAGAAATCCAAATTGTTGACATTATGTTTGACTGTGCACGTTACCTAGATTGTTGTGATTGTTAATGAGGAGCTTCATGTTATCAATTAATTTACCAGTTCAATTAACTCGGAACAGAATGACGCGTATATTGATTTCTACTCCATTTAATATTATAATAACATAATTTAGAGTACCGGTAAGTTACGCAATTAGATGATTGGTCAAAGTAATAGAAAACAGTGATAAAATATATTTTTTTGTATATGATGAGACTAAGATTTTTATTCTCAATATTATTATTAGAAAATTCCATCTCATGTTTTTAATGCAAAATCAATTATTAATTTTATTATTCTCAATTATTATTTGGCAACAAGGAGAACCTGCAGGGCCTTTGAGGAGTGTATTCTCCACATTTCTGCGGGTACAGTATTCTGGCTTCTTTTCACATTCCAAATACATACATGTTAGTTTAATTAAATAATTTTCCATAAGTGTGAGTGTGAATGGTCCTTGTCGATATGCGGGCCCTATAAATGTAAGTGACTTGCGAACAGTCCAGGGTATACTCTCCCCACCTCTCCTGCCCACCTGCGATTCTAATGAGGTCATAGAGAATTAATGAATGCATAGCATTGCTTGTGCACCTAATTAAATGTTGAGGAACATTTTGGGATGCTGAACTTGCAATTTACACTTGACACATTTCAGCTGTATGAAGTGTAATTGATCATTTGGGAGATTAGATCTTTCATGGTGTAGTTAATACTGTCTGGACACATGTCATGAGATCAAATACCGAGCTGTATCAAAAATGTTTGCCTTGACAAAGATATCAGATTTTGATATGTTATTTTGGTCAATTAACCACAGTTAATTGAAAAGGGTAAGAATAATAAAACACTAGTGACGACGTGTGTGTGGTCTCATTGGAATGAAGGTCGACGTAAGTACTACAGTATTTTCAACTTGCTATACTCTAGTACTGTATTGGCGTCCGGTACAAGTGACTCGATTGACACGTTTTTACAACTCAATCAATTCACAACTAGTAGCAGTTCGGCAGTTAGTTCTTCAATTCTTCAAACAAAAAAGGGCCTTTGTGCTGTTGAATACCACTCGCAGTTGACATTTATCATCAAATCTGCTAAATCTGTTTAGATGGCCCAACTAATAATACTGTATCAGCATTGCGATGTTTGCGCACCAGGTCCCACAAGTACCAGTATTTTTTTTCTCTGTGCACTAACATCTGATCTTTCTCTCTTTCACAGCTAATATTGATTTACCTCCCTCCACCCCTCCCCAAAATTACACCTTGGATGTCCACCACAATACGGAACCACATAACGGAAACTGTAAAACAGTGGAACACTTCATTGTCATGAACTGATTGCCCCAGCCATGAAGGACACATTTTAAACGAGAAGAACCAGAACATCAGCACGCAGTCATGGGCTTTTGTTCGTCTGGCTGCAAGATGTTGTGCAGAGTCAAGTACGTTTTCCTGCTGCTTCTCTCCCTATCTGTGCTGGCATGGATTTCCATGCTCTCGGGCGACAGCGTTAAATCTGCCCTGGCCCCCTCGGTGGCGATGCTACCTCTTGTTAAAAAAGAGGACATGCAGGATGTGGCAAACTCGGCAGAGGTTCGCTTAATGATACCGACGCCAAGAGCAGAGTGTCCGAAGGAGTCGCCGCTGCTACGTGAGTGAACGCCCATGTTTGATTCGACAGGCGGAGAACTAATGGCTGTTTGTTTTGTCTAAAACCAACATTGGTTGAAGCTCCTTCAACTGCCAGACACCTCGACTCATCTGATGAGATGCTTTGGTTCGCTTTCCTGCAACCAAAATAGTCTTTCCGGGAAGTTAACACATCTCTACAAGTGTCAATCAAAACTGAGATTTATTGTCATTTTAAAGGTACAGTTCTTTGTAGATGTAAATAATGATTGGAGGTGATTCCCCCCCACCCCCCTCTTTAATTTACAGCGCCCTAAATCTCGGGCTCTGTCCCGGGCTGGATGACTTCTCTAAATATTATAAACGCTCATCAGTGAGCCATAAATGTGTAAAAGGTAGCGCTGCTATATGTCAGCTGTTGCTTGCAAGTGACAAAATAAATATAGTAAAAGAAGAATGAAAAGATGGAAGGCTGCCAGGCATTCTTCAATTCAAACGCAATCAAAACATGTTCCCATCTTAATAATATTCGACCCCCCCCATCATGAATTCGTCATTATACTTCATATTTATAACCCGTGAAGGCAGTTCTCAAGTATCGTGAGGCTCCACTCCAAAATGCTGAATGATTTAGCAACAAAGATGAAAATTTTGATTCCGCAGAAGGAACGGTGAAGCTGAACTTTGAGCCCTCTCTACAATTGGAGGAGGTGGAGCGCGAGAACAAGCGAGTGGCCCAAGGCCGCTACCAGCCTTGGGACTGCACAGCCAGACAGAGCGTGGCCATCCTCATTCCCCATCGCAACCGAGAGCGGCACCTGCTCTACCTGCTCCACCACCTGCACCCCTTCCTGCAGAGGCAGCAACTCCACTATGCTGTCTACGTCATCCAGCAGGTCAACACTGACTTTTTTTAATTTCAAATTTTTCATTTGCGTGTAGTTTGTGCATATCCTGATTTCGCCGTCTTGTGCGTGTTTTTCAAAAGGCCGGTGATGGTACTTTTAACCGTGCCAAATTACTGAACGTGGGCTACTTGGAGGCGCTGAAAGACTACAGTTGGGACTGTTTCATTTTCCACGATGTGGACCTGGTTCCTGAAAATGATCACAATCTCTACATCTGTGACTCGCAACCCAAACATCTGGTAGTTGGCCGCAATGCCACCGGATACAAGTGAGTGGCTGGAAAAAGACTCATTTCCTATCTGCCCACTCTCGTCTGATATTAATAAATTATTGGAACTGTTCTGACATCACCCGACTCGTATTAAGATGAATGTGTTCCCTCCCAACAGGTTGCATTACAACGGCTACTTTGGAGGAGTCACGGCCATGAGCGGAAAGCAGTTTCGTAAAGTGAATGGATTTGCAAACACCTACTGGGGTTGGGGCGGAGAAGATGATGACCTACGAAACAGGTGAAGCGGAAAAAAAAAAATAAGCGTTGAAATCCATTTTGAAGATATAAACTGGTTCGCATCTGGATTTTTGTTTCCATCAAGCAGTACTGTTCAGCGTGGTCTGGCAAATTTCATTTGGACGTGTCGTACAGATCGATTTGATACCAGGGATGGATTTTTTTGTCGTGTCATCACCCACAAAAAAAAAGGAGTGTAATATTATACTGCTCAATGGAAAAGGGTCTTAATGCCTTGCATGTGTACTTAGGGTGGAGTTGCTGAAAATGCAGATTGTGCGGCCACCTGCTGACATTGCACGCTACACAATGGTGTTTCACAAACGGGACAGCGGTAACGAAATCAACAAGGACAGGTCAGTCGTTTGTCATTATTGTGTTTGGAGAACAATCTCTCTTTTTCCCTAATTGACTTGTGTCTCCCCCCCACCCCCTTTCCCCTGATTCAGGATAAAGCTGTTGAGACAAACAGCACGAGTTTGGAAAAGAGACGGATTGAACAGCTGCAAATATCGGACCTTATCAGTGGAGAGGCTGCCGCTCTATATCAACGTGACCGTAGACATCGGGAAGCCGTAGGACAGACTGTTTCAAGTGAGCTTTGAAATTGCATTTGCAAAGTGTGGAGTGAAAAGACGACCACGTGCCATTGTGACTTGCACGTGATATCAAGCAGGCAAGTGCATTTGAAGAAGCGGAAGTGAAAGAGCAAACGTGATCACCTCTGCAATATCCCACTTCGGGATTTCAAGCTGACCTCTCTGCGGCAACGAAACAGTTCAGCAAATCTTCTCGAATCGAATGCAACACTTGAGCTTTATTGTTGGGCTCCACATTTGTCAAACAACATATTGCGAAAGGGCCCTTCTGTGTGCAGCTGAGGAGTGTCCGAACATTGATGCGTTCCCTTTATCTTTGACGTGTCCATGCAGGACTCGGGACTGTGTGAGGTTGAAAGTACTGAATGTGATTTGAGTCATAGGCTAGATTGCACTTTTTCACATTTCATTGACATATTCTTTCAAAGCCCACATTTCTCAAACATATCTTTGACCAAATGTCTGGCGGAAATGTAAATTGTTCAGACTCAAAAGGTTAAGTGAACACTGGGCCGAGCCATATTTTGAAATACTGGATGGGCAAAAGGCATCTCGATATTATTGCACGACTAAATACAACATTGTTCTTGACTTGTTGATATTCAAGGAGCGTTTGTTTTGCAGTACAAAAATGCCCACGAGCTCAGCAATAAAAAGGGCTGTTTCAGCTGAAATATATGAATGTATTTACACGACTGATCATGTTGAACACTAGTTATGCGCAACAATTTCCAAAATGTGGTCATTAAAAAAAAAGTGTGAAGTGTCCCTGTAGGCTTTGTGTAACGCAGTGAATCTTTGGCTGTCCTCAGATAAAGACGGTAATTTCTGTTCTATTGTTAAAATAGTCAATTATTATTCCTTGACTGCCTTTTCCTCAAAGTTAATTTTGTCCTGCCATGTTCAACGGACTGAAAAGATGGAATTTTGTGTGCAAGTATTACATTATTTTTTAAAGGGCCTGCTTGATCTTGCTTTGCAAGAAAATGGAATGGTGATGGGGATCAAGAATACCTTCACGGCTTCTCAATGTGACCAATGAAAATAGCCTCTCGTTATCAACTAACTGCATGATGGTTAGGCATGGGACTCGCATTATATTATATCTTTGAAGGGATGCGCGGCTACTTATGTGTTGACAACATGCATGTTTTGTGACCATCAAAACTTTCTTCCATTCATAGGTTGGTTGCAAAGTACTTGAATGGCACCTTCTGACGATTTCAGACACATTGCCAACCGTGAAATACCAACGTTGCAACAAATGTTTTCTCTTGAAATTACGCTTTCTAGAGTCATAACAAAACAATTCATTATTTGAGTGTCATTGGTCGAATTTTTTTTCAAGTGGCGCTGAGTTTGATAAAAGATTCATTATGACACATTTCGTGGTGAAGGAAATGTCTAATAAACTGTTATTTTCATATTGTCAGATGATCTCTGGTCTTATTTTCGGTGAAGTCAGCCACAAGTAACATCTTGAAATCATTAAAAAAAAAGGGCGTTTTAGCTTGAAATGGTTCGGTTGGGTGCAGTGTATGGATCGTGCCACTGGGAGGCAGAAGTAACACGGATGCATGTCCTGTACATTTCGGCAGAATTTAGCGTACTAAAGTCACAAACCTGGCCCAAATCCTTCGCGATATACTCGATTCAGAATTTTACAAACAATTTCATATGAATGAGTACAGTCACACATGGTTGCTGAAGAGTGCCGCTCGTGGCTCAAATCGTGCTTTTCAAAAAAAAATGTTATCTTTCTATTTGTGATACACAAAAGTTGTTGTTTTTTTCAAACACATCCATCTCTCTAAATGTTTTCCGATATGATCACAAAACTGCGCTGCATTTAGTCTATAATACAGGAAGTGAAGGTTAAAAAAACCAAAAAAACGATTGCAGATATCCACCACTAAAATTAGTACATACCGTCAGGCACAACATTAGGTACACTAACCGAATCTTGTTTAATTTCTGGAGCAGAGCAAGAGGGGAAAAAAATATTAGAAATAGCACTCTGACCGATTCAAACGTCTTTGCTCTGGCAGATTTAAGTTTTTATCTATTACAGAAAGAATTAAAATGCGCCTAATGAGTGTACACGGTAGAATTTCTTGTGTTTGCAAATGAGAAAACATGTTGCCGACAAAGAGGAAGTTCATCAACCTTTCCTGGAGGATCATCTTTCTGTCTTATCGAAGGTATAATGATTGGCACTTGGAGGCCCTCAAAGCAGTTTAGTGGAGATAAGCAAGCAATCACTGACACACAGACAGACAACCGCATGCATTCCTATCCCGACTGGATTTAGAATACGCGTGAAATGCTCCTTGCGCTGTCAGAATCCTTCTGCTGTGAAGTTACTCGTGTGTAGAAGATGTCTATTCTCCTCACATCAACACAAGAATAGTTACACATAGTTTCCACTCCCTCATATGTATCATATGCTAAATATTACCGCAATAAAATGTGAAGTGACCTCTATAATGAAGGCTGCTTGTTATTTGCTTCCAGTGACCTCTCGGCTATTTTATTTTTTTTTAAACGGGGCAGAGAGAGAGCGAGGATGTCTGAGGCTTTGTATGGACAGAATGATGTCATGTCCTCTTCCTATGGTGCAGAAAGAAGCTTTGTCTTGCAGAGGCATCAACCTCACATGTGACACACACGAGCGCATTTTATAAAACGAGCACTGTTGACGCCATGTTGCCCAATGGGTGCTGTGCGTAGAAAACTGAAAGAGATTTAAAGGTTCTATCAAAATATCTTCCTTTACTCAACAACGACTGCATGTGTTTGGAGTGGTGTGGAACCGCAATTATTCATCCTCGGATATTTTTCTAAGATATTTTCATGATTTTTCACAATTATTATCAACAATCATTCGGTCATGTCAGTTGACAACGTAGCCATGGGAATGGCGGAAGTTTCGCTTTTGTTAACTCATGTTTAGCGCTGCTACCAGATTTCTACTTTTTGTGTTTGTGCCATTGTCCTTCACTTGACTCACGGGAGAATCTTTTTGTGAAAAAAGGACTTTGATTCTGGCTGCTGTTGATTTGTTCTCAGTGTCTGACAAGAAGGGCGCACTGAGTGAAAATTCAACTGACGTGTTAGCTTGTCATGCTAGTTGCAAATTAGCAGACTGGCGATCGCTGGCATCCGGTTTGATTACTCGTGATTTTTGACATGATTGGTTGATGGATGAATGTTTATGCTTCTACTGATAAATAAATGTGTGAGGAGCATCACATTTAATCTCCCCAAACTGTCTGACACAGTTGGAAACACAGAATTATGCAGTGTCCAAGTACGACCAAAAAAGAGCAAACATACAGGATCTTGCCCCAACCCTGATTAATTGATTGATTAACTGACTGATAATAGTGTGTCAATGTAGAGCTCTGATTGATCGAAACAAATGGAGATACTGTTTGCCAGGCTCAAGTGGCCACACAAAGCAGTAGATGAGCAAAGGATCCATAACGATCCGACGATGCTAACATAGATTTTCTGCTTCACTTCTCGTCATACTGCACTTTGTAATCCAATTGAGTAAATCATTGAGGTAGGTGGCCCTGTCTGCTCCAACGCACTGCAATTGCAAGGCGGGTCTTAAGATATGACTTTTTGGCATACGGTTGAGAGATTTCAAGCCTCGGAAATATGGGACTTGGGCTTGCGGGTGTGTAATTTTCCCTGTAAAACCACTTAGTCTGGGGATACGAGGAGTCAATCATGACAGCCAGTGGGAATGCAGTGATGACATCCACTTGGGATGCCTGGAAGAGTGGAAGAAAGTGGTCTGCATTTCATTGGAGTCCATTTGGTCCAAGATTAAAAAAAAAAAAATGCATGTAACAAGAACCATGTGTCCATCTCCTAACCCTAACACCCCTTGCAGCCCACCTCCCATTTCCCATCTGTGCCCTTCAAGCCCTCACTTCAGTCGCCTCCCACTTCCCTCCTTCCTTCAGAAACCCTCTGTTTTTGTTTTCCAGCCTGGGCGCTTTGCACAGGAAATTGTATACACTGGGAGCATTCAGGAAGGCGCAGGGAAGCCATCCCGTATAACTTTGGCGAATGTGAAGAAAATGTACTTGTGCTTTTGACAACAGTCTCCCTTCGGTGAACCTCAACATTTCTTCCAAACCGTGCCACACCTCGGGCCACGAGTTCACGCGCACAACTCCCAACACGTTGAAGGGGAGATCGGATTATAAATAGAACGTTCTTGAGATGATTGGCCTCCCTTGTATTGGTCGGTGCTTGCTACAGAGGAGCCAGTGAACGAGGAGGCTGTGGAATGAAGGAAAAGAGGAGGAGATAGAAAGGAGTAGAGAGGACTGGCCAGTGGAAGGGGGTTGGGGGGGGAAATCCCAACAACAGGAAACGGAGCGATTCTAATGCTGTTTCTGCAAGTCCTTCACAGATAAAGCGGGCGCTTGCCACGTCTCTGCAAAGCAAAAGTGTCAACTGTGTCATTCCTGTGAGGCGATGCCACCCTGAACGTTTGACCGTTTAAACAAGTGACGTCACTTCAGCCCTCAGCCTCCAGTCGTGCGCTCGGTCAAAATGTGAGCGGATGCAGCACATTTGGCAGAAGAGTGCCGGGGACTTCTACGCGGCTGCTTTTTGATCCGTAAGCTCGCCCTTGCTCGGGGTCATATGGATTCATCGAGACCATTAGAAGGAGCTGCTAATCATCTGGACCGTTAACTGGAACCACATGAAGAAAAAAGGGACCAAGCAGAAGTCCAAGACGAAAGGAAGTGAAAATGCGTTCGGCTGTGACCTGACGGAACATCTCCAGAACTCAGGACAGGATGGTAAGATTTTGCTTTTCTTCTCATTCAACCACGAGAACCTTTTTTTTTTTTAATGCGTCGGAACACGAAGATTCAGGATGCTATTGGACAACACGTGTAAGACTCTATGGGCACGTAACCCTAATGACACAAAAGACAAGAAGTGAAGAATTTACAAGTGACAAAATGGGCTTTTGTTCAACGGCTCCGTACATGTGGCGTGTGTATATTCAAGCGTTTAAAAAGGGACTTGCCATTCATCCAACTATTTTGCCTGGAGCCGCTGGGTCATTGGTGAAGTTTGGGTGTGGCTGCGTCTCATTTTTTTGGGCTCACTTGCTTCCAGTGACGGAGAGTCCCTGTGACTCGCCGTCGGGGCCTCGCTGCTGCCGACAGGAAACGGAGAGAGGCACAAAGAACAGGATGGTCAACTATTCATAGATGGGACCTTTGTTGTTGATGCAATATTTCCATTGTGCCAAATGAAAATGTGTGTTTGTTTTTTTTTTTTTAAATGAAGGTTTGGGGATGAACACGTTATGTACAAAGAGAGGGAAAGGAAACGAACACCAAAGCAAACTTTGAATGTAACTTTAATGAGCAGGACTTGAGGGGGGTGCGTGTGAGAGGCGGAGCATTCAGTCCAGGAAGTGGAGGCGAGGGGGGGTGGGTGAGAGGTACGGTGACACCGCAGTCCACCTCTGTCATTGATACTTTTTTTGTTTTTTGTTTTTTTTGAATAGTTGATTTTGATCTTAAAGAATCCATCTAATAAGTAGAACAGCAGACCTTCAAGGTTGAGTCCTCTTGGCAAAGAAAATCTAATCAAATAGTTGGAGATCACCACATGGTGTCTGTCAGCCAAAATGTTAGTAGGGCCCCTTGCTGGCTCGGGGGGGCTGATCGGTTCTATCCAAATGAAAAGATTCTGAAGTACCACAAACTTCTAAGCTTGTATCTCATTGATGGAGAATAACAAGAATAATATTAGCAATAATGTAGATGAATAAGGGACAAGGGAAAAAGTCCTAAATTGCTTGATCATCGTTTTTATCTGTATTTCCTCATCACACTTTTCTTTGGGGTTTCATGAGAAGCAGCTATTTCGTTGTTGTGTAATCCCGCTCTAGGAGCTGATACATGACGAAATGACGAGACCTCGTCTTTCTGCAGACAATGTACCGGTAGTGTGCACCCACAACCAAGCTCAAAATGGGCTGTTTTGAGTGCGTCTTCAGCTTTATTATCTTCTCTGAAGAGAGTCTTAGCCTGAGACCGATTGACCGAACCCCTGGGGTTCGATCGAACTGCTGATCTGGAATATAAAAGCGACCGTAAAAAGATGCGCCGGCTGCATCACATACAATACTGTGCAAAATCTTCACCACTAGAGTTGCTGTTTGAATGACCTTTGGTCTCCAACAGTCATTTTCATATTAAAATAAACAATAAACAAACGCACAATTAGCAAGTCCATGCCGAAAACTTTCTTGAGAAGTGGTGCAAGACTTAATGAAAAAAAAAATCCTTCAAACATGAAGTCACTGATATCAATGAAATTTTACAGGCACCAGAATTATAACTGCACATCATCCTCCATGAACTAGAAAGTACAGTAATTTAAAAAAAAAAAAGGCAAACCAACATTTCATTCATTAACCTAATACAATCAAACCCCCAAATTATGCAGTGGTGCAAAAAAATAATAATAAAAGCTCCAACAATGCACTGTATGGTCAACAATATCCTGAATGTAAAATTTCATGAATACAAGTGTGCCGGCGTTCGGGCGTCAAGCTGACACCTGTTGCAGGCACAAACATTGACTCGTTTTTAAGGCGTTATGTGACAAAAAGTTGCACGAGTCTGTTTGGGCCTTTGGAGTAAAGACAGCCAAATGTGCACATTTAAAGCAAATATAGATGGATGCCAAAGCAGAAGCTAAGAGTGTCCCCTGTGTTGGCGTCCGAGTATAGAGACAGAGAACATAAATCAAGGCCGCGACACTGGTCATTGTCCAGCTTTTCGCCGCAGGCACGCAACCTAGAATCACGTCAAACACATGCTGGAAGACTCTTTGAGACGGAGATGAGGGAAGACAAAGCGCATCCCAAAATAGCTCGTAGACTATCTTCACGGTGAGATGCATGCAAGTGAGGGCGTAGTTCAAAGTTGGAACAGTCTGCTGGTCAGACGGAACACAAATTACATGGACGTGGACTCCAACAACGTTTCTATTCAGAAAAGCGAGGGATCACCGTTTTCGGTAGTTTGATTTAAAAGTCCCAACTCAAGTGGCTCGAGCTGAACGTGCATGCGCTGTAAGTGAGGAAAGTCGCGTCGGCCACTGGTAGCCGTTTTCTATTAGAGGAAATGTCGTAAGTAATACCCGCTACAAGGGCTGGGTGTGTCAACCTTCCTCTGAAACAAACAAACCATTTTTAACTTCCTGTCAAAGGCCACCTACAATCAGTAGCCCAAAGGGAGAGAAAACAAGCCCGTAGCGTTCAAGGCAACGTGTGCGGCATTATACATTTACATTTCATGACCGGATTCGCCACTGGTATTCACTGAGTACATTTTGAAAAGGTGTCCCGTGTGCCGGCAAATAAGACAAACACTTTCTACACTTCAGTCCCTCAGGTGCTACGGAAATGCGCAGAGTTCATCGAGAAGCACGGGATTGTGCATGGGATCTACAGGTTATCAGGGGTCACCTCAAACATCCAGCGACTCAGGTATGTCGCTTCTTGCGCAGTCCCCATTTTAGATTGGGTCACATGACACGTCAAAAGTCAGACGAGTAGTGCGGGGAGGGGCGGGGCTTTGCTTACTTTCCTCACATCACTGCAACAAAAATATAGTTGACTGGATCATGTCAAGCGTTCACCGTCAATTATCTGCTTTGTGTGTGTGTGTGTGTGTGTGTGTGTGTGTGTGTGTGTGTGTGTGTGTGTGTGTGTGTGTGTGCGCCCGCGCAGACAGGAATTCAGCACCGAGGCGTGCCCTGACCTTACAAAGGAAGTGTACCTCCAGGACATCCACTGTGTGGGTTCCTTATGCAAGCTGTACTTCAGGGAGCTACCAAATCCTCTACTCACATATGAGCTATATAGCAAGTTCACTGTAAGTTACAGAGCCGTGACGGGAATTTTGCCTCTTTTCTTTTGTGGCTCCCCATCTATGACTGATAAATGGATGTTTAGTTTTTGCAAAACCTGAAATCTTTGTGGGAACGACTTTTCTGTTTCAGCTTCTGTCCACAAAGTAAGGTTTGTAGACATACATTTGAACTTTCCGAGGCCTGACCTGAACCCCATCGAACCCGGGATAAACAGCTACCGCGCCTGTGGGCCACGTGTTCTTCATGTCCATGTATTGTGGCCTCTCAAGAAAGCCTTTCCAAAATGGGGCCCCTCCCCCAACTCCAAATTTTCAAGTGCGCCAATACTTTTGACCCTATCTCAGGTTTCCAGAGCTGTGTCTTATGTTTGATTTGGCACCATGAGTGCGACTCGTCATCTGAAGGTGATTTTCAACATCCCTTCCATCCCCAATAACCTTCCTGGAAGCTTTTTCGAGTATATATCTGTCATCCTGTGTTTTAGTATTACCTTTTTTTCCCCCTTGGAACCGTGCCACCAGACTTGCCGCCAGACACATAGGAGACTGCATAAAAACAATTTATGTTGGCCAAAAATGCCCGACAAATCTAGAAAATGTGTTGGAAGCCTAGGTCGCATCATTTAGAGGCGGCACACACTCCGGCAAAAGGCTTGTTGACATTCACGCAAGTGTCCGGGTCCCGCTCGGAGGGAGTTGACTTTGGAATTCGGTTCATATTCCAAGTAAAGCAGCGAGTGGAATTAAAAGCATGATGTTTATTTGACATGCTAGGAAGTGGCTTCAGTGTGCGGTGATCACGAAAGACTTCTACACATCCGAAAGATTGTGAGGCAACTGCCGACCCCTCACTTCAGGTGAACTGCGTCACGGAATGCCATCTCATACTTCATTTAAGCCTTAGTATTGTGATAAATGAGAGACGGGAGTGTTTCCCAACTGCTTTCAGGACTCTGGAGTACCTCACCAAGCATTTGGCCCGCCTCGCCACTTTGAGTGCCCAGACAAACATGCACACACGCAATCTGGCCTTGGTTTGGGCTCCTAATCTACTAAGGTGGGTTTATAAAGAACAATCAGATTCTGAACTTTTTCCCCTTTGCACGTCCGAATGTATTATTTATTTTCACAGATCCAAAACAATAGAGGCCACATCTGGTAATGGAGACATGGCTTTCCAGGAGGTGCGAATACAACAGTCGGTGGTGGAGTTCATTCTAAACCACACGGAGCAGATCTTCAACAGCGACTCGGCGCAAATCAAAGCAAAAGACGGTATGAAATTCACCTCAGGCAAACCGACCCGGAAAAGATTTGTGAAAACATGAATTGTAATATTTCAACAGGGCCAAGTTTGATGTGCGGGGAGAAATATGCGACGCTCCCGATTAGCGGTCAGTGCGGGCCAATGAAACTGATGAGTCTGGAAGAAGCCCAAGCTCGTTCCTTAAGTCCAAACCATCCCGTGCATAAAGAACGCCAACGAGAGAACAGTCTGCCCGACACCAGCACGGCCACGCTCTACCACACCGTCATAGATTTGGACAGCAAGTAAGTCACACTTCACTGAGCATACAATCAAGTGTGGCCAAAGCTTGCAACTGAGGGGGGGGGACAACAAGAAACGTCAGGTAAAACAACTATTTATCTTTCAGGAGAAAGCTTTCTGGGAAATCCAAGAAATGGAAATCCATCTTCAACTTGGGACGCTCCGTGGACTCCAAGGGAAAACTGAGCCGAAATGGAAGCGTGTTCATTCGAGCTCCAGGCTTAACAGGCAAGTTATCTTGTGACTGTAACAGTAACACGGACAGCTCGTCAGGGACAAAAGTGTCCAGTGCCGCAGGGTACGGCATAAAGTACAATATCATCACCCAAGCCTATCATTAAAGGCTACGCGTTACGAGCTAGCGTCGTAGTCCAAAACAATGCACGTACGGTGACATACGTGAAGAAATCTTCCTAACCAACAATCAGGAAAATCATTTTTAGATGGCACAAAAATGAAATCTTCAAAAAATTCTCTTCAAAATAAATCCAAAACTGCCTTGATGAACGTCAGAAGGGTCGCAGGAACTTCGGGTCAACAGTTAAACTCAAATGCTTAAGACAACTGAATGAAGCGCAGTCACCATGCCAAAAATAATTCTTGTTGAGAAATGAGCGTGTTACTCTGTGAAAGCGGTCTTATGACAACCCCCCGCCCTGATGAAATCACAGAAGATTTTATGACACAATAGTTCCACAGCTACAGTTGGTTTTACAGCAGCACACTCGAGGGGGCCAGAATGTATTGCGCCATCTGGTGGATCCTGCCAAGTGGTGTCATCCACTGTACCTCCATTTCTTGGAGACACCAACACAGCATTATCCCGTTGACGCAAACATGAATTTGATCAAATTCCACATCACAGACACATTTCTGAACGGTCATATGTGGTCATCCACTCCAATTCATCACGGTATCCATCCCGACCGAGCTCATTCCTTGGTTTCTCAAGAGCTCAGTAAACTTGTGGTCGAAAGGTCTTTACAGATTCATGTAATGCTCAGGGACTGTGTGATAATCATGTGCATTTTTCCCTCAGAAAAGGCATCTCTTCGACCATCCAGAAGCATGGAGTCGCTGTGCTCCTTGCCAACAGGTAGAGAGTCTCTGCCAAAGAAAATGAAAATGAAATATGCCAATCCTTTCATTGGTCCAACTCCTCTTATTTCCAGATGATGACAGAACTGGAAACAGTCAATCCGATGGACTAGGAGGCATTTTTGTTCCAGATGTCAAATCAAGAACACTGGGATCTGATTCACTTTATGACTTGAGTGAACACGAGCAAAACTGGGAGTTGCAAGGGAAAAAATCTGCCGGCGCAACAGGTGGATGGAACGCCGGCTTAAGCCAAAAAGGCGGCTCATCGGGTGCTTCGGCAACTTCTCAAAGAACACTGCCAGAGCAGCTCAAGGTGTTCAAAGGAGATGAGCTGAGTGGCTACAAACCCACATCGCCTAAAAACAGGAGAATGCTCTACTCGGGTTCTTCCTACAACAGCACCTCTCGACCTTCCTTTCCGGGAAGCTTCTTTCCACTGGAGTCATCGCCGAGGCACCAGCGTAGAGCCGTCAACATCTCAGAGCCTTTCGCTGTCTCGGTCCCCCTGCGCGTGTCGGCCGTGATCAGCTCCAACAGCACGCCATGCAGAGGACTTGCCAAGGACCGAATGGCTGCAGCAACCCTGAAAGCTTGTAGAGAGACTTCAGAGCAGAGCAATGGTGGAAAAGACGTCATGGGTTCCGAAGCAGAGCCCGACAAGAGAGATGGAACAGAGAAGAAAAAATCATCGGAGCCGGCCTCGAGTGGACCGCTGGAGGGTAAGAGCTGCTGCGTCTTTCAACGCGTTTTAGAATGCAGGTTGCTTAACAACGACAGTCTGTTCCAAATCCAACCGTATCCAAAGGCATTCCTTTTCTTCCTCTCTTCATCACGACTCTTTACCAGATGTGTCAGACGGGTGTGGCAAATACGTATTTCAAATCCAAATGACAAACTGAGAGTTTTGCTCTTCAATGCGGGCCGGACGATCGACCCAAGCTCAAGGGAATCATGAAGCGGGCCCATTATAAAAAACAAAAACAAAAACGTGGATGCGCGCAAAATAGTTATTTTGTGACACCAGTCCTAGAACCATTCTGGAACAATTTGAATGCTACTGTCACCTTTGCTAGCATAGGTCAGGAATCGCAGGCTACCCGTCCGGCAATTAATAATGTGCTTCGCTCTCAGATTCAAGCAAAGGAGTACGACAGGGAGCTGGGGAAGAGGCCAGTAATACTGCAGTGGAAGATGTTTCAGTTCTGAGTGAGGGCACGGCTGCAGCGCACTCGGCTGGGCACCAGCTGGACAGCCAAAACACGGCTCAACGGGTAAATAATCGGTTGTTAGTCTTGCTACAAGAGTCTTATGAAGTATCTCGAAACGTTATGATGTTGTGACAAATGTGCCGACAGTATTTGTTATACAAAATGTTTTGTTTCTTTTTAATCCAGGATGAGGGCTTACAAAACGCAGAGGAGCTGCGGTATGATGTCGGCCAAGAGCTGAAGATAACCGAAGCTGAAAGTGACTTCAGTTGCGATTCCATTTTACCTAGTGAAAACAAGAGGCTAACCATGGATGTTAAATCAAACAGAAGTCGCAGCTCTCCATCGCTGTCCATGTTCTGTAAAGACCAGACTTCAAAGACCTCTCCCAACCATCATCTTAACCCCTACAGGGCTCAATCGACAAAGAAGCAGCCTTCAGAGTCCGACATCTTATTTTCTCTCTATAAAAATGATGCTTGGGTGAACCGAAGTCGAAAACTGGGTAGCCGTGCTCCAGATGAAACAAACGACAAAAGTCAGCAGATGTCTCCCAAAATTCTGCCTTTGAACAAAGACGCAACCAGTGCAGAACAGTGCCGACTCACGTTGAAAGAATCCTGCGTAAGTGAAGTTCCCAGTGACTCTCCAATAGTCGGCGGCTCCTCAGCAGCGAACGATGTCCAAAGGCGATTTGGGGAACACGAAAGACCCAAAGAAGAGCAAAATGTCTCGCGTGACAGAGAGAACATTCCCGAAGTTATTTCAAGGTTTTCCGCATGTTTGGAGGAGAGACCTAAATCTCTGGAGCTGCCAATCCAAGACGATGATGAAGGATGCGCAGGAAACTCTGAGGAGCTGGACCTGGTGGAATCATGGGAGGACCTCAGCTCCAACAAGCAGTGGGTCACCAGTCCACTGCACTCACCTGATGTGGAGGAATTGTTTCAACAGCAACCCTACGTCAGCTCCCAAGAGGTAACTTTGGCCTCGGGCGATGAACGGACCCCGTTTCCTTTATCCGGTGGCAAACAATCAAAAAGAACATCTCTGGCTGGGACCTTGTCAGGAAACATTCCGCCAACATCCAGCAGTAAATGTCCGACTAAATTGAACTGTTTGCTTTCGATGCAGGCTAGCCTCAGCACCAGCAATGGATTGCACGTTCCTACTGGCAAATGCGGACCGAAAAAACTGAAATCATCGCAGCACTTTTACAGACAGATGTCTTATGATTCAGCAGGGCCGGAGAAAAGAGAAGAACACAACCTTGCTAAACACAGACCATACTCCCTGAATCTGGACTTGGGGCCTCGATACATTCGCGACATTTCCAATCAGCAAAGCCGACCTTCATACGAGTTCTCCTCCTGTACGAGGTGTTCGTCCGGCACTGTGAACAACGGGCTCCTCTCTGAGTTGGACTTGTTCCTGAATGATCGGCAGGCACCTTTGCGGCGAAACTCCGCCCCCGTCAGCGTGTCATCAGTGCGGACTGCCTTCATGATAAAGACATGCCAGGCCAAAGCCGTGCCTGTTGTACCACCAAAGGTGCAGTACAGTCAGATACCTCACTCGAGGAGGGACGGTGACACTGAGACAGGGACGGAACAGGACAAGGAATATCCTCAAACGAGTACCGAGAAAAGCCACGCTGCACCTCTCCCAGTTATGTCCGATCTGAAGGAGGAACTCGAGAATAAAGAGCCTGTGCCCGAACACCAGTCGCACCCAAAGGTTGAGAAACAAGCGGAGAACGCCAGAACAAGCACTACCGAGCTACCGGTCATCACCAGGCGACACGCCCCGAGTCTTGATGTGTTTGTTGACTGTCCCAGACCCAACAGAGCAAACCTTTTGCAAAGGCCCTCTTTTAGGAACCGGCAGAGACCCCAGAGTCTGATCCTGTTCAGTCCCCCTTTTCCCATAATGGATTACCCTCCATCGGGTGACGACGGAAAACTTCTGTCCTCCATCAAGAGTCTGGATGAGGAGTCAGCAGCGAAAGAGACGTCGGTAGAGGGGATTGCTCTCCAAAGTAAAATGACCATTCCCAAAAGTGGTCAGAGACTCGAAACGTCAACCAGCTGCTTCTACCAGCCACAGAGGAGATCGATGATATTCGATAACAGGAACCACAGACAGATCGAGTAATCAGGAAGACTGGCTGAATGTAAATAACTTACTGAGACGAATTTGAGAATGTTGTAAATCACAGTGATAGTATTTTATAAAAAGCTGTTCTGGGGGGAGGGGGATTGGGCGTTGAATGTTTTATTAAATTAAGATTTCTCACTACATTTGCAGAGTATTTAAGAAACAGCGTACATTTCGAAGATCTTTTAGTCACTGAGGCGTTTTAGCGGCGACATGGGCGACAACATCCGCGATTCAGGCACGCAAAAGTGCTTTTGACCCCATGTGTGGTGCTTGAGTCACTTTAGTACAAACCAATGTTTTTTTGAAAGCATCTGACTAGCAATCAGCTTTGGATGATCGATCAATTAACCGCAGAATTATTTGATACTTGAAAACCAATGAAGGTTAGTTTGACTGGAGATAGTTTTCTTTTTGGCTCAGGCTCGTACCTGTTGAGTGTCCGTTACTTACTGGAAAAAAATAAATTTTGTTTTGTTTTGTTTTTTTGCATGTCCAGCATAAATGCAACAATTCCAAAGACTAGCTTACATTCTCTGTATGTCATGGATCCAGTTTCCGCCAAGCAGTCCAGCTCCAACCATATCTTGGGAAGTAGAGCAAAATGTCTTCCTGGTAGCGCTGAAAAATGTGTCAATTCACTGGTGGGCTGCACTCTGTCGAACGTCCGCAAATCTCAAAACTGTCAATGATGGATCAAGATTGGCAGTTCCAAACCAGACTGCGGCAAGAATTGAACTATAGCACTCTGCCTTCGAAGATGTGACATCAATCGCATTGTGATGTACTGACACTGAGCTCTCAGAAGCCAGCGTTTGTCCTGCAACCTTTTCATGTTTTGTTGCATCCAGTTGAAACAAATCCTCCAACGTGCAGGCTTTCGGATCAACGCAAGTGTACAAAAACCGAAAACGATTACCTGCGCTAACAATAATCTCTCTGATCATATCGCGTGCAGGAACTATCCTACTAAGATGCGTCTATCGGCGACATGAAGTCAACTTTAAACAGAAGGAAATAAAGGAAACAGTATCAAGATTTTGACTGTGATTGTGATATTTAAAAGGAAATACACTTTCTAGTACACAGACTGTAAATCCGACCATCATCTTAACCTGAGGAAGAACCTTTTTTGGGGGTTTAACTTTATTTTCTTTATATGTTTACATTTTATTTTTTATCTGACAAAGATGCTTTTGCGAGGAGGAGCAAAGGCGATTGATTCAGCTGACATGTAAAATCCGGGAGTTGCTCCCCTTGTGCATTCTGCCTGTATCGATGTCCACCGAAAGCATCTAGAAACAATTTTATATGTTTGATATTGTTTTCCCAAATGACAACGTGTTGGGTGCACGATTCGACACAATTTGATGACCGTCACTGTTTTTATTTGGTTGTTTTGTCATTTTCACCCAAGTGGATGCCTACAATGTCTCCTGAGAAAAGTCCTCCTTCAGAGAGCTTGACCACAATGAAGATTATGAGAATAAACAGTTCTTCAAATGAAATGTTTTTTTAATTTTTACAACAGATCAGAATTTGGGGAGAAATTTGCCCCGCAACAACGTAGGCCAGAAGAGCCGGGGGAGGACTTATTCTGAGGAACTAATATTAACATTGTTGATCTATGGGTGTTCCTTCAGGGTATTGCATGGACAGAGCCTTGTCTTGGTTCTAGTGGTGTGCAAGTCCTCCATACAGTATTTCCACCATGTTGGAACCAAAAGAACATGAAAAAAAATATGAGTTGTGGTGGCCCGTCTTGCTTTGCTGCTGTTGTCATAAATGCTACACACTTGGTGTACGCACAGTAGTTTGGGACAACATACAGAGACGCGTTGGGCAAATTCGTCGTTTTTTGGAGACTATAACTGTAATGAGTGACACAACGTTTCATCAAATGCAGGAGGGTGGCTTGGTTACATTTCCATTGCTGGTTTCAATCGTGTCATTTTAGCAGTGGAAGAAAAAAATATGGAGCCTTTTTTTGTTTGTTTGTTTGTTTTGAAACGCCACACTTGGCAATTGTGAGCTTCTATGTGGAAAGGAACCCAAGTTTGTCTTTTTTACCGGCAGATGGCGCTCATGCGCCAAACTGCGGGGAGCAAAAGCAAGCCCCGGTGCAAGTCCAGCTGGACGCACACGGACCAAGTAAAATAAGTAAGTGCGTGTCTGTGTGCTGCAGGAGAAGCAAAGTAACTCGCCGCGTAACCCAATAAACGGACCACAAATGAATGCCATCCACGTTTTATCCTTAAAAACACCACCAAACAACGGTGCTTTGCTGCGTAAAAATCGCACTTGTTTTCAAATGGATTTGATTCACAATTGCAGTGTTTCTCCTCGACACCATCACAGCCTCGCGTGTGGCATTGCAAACGCGATATGTTGTCATCGCGAAGAGGGGGAAAAACATCCAACACTGTTTTGTGAATTCTCACGATAAGATGTGAATAAACAAAAAAATAAAACCCAAGCAGAAAGTGCACCCAAACGCGTAAAGGACAGGCGTCACACGCACGTCCAAGTCTATAAATTGGCGCTTGCAGAGGTCACTTCCATGTCTACGTCAGTTCATTATTAGTCGACCTCTGACACCGCTTCTATAAGCGGAGGCCGAATTAGAAAGGCGCATTCTGAGCACCCTGGAAGAAGAAGAAAAAAAGGCAAAGCAAAGCACGGTTGCGCGCGTTGAATATTCAATTAAGAAGGGGGGCACATGTGGGAGAAGTGAGGCTGCGTGCCAGTCCTTCATCTTACATTACTGATTAGCTGTTAAACAGATTATATGCAGCTGAATGGGTTCAAATGTTGCAGCGAGAATACACTCAGGAGTTCAAGGCGCCAGTTTCCTTCTCTGACACTTTGACAAGGGCTCTGCACCCCACCCTGGCCACTCTTCCCAAAAAAATGCATGGAATGATGCAGCTCGCTTTATTAAAAAAAAAAGATTTAAAAAATACATGTCAAAAAAGAGAAGCAAGTATTGGGTTATGGGGTAAAACACACAAAATCATTCACTATTTATGAAGTGAAGTTAGCTAAACAAACATTCGCCATGCATAAACATGCCAGTTGTATTTGTTTATGTGATATATTGTAAAAGGCTGAAAAAAGTACGTAACCTTTTCAAACTCAAACTTAAAGAAGGATCTACTATCTCCAAATAGGAATTGATTCTCAAAATTGCTCTTGCTTGAAAGATAGAACACGTTTCAAAGCAGCAGCTGCTATTTCAACAAGCAGGTCGTAACAACTTTGAAAAAAAAAAAACTAAAAGTGTTGTGGGTTGCCTACCGGCGGCTCTATAGAATATTTAGTGGGCCTGAAAAGTTTTTTGAAAGTATAGTCGAGTGTGCAGCGGCTGCAGCGAGCAAGCCACGCTCTCATTGAGAAGCCACGTGTCCGTTTGCAAAGCCTCTCCAACTTAACCACCTCCTTTGTACCACTAACCCACATCGGCAGCGTCCCTCCACATAAAGGGATTTGCAATTTCAAGATATTTCAGCTTAAATGTTTTTGACAGTTCCCTCGCTTTTACCTCGGCTCGGTTATTTTAACTGTGCCAAATGGGTCACCTTGGGTTGCTGTCTGCGCGCAAAGGGGCTTTTGCGCGCATTCAGCCTGAATTTTTTCCAACTTTCCTTGACGGGGAAACCAGCTGCTGGTCGTGAAAAGACGGCTTATTAATTGTCCTTTGTCATGCAGAATTGCTTGATTTCTAAAGAAACGTACAAAGGCTCTTTTTCAGGATTCAAGTATTTTGTTTCGTGCGTATTTTCAAACCATCGAATCAGCTGCAGCGCTGCGCCCGTCTACCAGACTCTCAGGTACTGACTGCCTGCTCCTTTTGTCCCCTTTAATGCTGTTGTAAATCGGGCAGACTGATTTGTTACAAGCCGTTCTTTTAATCTGATAGATAAGAGACATGTCAAAGGAAAGCCGTAAATAAAAAATTAGCCGGGATAAAGACGAGGGCGAGTCTGCGAGATGGGCGCCTGTTGACTCAAGCGGCTCTCCAAGCGTCAGGGGAGCCCTCTCGTCAGCCCCGTCGAGGTTACGTCCACAATCCCCTTTTCTTCCTTTTAGAAAGACACCGTGGTCCTTTTTTGCTTCAATGAATTGA
Organism: Hippocampus mohnikei; assembly: GCA_026261675.1. Lineage (NCBI taxonomy): Eukaryota > Metazoa > Chordata > Actinopteri > Syngnathiformes > Syngnathidae > Hippocampus > Hippocampus mohnikei. The sequence goes on along the minus strand of JAKGUB010000325.1, from coordinate 14,162,601 downwards.
TCGGCACAAAATTAAGAATAAATAAATTAAGCATTTGGAGCACCGGTCGTCTAAGCTCCCCCAGGGCGCGTAGCCCCGGGCTATTGAATGGATAAAGGCTGCTTTGCAGAGAGCACATTTGGGGCAAAATGGGGCTATATGATGCAATTAACAAAATAGTCTAATCCCACGTCTTAACAAATGCAAATATTGCCGTTTTGTTAAAATGCTTAAGTGAACCATTAAAGGGAGGTTTAAAAGCGAAACGTAACTTCCAAAAGGGACATTGATGCAAATAGCAGGCTGTGCACTTTTGAGGTTGGCGGGTTTTTTGCCCTTTACAAAATTATACGATATGTTTAGAATGAGGCAGATATCATTTAAAGTGTATTCACTACAATAAAATCTGTTTAGAGTCCAAACAGTCCAGCAGAAAGCGGCTGGAACAGTGCGTAAAACAAAGGAGAAAGTCAGTGCGTGGACACTACGCGCACAGGCTATGCGAGAAGAGATATATTATTTATTAAAATACATATTCATAAAATGTTAATTTTTTAAACCACCGATTTTTTTATCCGTAACATTTTATTGACATTTGACAAAGCACGATTTCACCATAAATGGCACATTTGATCCATATTCCTTTTTTTTCTTCATCTTTTTTGCGGTTTACATTTTGTGTACATAAAAAATGATGAAGTCAACAAATAGCGATGTTTTATCCAGGGTAACAGAAAATAAGGCGTATTGTATTTATTCCCTTTAGGCTTCAAGCCACCTGCTCATGAATGCGGCAATAAACTTGAGCACACTTTGGGGCGCGTTAACAAAACAATAATGCGGGTCACGGACACCAAGCAGTGGCTCCTCATTTAATTTTCATACGCGATCGATATCTGACGCCATACGCACCCTAAATGATGCGCGTTTATTCACTCACGGTGACGATTAACTCGCGCAGTCACACGAGACTTCTCGTTTCAGCCTAAAGCCGCAAATGAATGAGTGAGTGGCAGTGAAATCCGCTTTAAAGGTCCCCCACGGGAGAAAACGCCAAGAGATAGATTTATTATTTCAGCAAGAAACAAGACAAAACATTTCATTTGTCAGTCGAGGTTGCACTTTAGCAATCTGTCGATACTGCTAAGTAGGATACTCAATGTCAAAATGTGTTGGGAATACGTCTCTCTGCACACCACAGCCGCTTTTGTATTTATTATAAAATACAAAATTTCTGAAGATGAGCTACACATTTTTTGAAAGCAATACTATTCTTTTGTATTTGTGTGCACATTTGCACACGAGTCAAGTCCAGTCGACTCGCATGAACTTGGCTCAGGTTTACGCGCACGCACAAAGGCACGCAAAAGAAAAAAAAAAACACCGAGACAACACAACTCGTACGGCTCAGAAATATGCTTTTATTTCCCCACATTTTTAAATAAATAAATACATTTGAAATCACATTGAATCATAGGATTTGAGTCCGAGCTCAAAAACGGCGCAGTGTTCGCCTTTACAAATATGCCTACCACGCTCAAGGTTTCGGCAACAACAAATGGACCGTTTTCAGAAGAAAAAAAAATACATTACAAAACGTACAACATGTTTACAGAATTATACAATAATTCAGGACAATTTCCTGATTAAATATTCTCTTTGTATTTACAGAAGTGGAACAGTCTTTTTGGCTCATGTTACATTTAAAAAACAATAATAAATCGTCCAGATGGGTGTTCAGGGGGAGACAGACAAGTCCACGTCATCCTTTTCGGAGAATGAGGAAGGAGACACGGGCATGTCGTCCTCTTCTTCCTCCGAGCATCTGGCCGCCGACGAGCACTTGCAGCCGTTGGTGGCAGTCCGTGGGCCGCCGGATCCGCTCTTGCCCTCCTTTTTGTGCTTCACTCGGCGGTTCTGGAACCAGATCTTGACCTGCTTCTCGGACAGGTTGAGGTAGGTGGCGATCTCGATGCGCCTCAGCCTGGACAAGTACATGTTGGACGTGAACTCGCGCTCCAGCTCCAAAAGTTGCGTGCTGGTGAAGGCCGTGCGCATGCGTTTGCTGCTCTGAAGTTTGCCGTTGCCGTTTTCTGCCAAAATATGAAACGGAGTCGTCAAGCACACGCGGGGTGGGGACGAAGGAAGGAGAAGTGCGCACTCGGCGACGGACTCACCGATGGAGATGCAGTGGTACTGTCGCGGGTCCGGGACCGCGTAGGCGGCCTGGTACATGGCGGCTCCGTGGGCGAGGTTGATGCTGTTGGATGAGCCGTGTTGCCTGGACAGCGCCGTGTGGCAGTACTGCGAGCCGAAGGCCGGGAAGGAAGCTTTGAGGAGCGGCAGCGCGGGCGGGGACGAATGCAGCTGGGAGGCGGCCATGCACAGCGGGCAGAAGCACAGCAGCCCGGCCTTCCTGGAGTGGCAGGAGCCCGGCAGCCCGTGCGCGGGGTGGCCCGGCGACTGCATCGTGTAGGGGAAGAGAGGCGGGCTGTTCTCGCTCCCCTTGTCGTTGGCCTCTCTTAAAATCAACGAATCCACGAGAAAGGACCTCGGCATGGTGGCGGGCGCGCGGACGAGTCGTGGGTGAGTTGTGCGGCAGCAAAAGGCGTGGGACGTGGCAGCGTGCTCTCGCGTGGAAGGGTGGACAGCGAAGTGGTGCTGAAGGCGCGCCGGGGGCTCCTTAAATAGGCGCCGCCGAGCCGCTTCGGCCATGTGACGGTTACGCTGCAAGCGGGCCGAGAGCCCTCAATAGGGTTTTGTGCTTTTCTCTCGGCATTCCCACTGCACGCTTCCCCATTATTTCACTTGTTAACTAAATGAACTGCATAATGTAGTCTATTCTTGTCAGCCCCACCCACGCCGCGAGAGGCGGCACTGCCCCATTCTGCCTTTTATCATCGCTCTTATTTTATCATAAAACACGGCTTCAATTGTCACATTCAGAAAGCCGGCGGTCGGGATTCGAGGATTTGTCAGCCTGACAGGAATAAGAGGTGCGTGGCGCAAAAGCAAGCTCGAAATTTGCGCACGCTACTCGGTGACACCATCGCGGGGAGATGCGTCCGAAACATTTGCTTTACTTTTGCTTGTTTGTGTTTTTTTACTATATGTATACGTACGCAACAGCTGAATGTAAAGTTTATGCAAACCAATTTAGGGTTAAGGTGTCATTTTCGAGGCACAAGAAAAGGGACAAGTCATTGCCCGAAGGCAGTTCTGTTAAAGAGCGGTGATTAATTCCTTTGCTCGGGCCCCTGCCGAGTCGCGGGCGGGAGGGGCGGTGGTTTGGAAGAATATGTAAAAATAACCAGGTTTTCACTCGGCGGCCCTTATTGAATGTCATTGTGGAGGCTTTCAATGAGGGAGAAAGAGAGTCGAATTAAAGTGTGTGACAGCGGCGGATAGACGTAACAAAGGCGACTCTGTCATGGAGCAGCGCGGCCTCGCTTTGCGCTCTCATTCAATTAGCTAATAGGAAAACATTTTCTTTCACTTTAAGGCGCTCTGAACACGACCTTCAAAGACAGGACAAGTTTCCCCAACACTAAAAAAAAGTTGGATATTTTTAAAATCATTAACGTCAAAAACACGGAGCAAGCAAGAGGTGCCCTGCATGCATGCACAGTCCACCATCAGACTGCTTTCAAATAATTGTTTGTAGGCTTTTTTTTTGGGGGGGGCATCCATTTGGAAACACATCAGGATAAATGGTGTCTGTGTGAGCATTAAAAAGAGGCCCAGCAACATGTAATGTGCTCAGCATCACACCGCTAATGCGCAATAAACCTTAGACCTGTCATTAGGCTTCAGCATTACAGTGAATCAGGAGCAGTTAAACCCTGAGATTAGATCTGTTATCACAGGATACCAAAAAATGCCTTTGCTCATTAATTAGCATGCCAACCTCGTCGAAACCTGTGACAAGATCACGACAGGTGTTGAAAAAAAATCACAGCTGTAACGGTCACATAAATCAATGGGCCAAATGTGTCAGATTATGTTCTAAAACCACAAAGGGAAGATGAAATGTGTGTCCGCTTAAATTATTGCTCAACAGAAAGCTCCTGGTCGGCGCATCAATTCCCAAATGACGTCAAGCAGTCACCCCGTGGTTAGGAATAGAAGTTCTGCGGGTCATCACGCAGGGAGGCTCATCCCAATTTGCAATCCCAACTGGAGACTGACAAATAGTTCTGACCTCCCTCTGGAGGCGCAGGCCAGAAGTGCAAAGATTCTCATTGTCCACCATCACTTGTTACTGAGGGGGAAAAAATCCAGTCTGCATGCTCACATTAGAGCACTGTACTTTTTCTGCACAAAAATAATAATAATAATAATAATAATAACAACAAATTCAAATCATGAGGCCTGTGTGCCCGCACTTCAACAACCATGCCCCGAGCGAAACCAACTTACAGCTGTTTGGAGAATCTTCATGTTGGATGAAAGGGAAAGGAATCAACGCTGCAAAGAGTAAATTATTTATACGACATTAAGTTGGAACAATCGCCGTCACTCAAATTCACCCCTGACGATAAGGCTGACCGGTGCCTGCTGTGCTGCAGGAGGAGAGCATTTTCACCGGCTTTTATGCAATTATACCCAAAGATCTCGTGCCCGCTGACATAAAGAGCGCAGTCTGTTTATGGAGATGTAGTCAATATCTCCTTTTCTTTTGGTATGAATAATTCATCGTTTTAAGACACTATCCCCCCTCACTTAATATGTACGCGCACTTAAACACCCACACATCTCTAATACAAATGATGGTTTTAGCTGACAGTGTAACAGGATTTAAGGTCCCAGTGGGGTTTGGGCCCGGCCGACGATGAGCGCTGTGACTGTCGACGTGACACAGAGGGCCGGCTGCCCCTCCTAATCTCCCCCCTCAGGCAACATCACAGAGCGCAGATCCCGCTGCACCTCTCTGGACACACAAAGGCCCTGATTATCATTCATATGCTCACCAGAAACACCAGCGCAATAGATAACAGATGACACATAAGTACCGGCTGAATGGCGCAATATGTTTGGGCTGCTGGAGTCTATAGGGACCAATGAATCTTTAAGCGAGAGGGCTTCGGTAACGCTGTGTTGGGGGGTTCCACAGGTGAATGTGCTCTTGTGGTTTAATGTTCTTCAGAAAGGGAATCAAGCTAGCACCACATTTCAAAATGTGATGTTAATTAAATGTGTGTGTGTGGGGGGTATGATCCAGAATTGCACAGGGTTTCATAAGTCGACGTAACTTTGCAAAAACTCATATCTCAAATGGCAACATGAAACCGTGTTTGCTTGAAAGGTGGACTTGTTTTTCTGCCGCGGCGGTCTTATCGGGCCGTTGTTACGTCACCAACAATGTTTGTACTTTTTGTCCGTAAAATGCGCTTTGTACTGATCTCATTGCTATGACACTCCTAAAAACAGTTGAGTCAAAAACATCCTCAAATGGGTCCAAAACATCCCTCCCACTCCAAAAATTGGCAAAATGAATAACACAAAACACAAAAGACCCCTTCCTATAAGGGTTAATGTTACTTATTATTTTGCCCTACCTTTTTGACCCAATGGCTATTTTCGATCTTTTTTTTTTTTAGGGTGTGGAAGGAAACGGAAGAAGACGCAAACTCCGTACGAAGGGTGAAGCAAGACCAGAAAACCAAACAGAAGAGGCCACACTCTACAAACAGTTGGATTTAAAAATAATCCACTTTCACACTGGAACATAAAATTCCTTTTGGGTTGTTCCCAGTGAATCTCAAACATGCAATTGTCCAACAGGTAAAATGAAGTGGAAAATTGAAGGGGTGTCATCAGATCCCCTCAATAAATAAGAAGTGTGTCCTTATATTGAGGACAAGAAAGCATTGAAGCTGGAAAAAATATGCCTGATTTGGTTTTTGAGTTGTTTGTTGTGAATGGAATTTGAAAATATATTTTTTTTCTCACAGTTTCTCAACTTGATCTACGCGGTCTCTGAACCCATCACTCAACCCCAGACAAGGATCTCTCTGATGCAGATGAATTTGGGTCAAGTATTGGTCGCAGCGACAGTCCCAGTGCGGCTGTGCACTCCCAAGACACGACTGCTGAGTGCACTTAGCAAACAACTTTAAATCCGAGACAAGACTGAATAACCTCTTTTGCGCCACATTGAGAGTAGACCAGAGGTCGGTTTGACAATTGCGCTACACCGTAAAAGCTTAGGCCCAGACTTTTCCAAGTATCGCAAGTTATTGATTCAAGTGTTCGTATGAGTCGTCACAAGCAATCAAATGTTAAGATGCAACCACTCAGATGCCGTTCAGATCTGCCACATTGCAAATCACTGTGTCCATCCACACCCACACAAGATAATGGAAACTTGAGAAGAGAATTAAAAACAATACATTGAAAGTACTGTTGACATTAATGACTAGTGTGAAAAACAGGCAAGTGCCCAAGACTAGGAGAGCATTTTTGTGGGTCAGGGACACTTCGTCGAAGAGAAACAGCCTGCCAACAACTTCACGGAGCAATTAATCGTCATTTGACGAAAGTTAGTTCATGACGCTATCTTATTTAACACGGGTGCGTTAAATAAGATAGTGTGGAAATTGTAAACTTGGACGAAAGCGACAATTTCTCACGTTCACACACCAAGCGAGTGTGTCGTTTATTGAACACCAAAAAAGTTAACCGCGCAAAAACTCAGACCCGCCGAAAGTAAGTTTCCATAGCAACAAGCAACTTAAACATGGCGGTCCTTAAAGGGACCGCAATTACTTCTACCCCGTTACTAATTGGCCGTGAACTCTGGCAAGCATATGGAAAAACATTGCATTCAAACATTTGTAGTTGGTGGTGAATTATATATATATAGAGGTCACTACACACGTCCCCCCAGAATTCAACACAACAAAAACAGACACTCTAAAGTTCAAGCCGTGGGGGGCGAATCCGGCGGCCGTAACGGCTACGCAGGACGGGGGAGTGAGGAAGCGCATCCCCAGGGGGAAGGCTCGCAGGAACCGTAGAAAGTGGAGACGGGGGAGGTACGGGGAAGGGGTGGGAGGGGAGAAGGCCAGGAGACGAGCGTCCAGCAGGAGGACGACCCCGCCTCGGCGGGCGAGCCACCTCAACCGGCCCGGCCAAGTCCAAGTGAGCTGGCTTAAGGCGGTCCACCGAGACCCGCTCGGGTTTACCCCCCATGTCAATGACAAAATGTTTCTGTCCTGCCTCTAAAACCCGGAAGGGGCCCTCATAAGGGGGACGCAAGGGCCCTCTGTGCCCATCAACGTGAATGAACACATAACTAGCCGACAGGAGGTCCTTGGGCACGTGAGAACCTGGAACACCGTGGCAGGAAGTAGGCAGGGGGGCAAAGAGTCTGGCATTGTCCAAGAGGGCGGAGCGTTGCGCCGTGGCCGACCAAGGAGAAAAAGTAGTCGGCACAAAATCCCCAGGCACCCGCAGAGGCTGGCCATAAACCAGCTCCGCAGAGGAAGACTGGAGATCTTCCTTGGGCGCCGTCCTGATGCCCAGCATGACCCACGGGAGCCCGTCGATCCAGTTGCCGTCTTTCAAGGTGGCACGAAGAGCAGCCTTCATCGACCGGTGGAAACGTTCGCAAAGGCCGTTGCCCTGTGGGTGATACGCTGTGGTGCGGTGCAACTTCACCCCTAAGTTGTCTGCCACTGCAGTCCAAAGCTCAGAAGTGAACTGCACGCCGCGATCCGAGGAAATATCCGAAGGGGCACCAAAACGGGATATCCAGGTGCCAATAAACGCCCGTGCCACGTCGACCGATGTAATGGACGACAGCGGGGCGACCTCCGCCCAACGTGTGGTGCGGTCGACCATAGTTAACAGGTGCATGTACCCCCGAGAAGGGGGCAGGGGACCAACCAGGTCGACGTTAACATGGTCGAAACGTCGCTCAGGCACGTGAAAGTGTTCCAAAGGGGCCTTGGTGTGGCGTTGCACCTTGGCCCGCTGGCACTGCACGCAGGCACAAGCCCAATCTCTTACATCCTTCTTCAGGCCGTGCCACACGAACTTGGCTGCCACCAGCCTTTGAGAGGCCTTGGTCCCCGGGTGAGAGAGTCCATGGACAGCATCGAAAACCGGGCGCCGCCAGCTCAAGGGAACCACAGGGCGAGGGGTGCCTGTGGAGACGTCACAAAGCAAAGTGGTTCCGGAGCTGCCAAAGACCATGTCCTTCAGCTGCAAACCTGTAGTGGACGACCGGCACTGCTGCACTGTGGTGTCGGTAGCCTGGTCCTTCGCCATACCGCGGAAGTCGAGACCTAGGTGGACCGCCCCAGCCATGGCCCTGGAGAGGCAGTCGGCAACACAGTTGTCTTTCCCCGCCACGTGCTGAATGTCCGTAGTAAACTCAGAGACATAGGACAGCTGGCGCTGCTGTCGGGCGGACCATGGTTCTGTGGCCTTGGACATGGCGAAGGTCAAAGGTTTGTGGTCGACATAAACTGTAAACCGGCGGCCTTCCAGCATGTGTCGAAAATGGCGGATGGCGAGGTACATTCCAAGCAGTTCACGGTCGAAAGTACTGTACTTCTGCTCAGGGAGGCGTAACTGCCTACTGAAAAAAGCGAGAGGCTGCCAGGTACCGTCCACCCACTGTTCAAACACCGCCCCCACCGCGTAGTCAGAAGCATCTGTGGTCAGTGCCACAGGGGCAGAAGAGGAGGGATGTGCCAGCATCGTAGCTTGCGCCAAAGCTGCTTTTGTGTCCATAAAAGCCCTGACCCTGCTATCAGTCCAGTCTACCGTGTGCTTGGGCTTTTTGCCTTTAAGGGCCTCATAAAGAGGCCGCATGGTGCGAGCCGCTCCCGGGATGAAACGATGATAGAAGTTCACCATGCCAAGGAATTCCTGCAGGGACTTCACGGCGACTGGGCGTGGGAACGCTGCGACGGCTTCCACCTTGGACGGGAGAGGAACCGCACCTGCCCTCGTGACCCTGTGCCCCAAGAAGTCTATGGTGGAGAGGCCAAACTGGCACTTCGCTGGGTTGATGATGAGTCCGTGTTGACTGAGTCGTTGAAAAAGGGTTCGGAGGTGTGCCATGTGGTCAGCCGTGGAAGAACTTGCTACCAGGATGTCATCAAGGTACACGAAAACAAAAGGAAGGTCCCGCAGTACAGAGTCCATCAGACGTTGGAAGGTCTGAGCAGCGTTCTTAAGTCCAAACGGCATGCGCAGAAACTCAAATAATCCAAAAGGTGTTATCACTGCCGTTTTAGGGATGTCAGGGGGGTGAACGGGCACCTGATGATAGCCCCTAACGAGGTCGACTTTGGAGAAAATCACCTTGCCGGCTAGATGAGTTGAGAAATCCTGGATGTGCGGCACAGGGTAGCGATCGGGCGTTGTAGCGTCGTTGAGCCGTCGATAGTCTCCACAAGGGCGGCAGCCGCCACCGGTTTAGGGACCATGTGGAGAGGAGAGGCCCAAGGGCTGTTAGAGCGGCGGACAATCCCCAGGCGCTCCATGTTGTCAAACTCCGTCTTGGCCACAGCCAGCTTGGCCGGGTCCAGGCGCCGGGCGCGGGCGTAGACCGGTGGGCCCGTGGTGGCAATGTGGTGTTCCACCCCATGCCTGGCAGTCGCTGAAGTGAAGGTGGGCTGCGTGAGTGCAGGGAATTCAGCGAGGAGGCGGTGGAAAGCGTCCGTGAGGGGGATTATGCTGGAAAGGCGGATGACGTCTGCGGACTGAGTGTGCACGCGTAAGAACAAAAAGTGGCAGCGTCTATCAAACGTTGATTTTTGACGTCCACTAAAAGTCCATGAGCGCACAAAAAATCCGCCCCCAAAAGAGGCACATCGACGCGCGCTGTGACGAAGTCCCAACTAAAGCGCTGCCCACCGAAGCACCGTTCCACGAACCTCATGCCGTAGGTGCGAATGGGGCTCCCATTAGCAGCTGCCAAAGGAGGGCCGTGGCTGTCAGCTACCATGTCGATCTGCGATGCGGGCAAAATGCTGCGCTGTGCCCCTGTGTCGCAGAGGAAACGCCGTCCAGAGATAGAGTCGCAGATGAAAAGCAGCCCGCCAACGTTACCGACGCTCATGGCCACTAATGAGCACCGGCCGCGGCGTTTCCCGGCCCGCCGAAAGAGCACGGTGAGCGGCACTTCTTAGCCTTCGGTCCGAACTTGGCGTGGTAAAAACATAAACCAGCAGCCGGCCGCTGGTGCGTGACAGCCGCCGCGACGAGTGCGTAATCCTCGGAGGCACCAGCGGCAGTCACGGGGAGGAAAGCAGCTGCACAGTGTTGCTGGCTGGCCAGGAAAAATTTATCAGCCTCCGCCGCGAGCTCTCTACAGTCAGTGATAGCAGTGTTAGCTAAAGCTGCCCTCACCTGGGTGGGTAACTGGCGCAGAAAAAGGTGAAGAAAAAGAAAGTCCGGTTTGTGCTCGCCGAGCAGCTCGAGCATACGATCCATTAACTTGGAGGGCTTGCCGTCCCCCAGGCCGTGGAGAGAGAAGAGTTTGCCGGCTCGTTCGGCGTCGGAAAGTTCGAAGGTTTTCAATAAGTGAGTTTTCAGCGCATCATATCGTCCTTCTGTCGGAGGAGACTTGAGGAAACTCACGACCCTGGACGCCGTCGAACTGCCCAGCGCGGAAACAATGTGGTAGTATTTTGTAGTATCCACAGTGATGTCGCGAAGGGCGAACTGGGCCTCGGTCTGTGCGAACCAAGCAGACGCAGATGATTCCCAAAACTCGGGGAGCTTGAGCGAAACAGCGTTCACGGACATCTTCGCGGTCTGGAATCGTCCAGCAAAAAAAACGTCGAGGGTCACCAGTGTGGAAATTGTAAACTTGGACGAAAGCGACAATTTCTCACGTTCACACACCAAGCGAGTGTGTCGTTTATTGAACACCAAAAAAGTTAACCGCGCAAAAACTCAGACCCGCCGAAAGTAAGTTTCCATAGCAACAAGCAACTTAAACATGGCGGTCCTTAAAGGGACCGCAATTACTTCTACCCCGTTACTAATTGGCCGTGAACTCTGGCAAGCATATGGAAAAACATTGCATTCAAACATTTGTAGTTGGTGGTGAATTATATATATATAGAGGTCACTACAATAGCGTCAAAAACTCGCGCCTTTGTGGCAGGGAATACTCTGCTGGTCCCGTTGAAATTCGAAAAGGCCCTGACATAGGAATAAACATTTTTGGGCCTTTTCAGGACCAACTCGTGTACCTGAGCCATTAAAGTCAAGCAATGAAGGTACAAAAAGCAGGATCGCAGAGGGAGCTAAGCCTACGCGGTTCTGAGAAATCCCCAATCTAGATGGTTTGCATTGAAAGCAAAGCACTACAAATCAATTACCTGTATTTATAATTCAACCCTGATCCACTAACGTCTCTTTTCTAGAGTTCACTCGAGTTTGCCTGTTTTAAAGCTTTTCTAAATCATCTTATCAGGACCAAGTTGTCACAGAGCCCGGCAAGTGTATGACAAGAATAAATGGGAGATAAATGCAAACCTGAGAGTCTGGCCATCCTAATGAGCCAATTTACATCTAAATGTGGCCACGTTATGGGAACTAAGAGGCTCACGTTTTCCAAGACGTGTTCCGACATCTCAACAGCCGACGCCACGAACCTTTCAGAACATGTATTCAATTCTCCAAGACCGACCTCTACACTTGTGGGGAATCAACTGAAATAATGTGTTGGTAAATGCATTTAGGTCGAAATATTAAGTGTAGAGAGGGGGGTGGGGAGGGGGAGCCCCCAGAACCATTAGAGGTGTAACTATCTTTGTATTATTTCCAATTCCCTTTTGATGTCAATCCATTTGTTCTGCTATAGATATGTCTCCAACTTTCCCTTTGACTCCATTCATATAAAGCCTTGAAAAACTCTTCAAAGGTTTTTGTTTTTTTGTTTTTTTACCCCGCGAAGGTCACGAGGCGATTACGTACGGCTGACTCACATTTTTCCAAATCAGCAGACTTTTGGCCGAGAAATAACAGGTCAAACCAATGAATTTAATGAACTCTCGCCGACACAATGAAGGCTTCTTGCTATTTGAACCCCGGCAAAGGGATATGGGCAGGTCAGCAAGGCCTTTCAAGGGCTCTGTACACCAACGTGACAGAGTGGAGGCGCTTGAGTGTCCACGTTGACAAGTTGTTCAAAGTGCTGGGGATGTCAGGGATAGTGCCTTCCTCCACACTGCCCCTTTTGTTCCACGTTTTGTGCCCTCGGCTGCACCGTGAACAGTCCCCCGCGAGTACAAAAGCCCAAGGCGGCAAGGCGAAGCGCCTTTTGCGATGTTCTGTTTGCCTTATTTCTCTCCGCCGAATGTCATGCTGCGGGCCAACATGCCGGAGACGTGATTGTGGCCAAAACAAAGAGGAGTTATGGCGCCGAACAACTTTTGATGGCGACTCGCCGCCCCTCCCTCCTTTTCACTCGCCGCTCCTGATCCTCCCCTCATTCACTTTCTTAACTTTCCTTCATTGTCACTTTTCTCTCTCTGTCCATTTTTGGCCACTCTGATGTTTCCACGGGACACTCTTTCAAATGACAAAAGATCACAGGAACACAGGATGGGAGGACGTTTCGTCTTCGCTCAAGTTCCCACTGCCGTGAGCGTCCTCGATGCAGCTGCGAGGCCGTTTTGTGAGAACAAACATCTTTAAGCATATGGTAGTTGTGTGTTCACTTAATTGAGTCAATTGGAGGCTCATGGGAAACCACAGAGGGGGGTCGGAGTCAGGGAGGAGGGAGGTCAGAGAGCAGCAAGAGCAGTGCCTAAACGCTACAAGAAAAGAAGTCGCGCAAACACGATTTACACATTTTTGGCTCTGTGTATTATTGAGATTTACCTTCGTGGAGGTCAAGACACGTAAGCGGTTGAAGTTTCAAAGCTGGGACGCTTCAAGGAAACAAACAAGCCTGTGTGACTCTTTTGAAAGTTTATGGTTTTCTCATTAATGACCTCCTGGGGTTTGGACTATTTCCTTCCCATTCATCTCACATTAGTTTCTTTTCAGGGGTCGCTTTTGTTTCGGAGCGGTCTTCATTTTTTTTTTATTCCACGGTGAAGCCGTTTGACTGCCAACACAAACTCTGACTTCTGAAAAGTGGACAAAGGGGTTTGAAACCATTCCGGCCGAAAGTTTTCAAGATAGTCCAAGGCCACCATTAAATGCGTTGATTGTTGTTGATGCTTCTTTTCTCTTTTTTTTAAATAATGTAAATTACCATACGAAAAGGTCATTAGAAGAACAAAATTAGTAGTGGCTCAATAATTGAATATAGTACAGTATGTCAGGCAGGGTGACATTTTTATTTTTTAACAAGCAATGAAAAACACATTTGGACACACATTCACACACACACGCACACACACACACACACACACACGAGTACAGGATGATTTTTGATTTGAAGTCTTCTTTGGTAAGTTTCTTATGATTCCCCACTTTGTTGTTGTTGTATCCCCCCCACCCCTCACACACACACACTACATCCTTATGACAGCTTTTTTTGTTAACTCCATTCACGCTCCACTTTTGACTGATCTCTCTCTCTCTCTCTCTCTCTCTCTCTCTCTCTCTCTCTCTCTCTCTCTCTCTCTCTCTCTCTCTCTCTCCCCGCCCTCTTTCCCTCTCTCACTCTCAAGAGTTATGACACATGCAGCGCGAAAACAAAATTTAGGCGAATTCAATGTCTATATATGAGCACATGCATGAGAGTCGGTGTGATGACGGGTCACTGCCCATCTCGCCGGGTCCCCCCCCCGTATTCTGCAGATGCGCTCCATTGGGGAGGCGACACGCGGCGGGGCGCTGCTGGGAGGTAGTTACTTTTTCACCATTACCATAGAAACCGACACACTGGCTCTCAGCTGGTCAAGGCCAGGGGTCCGCCGACTTTCACACTACTCCGACGCCACGGCAGAATCCAAACTGGAGCTATGCACTCTGAATAATCAGCGGTTATACTTGGTTCAAGGACAAAATGAGCTGCCAGACAACAAAACCAAGAGGCCTCCTATTTATAATGAGCACCAATTGGAAAACACCGACACCATACCGTCATTTGGTCACTGATGTAAAAGTGAACCTGTCATATATTTGGCATCTTTAGAATGGCAAAAAAAGCAACAGGTGACCCCCCAAAAAAAAGCAGTGAAGACAGCTGTGTGCTATTCAATACAATGCGTGTTTAGTTGGTTAATTGATCAGGAAGAATTTAGCATATCTTAAAGGAATTGAGGCAAAGTGGACAGCAGAGGGGCAGTTGATTCAGACTATTTTGCTGCCTAACATTCGGGAAAAAGATTCTTCCATCCCTCGATTGCCATCCCTTAATCGGGCTTGGTCACCAATGGGCAACATAACACAGAAAGGGACACACTCGAAGTTTCTGAACCAACTCAGACGGTAAGCTGTCATAGTCATTTTGTGCAGAGGATAAAGAATGCCCGTGCGTATTTTGTTATCATCTCTCTACATATATTGCTTCACCATTTATGCTCAAATGTCCGTTGCTCATCAGTGCTATTTGTTAGCCTGTCTACGGTGTTTTGACTTGTGTGTTAGCATTAAGCTAGCAGCTCAGCTGTTCAGATGGATGAATGGATATTTAAAGTGATGCGGTAGTTTTAAATCCACATGGAATTCTCTTTGCTTTACGTTTAGCTTGAAAGTAAACTCCAGCTAGGAGTGGCTGTCAACAAGATCAAGCCCCTTCTTTTGAACAACCGTGAACGATCTGCCAAGCTGTTGCTTGTTGTGAAGTGAGCTCCGTTAAGTTTGCGGCCAACTTTTAGAGTTTGTAACTCAATGTTGTCGGGCTACTCACTGGAATTGATTGCTCATTTTCTTCATCAGTCAGTGAAGGAAACCTCATCAGTGTTGACACGGGCCTATGAGGTTGTATCTTGCGATGGCAACTTCAAACCCGCGCCGCCAACGGCGCAGAATGGTACAGTTGTGGCGCATCCTTGACAAACGGCGTATACATTACATGCTAGGAGTAATAAGCGGGCATTGTGAAAGGTACGGGGTCAGAGTTCACCATTGATCCTCTCACCCCTGGCAGGTGCAGCTCACAGGAGTGAGGGGAAGTGCCCCCCCTCCCCTCCTCCTCTCTCCCACCTCTTCACGCTGCTCAGCGAGAGAAAAGGAGGAGTGTAAATGAGTGCACTCCAGAAAGCCATCACCTGCTCCCTCCACCCTAAAATCCCCACAACTCAGCCAGACAGAGATATCCTAGCACCCCGGCCCCATATTTCTGCAACTCCCGATTAATGAGTGGGACGAAGTGGAGAAAGAGAGACGGGCCGGCAGACAGAAAGAGGGAGGGGCCGGGGAGGGCAGCGAGGGAAGGCCAGTTGAAAATTTTTGGTTAACTATTCGCCTCCGTGCCGCGAGTTTGTTTTTTTGTCCGTTTTTGTTGTTTTGAGCATCAACGCGTTCACGGGCAGCAAAATGTACATTTGTCATGCCCATAGAGGCAAGTGAATTGGGCTGGAAGGCGCATTGAGTTGGTGCGCTCAGAGAGCCCGAGGGCGAGGTTGGGTATTGACGGGCGCCCCTCCCAGCTTCTCCCAGATTCCTCCTCTTTTGTGACTTTGAGTGAATGTATCCTCTCGCTAAGGGCACTGGAATGTGTCTCCTCAACTCGTGTGATGGATGGGGGCCTTGTTTTGCACTCCTCCGCCCCTCCCTCTGAATCCTTCTCTCTCTGCCAGCCTTTGACTCTTTCAACCGCATCCTTTTATTCGCCGCCAATAAAAGTCAGCGATTCTTCATCGGCTGTCGTGCAGATCTGAGGGCGGCTGTTATTTTTCATCGGGAGTGTGTCACACATCACCATTCAGACGCCGGCACGGAGGCTGAAGCAGGTGGAGATATACCACCAATGAATTATTCAAATGAGACACCCATCTAGTCCTTTAAATTTCATTTAAATGCTTGCTTCACGTGCCTCACACGCAGGCCGTTTTTGCATGATGACGGTCATTTTTTTTTTTGGGTGGGGGGTAGAAATAACGTCAGGCATGAATCACAAACTGCAGAGAACCTCCCAAAAAGACATCAAACTAACAGATTCCCCATTAAAAAAATGTTTTTAAAGATGTATACAACACTAGGACATTATTATAAACCAGCCAATCGATCCATCACAGCAATTTCTGAAATGTGTATTTCAAATGTTTGTAATCACGTACTGCCCCCACCCCCCATTTTCAAGGAAAACCAACCAAAAAAAAGTATTTTTTTTCCATCACAGTGGAAAAGCACAAAAACGGTTTAAAAAGTATTACACAACACGTTACATAAGATGTTCCAAACTGGAGTCAAATGAATCACCAGCTTCCGCTTTAAGCAATCATTACCCGAACCTCTCTGTACGCACACACACAAATATGTGCGCGCGCGCACACACACACACACACACACACACACACACACACACACACACACACACACACACACACACACAAAACAACAACAGTTTTTGTATGTATGACTTCCTCGGCAGAAACTCAAAAAGATCAACAATGCGTCTCTATCTCCGTCGTCATCATCATCACCACAGAGGAATAGTGGTGAGATCAAGGATGGGCAATTGGCTGCCTGCGACCACACGCTGACTAGGCGCCTTGATTCATTTGGTCCTTGAAAGGAAATGTTTATGTGAGAAATTCTCTTCTGAAATAGATGACATGTTTTCAAAGGAGGGAGGGGGCGGGGTCTTTTATTTTCCTGCTTCACAGACTCAAAACAGGTTGTCATGTGCTGCTTGTGTTGTCACTGCTCTCGTGTCAACACGTAACGCACGGCGGGACTGTGATTGGGAAGAGGGCCTGCAAGCCGAT
Organism: Hippocampus mohnikei; assembly: GCA_026261675.1. Classification (NCBI taxonomy): domain Eukaryota; kingdom Metazoa; phylum Chordata; class Actinopteri; order Syngnathiformes; family Syngnathidae; genus Hippocampus; species Hippocampus mohnikei. Next base: position 14,145,760 of record JAKGUB010000325.1, on the reverse strand, counting down.
GTGAGAAGGAGCCTGTTAAAAATTTTTTCTCGTTTTTGGTCAATCAAGAGTGGAAATGTATTGAGGTTCTCCGTCTCAATACGGTAGCTTGAAGTCAATATTTTAGGTTATTCACATTATTTTGCAGTGCCACATTGTTGGTCATTCCCAAAATTGAAAGCTGTGTAAATGACCCGAACTGGTTCAAATACATGAATACGTCACGGAGGGAAGTGGAGCTATCTTCCCGAGAATCTTCCCGAGCTGAAGAAGTCTTGCGAGATTGTAAATTAGCCAATACAAGACGTCAGGGGGAGCAGCGGGTACGTGTCTTTTAAATTTGTGTACAAGACAAAATGGTCCACGTTGTAGCCACTCTCGCCGCAATAACCTGAAGTCCCGCAAAATGGCAAAGACATTACAACAGACGAGAGAAAGGGCAGTAATGAATTTCAAGGAAAATGGACATTAATGGTATTACCATTACTCATGTTCCGTGTAACAAATTATTTGAAATTTGACAAGCACGGCAAATTATCTCCTCGTGCTGGCCAGGAGTGTGCTGAAGTCCTCTCTACCTGCGGAGCAAAGACAATTTCTCCTCATTTCACTATTTTTAACAATAGAACCGAGCCATTAAGACAAATTAATGTCATTATCAAGTCTCGATGAATATGACAAATACCGGCATTTCGAGCAGCTTTAGAGGCTATTGACAATAATGAAATTCGCTGTACGGGTACTGAAAAGAAACACTCCAAGTAATTATTTTCTAGTAGCTTGTTTGTCTGCCATCCGTTCATTTGCTTTCATCTCAATTATCTGACTCTGTGAGCATGTGGAGGCGCATAGTGCTCCGCGGCCCACGGCGCGAGGGCCCTAATTGGGCAATTACCGTTCTGTTTCTGGGCTTTTAGCACCGGTGGAGAGTGGAGGGAGACCGCCGCGTGTAAAACCATGAGGACCTTGCATGCACATAAAAAAAAAAAAAACACACGCATACAACAAAACCACCGCAGCCCTATCCGATTGGCGCTTGGGAGCAGCTCGTGCGAGGCACTGAAAACAGGGAAAGCGACAACGGCTGCGCGACCAAACAAACTCTCTGCTTCAAATGTGCGATAATGAATTGGGTGTGCGGATGCAAAAATGCCATTACACCACTGCCTGCTCAGCTCACTGTGCGTGCATTCCGCCAGCCTGAAACAACAACACAAACTACAGGCAGCCGCTGTAAATTGCGAGTACGACTAATCACTGTTCACTTTTAGATGTTTGGGTGGTCTGGGGTTTTAGTTTGCGCATAGGGGGGAGAAAAAAAAGACCTACGAACCCGTTTGACTAAATGGTGTTTTTTTTCCTTTTAGCAGCCATTCTCAACTTTTTGTGAAAGAATAATCAAACAGACTGAGGTCAGCGTGGCAAAGCAAAAAAAAAAGTTTTTAATCTACAATGGCTGTCAGAATAGCCAAGTGACAACTTAATTCTTTTCATGTTGGGTATAAAAGTAATGACTCTTGCATACGAATGGCAACATGCAGTTTATTGAAAATCCAAATTTCAAAGCACAACTGATTGTGGCGTGTCCGAAAAGTTCCGGGAAGCTTATACTTTAAACGCAACTGTGCGTTTCCCATTCAACGTGGCCTGGACGATCCACCAACACGTTTACGAACTGCTTCCCGCAGCGGTTGCTGTGTTCAGTGCGTGAGAAGAAGCAAAAGCATCGTCACAATGATTTACTTCAATTGGATGTCGCTGGCTCAGTGTTCCCTAGTGACCTCAAAGTGAAGAGTGTCCCCAGAATACTCCCATTTGATTAATTCACTGCCTTTTGATAATTTAATGTGTTGTTATGAACAAAGACTTGCTAACAGGCTATGAAGTAAAACACTTTTAAAACTAACCCCCCCAAAAAATAAATTCACATGGACTGTTTACAATGCATTTTCTTTTCCCCGCCAGTTTTTCAGAAGCAGATTCTTGATTTTAAACCTGCATGCAGATAAAAGTTGGCACCCACTTTTCAAGCGCACCCCTCCCCCTCACTAATTTTCATATTATCCCTGTGCCGCGTGCTCTCTCCCACACTTTCACATTCTGTCACGCGCCGCCTGGATCATGTAGCTGCTGTTAATTAAAGCCTCTTTGGGATCATTTCCTTGCACAAGTGGCCTCGGAGCAGCACCCATTAGGCAGAAAGCTCTGTTATCTGAATTTCCAAATGCAGCCCAACATTTATTAAAGTGAAATTCATCCAGTAATTGCCCGCCTCGGTATGCCCCATGTCTCCCTCTTACCTCCAGGGCCACCTGCTCGGCGGCACCAACTATTTACCGGCATGACGCAGGGTAATTAGACCTCTGACCCAGTCCAATAAGAGCCGGGTAATTGCGTTAATAAAAAAAAATTAACAGCAGCAACATGAGGATCATTATGTAAAAAGACCCTGTAATGAAGCATTAGCCATGATTCTATGCAGATTAAAAACAGCCACAGGTATTTCAGCACCCAATGTAAAATAAAACAATTTCGGTGATTTGAACAGATTATTTATTGCATCTCTGTGAGAATATATAATTCATGGCTATGTAGCAAATATTTACAGTTAAATGTGAACTGGCTAAAAAAATTAAGTCATTTTAAAATGAAAGTAACTTTTTTGGGGGAGGGGCGGGGTACTGAGACTCCTCAAATGTCTCCTATTAAACCGTGGGACGCCAGTGTATCTCCTTTGCAGGAAGAAATGAAAGTACCGCAATAAATTGTGTTGTTGATGTTGATGAAAAGTGTGAGCTGGCAAAAAAAAAAAAACTGAGCCAGCTTGTACATTAAGTAAATTTCCGTCATGATAAAGGATATATGCTTCATGGAACCCTTTTCGAACATATTATTCACAGCTAGCTAGAGACACCACCAAAGTGTGTGGCGTCTTGGTAAGGCCCCTGTCACACCTTGACGATTTAGCCAGCGTATGCCGACGTAGGAAAAATTTGGCAAATACGCTGGCGTACGTCGAATAAGTTATGGGTAAGTTTTGTATACGTAACAGCACGCTGAAGCACGTTGGTATACGTCGAAGTACGTCGAGGTCGTCGAAATTTTAAGCATGCTTAAAATTTCTCGTCAGTATGTCAGCGATGGCTATACGTCCCGTATCATGCAGGCCATAAGTAATAGGTAAGTTATGCGATCGTTGCACACGTTCAAACACGTTAAGTGTAGGTTACTCATAAGTCCATATACGTCGAGAATACCTACTAGCTGTTCTCCAACATCCGTGTTTTTCGAACTGCAATACGCTGCTGCATAGCGTGCAGCAGCGTATTACCGACGATCACGTGACGTAGTCTATAAAAGGCTGGCGCTCGACGCTGCCGGCGATCACGTGACGTAGTCTATAAAAGGCTGGCGCTCGACGTTTCAAATCATAACTGCACTAGACATTGCAGTACCAACATCTGTTTGGGGACTATCCCCCTGGTCTAGTTAAAATGGTATAACCCAAGAGGCAAGGTGCGGCTTGCCATCGTTACTGTGAGTTGCTATTCACGCTATTAAAGCAGCAATCAAACGCCATTATGACTTGTGTCATTAATAAACCAAACAACATCAGCGTCATGGCAAAGAAAAGTCTGGGGAGCTCATCAAAGGTCTGCAGAGGCTCATCCCATCACAGCCACTGCAGCCTTCGCCAACTACGTGCGTGACAGCCTGGTCAGCATGTCCAAGCGCAAGTTCGAAGGCACGGATGTTGGAGAACAGCTAGTAGGTATTCTCGACGTATTTGGACTTATGAGTAACCTACACTTAACGTGTTTGAACGTGTGCAACGATCGCATAACTTACCTATTACTTATGGCCTGCGTATACGGGACGTATAGCCATACGCTGACATACGACGGCACCAACTATTTACCGGCATGACGCAGGGTAATTAGACCTCTGACCCAGTCCAATAAGAGCCGGGTAATTGCGTTAATAAAGTCGAAGTACGTCGTTAATAAAGTCGAAGTACGTCGACAACCTCGACGTACTTCGACGTATACCAACGTGCTTCAGCGTGCTGTTACGTATACAAAACTTACCCATAACTTAATTCGACGTACGCCAGCGTATTTGCCAAATTTTTCCTACGTCGGCATACGCTGGCTAAATCGTCAAGGTGTGACAGGGGCTTGAAACGTCGAGCGCCAGCCTTTTTATAGACTACGTCACGTGATCGTCGGCAATACGCTGCTGCACGCTATGCATAAATTAGACTATCGTTGGGCATAAGTTGTGTACGCCGGCAACACGCTAGGCATTCGTTGGAATAAGTTATCTATAAGTTATCGAAACGTTCTATATAATTTACTGATACGTTATGTATACGTCCAGCCCGTTATGAATGCGCTATGTATACGCCCAAAATTGAAAAAAAAAATCGATAATTCAGCGTATGCCAGCGTTTTAGGGAAAATCTGAACGTCGGCATACGCTGGCTGAATCGTCAAGGTGTGACAGGGCCTTAAACTGCGGCGATTGAAGTTTGTTTTGTTATCGTTGACATGAAACTGCACCAAGTAACAGGGGAGTTATTCACCTTTCTACTGACACCCTCTGGTCAAATACGCAACTGCAAGACCACTGTAAAATCAAAAGACTGTTTTGGACTGGCGGAACAAATAGCAAGTCTGTGTGTGTGTGTGTGTGTGTGTGTGTGTGTGTGTGTGTGTGTGTGTGTGTGTGTGTGTGTGTGTGTGTGTGTGTGTGTGTGTGTGTGTGTGTGTGTGCGAAAAAGAAATGCTGTCTATTATTTTGTATGTAAACATTTTTAAACAAGGCTATTTGCATGACCAACTTGGTCAGAAACATACACACATACAACAACTTCTATCTTAAGATTAGCTTTCTCCAATGATTTAGCAAAAATGACCATCTACGGCCAAAGACCAAAACCTATTTTTTAAAATTGAAATAAGTCAAGATGTGTCATTAGCATATGAAGGTATTTGGATACAATGATCCTCACGCTTCATTTAACATCTGTCCTGCCGAGCACCGCAGGGTCCTTGCCATTTATCACTTCATTTGAAACTCATCACGCCATCCATCCATAAGGCTATCAATGTACAGTGGTTATAAAGTCTACACACCCCGGTTCAAATTCCATTTTTTTTGTCACATAAAAAAAAGAGAAAAAAATTAATCCTTTCCCCCGTAACATGAGATTGGAAATTAAAAATAAATCATAACCAAGTGAGATATACTGGACACCCGCTTGGCTGTGTTCACAATTACCCAAGTGAGACCAAACAAATGAGAGATAAATGTACAGTTTCCCCTTTAATGGGTGTAATTGTGAGGCGACAAGACAGTCGAGCATTCAGTTTGTTTGGTTAAAAAGACTGAATAGCAAGCCGGGCTGCGGCCTCGCTCATTCCAAACCACCTCAGTTGGTATTTACAGCATCACGGAGGAGCTGACCTTCACACCTCGCACCCCAATTCATTCACTGTTACTAAATCAAGCTGGCCGCCACAAACAAAGGACTGTTTGCTGTGAAAAGACAAGACGTTTTTGTGGCTTGACTCAACTTTTTTTAGGGTGGGTGGGAGGGGGTTTGTTATTACAAACAATGTGAGGGATGCGACAAGGAAGCAATGTCCAATTAGCAAATGAGGAGCAGCGCCTTTATTGAATGCCCATTCGGAAATGATCAGTCAACCATGCTGTCATCCACCTGCTACTACTGAATTCTTTTTTTTGTTGTTTTTTTTTTAGATGTCTCTTAAAAAGAGTTTTCAAACATCCAGCAGGATGATGTAAAGCACCCCATGGGCTTTTGGGCTTCTGGACTGTTTGCGTTCCCACATAGTGAATTAATTCCCTTCCGTTACAAGAAAAAAAAAAACTATCAACGTGGGCTGGTACCGTCCAAAGCTAAGCTGAAAATTGCAATAACAAGTCATAATTGTAATTTGAAGCTGAATTGCTTCACATTGGGGAGGAAAAAAAATTCGAACATCAGGCAAAGCTAACTTTTTGACCGATCCGCAACTGATTCGAGCATGCGATGAGAACGTGAGAATGAGTGACCCGTGAGAAGAGCAGGAGACGGGCGCTGTCTCAAAAGTGTTGTTGAAAACACTCCATTAACGCCTAAGTTAAAGCCTGAGAAGAAAGTAAAGATTAGAGCGTCTTTGTGCTTCATGGCATGAACCATATTTATCTTTTGCTGATCATCTGACTGTGAAATCCTTGGAAAACGCTCCTTCTAAAGATCAATACAACGCATCTTGATTTATGTTGCGCTTTCGCAACGGCTGCAGCTGCAACAAGGAGCTTTCCCAGAACACTTAGCATAAAATAACAAGAATCACAACCGAAAGCGTAACATAAAACATTGACAATAATACAATCGTGACAACTATTCCGACGTGCGCCTTGCTGCTAGAAGTGTTTGTCGATGACAGAGAGAATCAAAGTCTCCTTTCACCAGGGGCTCAGAGACCTCACGATCACAGCACGCCTGACGTCACACGCGTCTGCTACAAGCTAACTTTGAAAGTAAACAAGAAGCTGTTGCGTCCGCTGACGAATGCAGAGATTGGTTCACTTATGACCTTTTTTCTTTATTTTAAACTGCCTTAGGGAAATGACATTTTTATAGCTACGCATTCTATTTTTGCCGGCGTTTTTTTTTCTTACACATTTTTGAGACATCTAAAATGAGCTAACAATAGCCTCTTCATCCCAGCCTCTAAAGGAAGCTTTGCCTTTGATGAAAGCCTGCGCCAAACAATTCCATCAGACCCCCGTCCTACTCGGTGAAGGCCTACAAAGGGCCATTCCTGAAAAGACAAGCGGTTGTGGGAAATAATAGAAAAGCAAATGTTGAGAAATGAGAGCTTAGAAGACTAACACATTTGATAGAATGTGTACGGATAGTATTAAGTGCCATTCCCAGGAGAGCGCAGGAAAACAAAAGGCAAGCGGAGAAGGCTATGGAGTGAGGTCAAATTGTGTCAGGCTGAGTTACGTGCAGATGACTGCACTGCGGTTGACCTGTGGAGCAAGTGTAGGCCTGTGCTGGCGTGCTGAAAAAAGCGAGAGTGCATTCGAGCTCCTTGATGTCATTCTATCTCCAGTGGGCCATGTGCCGATAGTTGACAGCCTCCTACTTTGACAAGGTTATTTTTCCTCAAAGCAGTCTATGAGTGAAAGCGCCCATAAGATGTCCGTGTCTGCGAAAGGGCACATGTGTAATCCGGTAACAAATTAGGCTATTCATAAATTCGGAACAAAGACAAGAATTTGGGCGGCCTGGGTTTCACTGGTAAGTGAGCTTCAGGTGTAAATGTCACGAGCATCTGCCAATAGTACATGAAACCATTTATTTGTGCAAAAAAATCCACCATGCATTTGAAAAGAGGGCACATTCTTATTCGTGGCACTGTGCACTTACATATGTATACTTTTTCATGGTCCACCTGGACAATCCATTAAAATCCAGCACAAGAGCGGTCTCAAAAATAATCTACCACAAATCCAAGCAATCATTTACTCTAAAGGCAAAAAGAAAATACCCCAATACGCATTTTCCGTGTACCGGTAGTTTAACTCAAATACATTGCATGCATCTCCTTTCAACACGACTCGAGCAAATCTATCCAGTGTCTTATTAACGGTAGGCGCCTCGAGTAGTGGGGTGCATGGAAACATTTTAATAGCTTGATATCCCCCATGTGGCGAGTGCCGGGTACTACAATACAACCGGTCCAATTTACCAACACTGAAGGTGAATTGCTTCGAGACTGAATTACACAACAGGTTAGGTTTAGCAATCTGTTCCTTTTACGAAATCTTTTTAATCAATGATTTTAGTCCCTGCAATATTAAAAATACAGTATGATAAGAGCTTAACCTGTTGGTCATCCACTCTATAAAGTTGCGACAAGAAAACATACCGTACTTGACTATGTGTCCATTCACATTTAGATCTGCAGGAGGAAAAATTTGCCAAAGCACTCTAATATCACTTGATAGGGCCTTCGAGTGATTTGGGTGGGGGGCATTATTCCGGAATGACTATTGGTTACGGTTAACCTAATTACAAAGTACCTTTGGTGTCCTCATCACAATTACTGCTGCATGCTGCACCATGCAGAATTATTAAACTCTGAGTATGAGGTCTAATTTTACATTTGCGTGCATACCGGTACAATAATAGGGCTCCTAAAATGCGCTTCTTTCATTTTATACCTTTTTCTAAATTATTATTATTAGAGGAGTGTTATTTTGTCACATCCCACACACTGCCCGGCTAACTCGTGTGTCAGTGTTTCAGTAATATAGAATTGAACTTTTGAAATGGTTTTTATTGTCAACAAGTTATTTAATTATACAAATCATGTTGATCATGGATATTCCATTTTTGTGATGATATTAAAAATGTATTTTACAAGTCCCTGAAATTGCTGTCCACTTTGTCAATATTGGGGTAACTGCCCCTTTAATCAACCTTGAAGTATTCAGTATTTTGTCAACAGTGCTTAGTGAATCATGTTGTGAAGTGAAGGTGCTCATGAAATGTGAACATAGCTAAACATGTCCACCATGTCATTGTCCATCCTCGGTCAGCAGCTCACATACTTCTCTGTTTGCATACAGAATGTCTGCTGGTTGTTATCAAGTGTGGAAGCGTGACCAATATGCATTTCATTAATAGATTGAATATGAAGTGCAACAGAAAATCTCCATTGCCTTATGGTCAAGTGGGAATCCGAATAACACATCATGGTGATCTTGACTCTGTGACTGATTCAAGTGAGCTGACCAAAGGTCCACCGAAGTTGCAAACTTTTTTTTTCGCCTTCATATCTCTATTAGCTGTGAAATAATTGAGCTCGCGTGCCTCATGAGAGTCGCACTGATGGTGGTAAGGCCATATGTTTTTTGGGGGGGCTGCACTTCTTTTGCAAAACGACATTGTTCCCCCCCTTTTTGTTTTTCCTCCAAAGCAACCAACGCACACGATGAGATTCCTGGGCGCACACAGTCACACCGCTTTTAGACACTCATTAGCCCCAGCTAATACAATAAGTGTCACCTTCCATTACATGGTGCTGGCAAAGATATCAGGATTGGAAAGCCACCAAATCTCCACACAAGGGGCGCCGCAGTCTCATGCCCAGTATTGTCTTGCAGCCACAATGTCGAATTGTTCTTGCTGGCTCCTTTACTTGTTTGATTCAAATCAAAATAGATGCAACTTAATGTGTTGAAAATGCTCATCGAGAAAGTTTCCCTGCGGCAGAGGCAATAGCAGCGCATTCCTTCAGAGTGGGACCCTTCATGTTAACTTTGCGGCTCGTTTGGGAGCGGGCAGCTGTTGAAGGAGCCGCCACACCCCGCCCCTATTCATCCCCGTTGTCTCGCATATGAACAGCACATGCAGAGTTGTTAAAAATCTTAATTAAGACTCCTAATTCTCCATGCTGTCGCCTGAGCTGGGCTGTGTGCTCACGTGAAATGCCGCCTTTGTCATTCTGCTATTTATAGGGGGGGTTGCTTTAAATATAACTCACGACAAAATGTATGTCTGACAAAGTCAAACACAAAGCAGATTACAGAAAAAAAAGTATAAATGACAGGTGCTTGCCAGGTTTAAAAGTAACAGGCACTTTCAAGAGGTTTTAGATTTTTTCCAGCACTTTACATGTTACCTCAATTATATTTTGACACAAATGTACCAAAAATGCCTATTCCACTTTTAACCCTTTCAGGGCCAGCGGTTACTACAGTGGACAGCTTATCATGTTATCAGGTTACAGGGTGCAGAAATGGTCACGATCTCAAGAATTTTAAGCACTTTTTGACGAAATTGAAGCGTCAATCTGTACTGAAAATCATTCCGCTATGCAAACATTTCAGTTAGTATTCAACTATCAATGCCTTTTTTTTTCCAGTTTCCTGGCAACAAACAATATTTCACGACCAGCCTCGCAAACAGGAATCACCCCAACAATCACCAGCCATTGGATTTACTACGACTTATTTCACAGGCAATCTGCAATTACATCCCACTCCCACCACACCCCAAAAAATAAAATAAAATAAAATAAACCACAAAGTGACAAGTATTTGTCAATGTCAACATGATTTCTGAATGTCGTCCTGTGGCTTGGGGAGCGCTCCCCCGTAAGCGGTGGCAAAGGGCATCTGGTCCTCTGCGTGCAACAGTGCCCCTAAGACGACTTGAGTCGAAAATTAGCGTGGCGCGTGTTAAACAGGCGAAGCCCCCACCTCCCCACCCCCGCCTTCCGCGACACTGACGTTTGACAAGATGATGGGCGTCGGGCAATCAGAATCATCTCAGCGAGCAGTTAACATTGCGCGTTGGGCCGTAAACAAAAGGACCTTTGGGGATTTCCACAAAGGTGTGTGGATGGGTAGGTAGGATTGAGAAGGGAGATGCTTTTACACGCATGAAAACATGTGCATGTCGAATGTCAAATTGGTTCAAAATGATCAGCGTTGGAAGAGACAAACAATTACTTCTCCTGCGACTTAGCACCAAGTTGACCTCAGTCTTTCCTTCCTGACAAAAGGTGCCACTGACTGCTAGTTGGGCATCATGGTGAACATGCCAAGGAGGTGCCCCACCACCACCACCACCACCACCACAACCTCCCCCGCGCCCGCTCCAGAACCATTTGGACCACAGGCAATGGGTTAATCACATTAGAGGCCCAGAGGAGAGATGGGAAGTAGACAGTACCGTGACAGGCGGGGTAGCACTGGCACGACTAATCCCGTTAGAGCGAGGAAAAAGGGGGACGCCATCGCGCCGACAAGGCTGAGAAAGAGAAAAACATTTTCCCAGGAATGAGTTCACCTGTATGGTAACTGGGAGAAGTTGGCCTGTTGATGCCTATTAGCTGAAACAATCCCACTTGGCACATCCAAATGGTTTTTTTTTCCTTTCACGCTGGGCATCATTTTGTCTTTGCTTGGAAGGGAAAAAAAACAAAACAAAACAAAAAAAAACAATCGGTAGCAGACAGTCGCATTGCGTGAGATCCTCTTTCATGGCACGGTAAAAGCAGCCTCTTTCAACTCTGTGCCATCAGCACCCCAAACGTTGAGAAGATGGAGGGTGGGGGGGGGGGGGGGTAATGTAAGAAGGACAGGGCTTACTTCATCTGCCATTGTAAGTGCACCCGAGTTCAACCTTAATGTAAACCTTTGCAGGCAGGATATGAATAGGATGCTCTCTATAAAAATATATCCTGCTGGGTAATCCCGGCAGATGGCCACAGCGGCGGACACCACAAGCGCGGCTGGCCACTGCAGGGGTAAACAAGGAATGTCCGATCAGCCGCCACTCTTCAGCCTGGGAGATACGGAATCAAGATTCCTAACTCCCTTTCGGCAAGGCTGGGAACCCGAGCCGTCACTTTGGATCCATCACGTTTCTTCTTAATCTCGCTCGCCATTTTTTTTCTTCTCTCGCCCCATTTTTCGCGTCCGCCCCTTTTGTTGTGGGGATTAAGCCAAGTGGTAAAACAGTGATTTAATGATCTTTCCATGGCTATGTGCACCACTTAAACCATGAGACAAACAAGCCAAGGCATTCTGAGAGTCACCCCCCACTTAAGGCAGCTCAGCAACTATGAAGGCTTTTCACGCGGTATTAAGTGGCGCCTGATTATTTTTCCCGCTGCTGTGTGAAGTGTGGTGCGCCACTCTGGGAAAATTCAACGTTTTGTTGAGGCCCATTGTAGGCAAGACAAGAAGACAAAAGTAGTTTAATTACATTACGATAGCGCCAAAAGGAGAACGGTCAAGTCGGTGTTTCAAATACTGTACAACATTTAGGAAATAAGTCTCAGGCTAGCAACCATCATAAGGTGTTTGTGGGTGTTTCTGTTGACTCACTAACACCAAAATGAAATGGAATTTTCTCTTCACTTTTGTGAGTGGTCAAACCAACTTGAACATGAATGAAAAGAATTACTTTTGGAAACGGTGTTCTGTAAAGTAGTAGTGCCACTTACCTGCCAAAATATTGTGTCGATTTGCACAAGGCGGTGTTATCCAATACAAGGGCTAAAATACAAATTTCTGTGTAATATCAACACCTTTAAAACGCTAGTTAAGATCAGTTTGAATTGACACCGTCCAAGAGGTAGTCCTCTGGTTGCTGAGGAACATGGTGTACAACCGTGCTGAGCAGAATATTTGATACAGTTTGTCTTGAATATCATCACGATTATCAAAGTGGCTGGTCAGGAATTTAGGAAAAATATTTTTTTACTTGCAATTTCCCACCAGGTGGAATGGCTGTCATCGCAATGAAACTCCATCACCTTGCAGTGTTCCCACAGCTGCCCATCTAACCAAAGAAAGATTTCAGAATGTATGTTAGTATCCACATTTATTAACCATACACTTTGGTTTAACTCGTGATCATGAAATAGCCCATAAAACTCAATTCATACATTAGAAACATTTGACATCTCCTAAAATACATGCAGGAAAACGCCACGCTATTCCTTTGCATGTCATACCAATAAAGGCCAGCAGGCGGCACTATTGCGGAAGAAAATATGAATAAGAAAAATCCAGTGGCTCTCAAACATTTTTTTAGCAATCTTATTCCACATACATAAATGTTGGTGAACGCTCTCTTGTACGAATGCAACTAATGACACATAGATTACAACCAGGAAACAAAGTCATAATAGCAGAACACGTGAATGTTTGGTCTGGAGTGCAATCGGCGACAAAGATGATAAGGGGGGTGGGGGGGGTATGGATTATATTGGGGTTAATACCGTTGATCTGGAGATTACTGAACTATCAAAAACACAGAAGACCCCCTAAGTGACAGGAGATCATCATGAAATCAACCACCAAGAAAAAAAATGGCTCATGGGTTTTATAAAATGCGGGGGAAGTGGGGATGTGTTGACCCTGCTTAAAACAAATAATGGAAATAATATACAGTAGTAAGTTCCAGAGTCCTGTTATGAAGCGTATTGACAACGTCTTAGTAACATTTTAACTGTCATGCAAGTGTAAAAATAAGTTCCCTGCCGTATAAAACAATAGAACTACAGTACTCATAAAAGTTATAGTTTGAACAGATGTAATAACAAAAAAAGTCAGAAATGTTAAAACTGTTTGACCTGACAGTAGAATCTTATTGAAATGATCTTTTGGACGGTCGTTGTTATACATAATCGATGATGTAGTTGATTACATTTTTTGTTGCCATTTTTAAAATCATACAGCCCATAAAATCCTTAGTTCCACTCGATTCAAATAAATGCAAATGTGATCGACAACATTTCTGTACTATACGATGAGGTGTTATTGAGGTATGATACAGCGAACGCTTTCACTGTTTGTGGCCCTTGTACATCCCATCCTGTAGACTTGGGCCCCCTGTCTCCTTATCTTAAGTCAACAGTCTCAAACTTGGGCCTTAAACTGGACAGTGATTTCAAACTTGATCGGCAAATTGGTGCCGTTGTTAAATCCAGCTTCTTTCACCTTAGACAGCTGGCCAAAATAAAACCTCTCCTCTCTCATGAACACTTTGAGACAGTAATTCACGCATTTGTCACATCCCGGCTCGATGACTGCAATGCCCTTTACTCTGGAGTCAGCCAGTCCTCCATTAAGCGCCTTCAGCTGGTCCAGAATGCCACTGCTCGCCTCTTCACTGGTACTCGTAAGAGGGAGCACATAACTCCTACTCTGGCATCCCTTCACTGGCTCCCCATGCATTTTAGAGTTATTTTCAAGATCCTCTTAGTTGTTTTCAAATCTCTAAATAATCTCACGCCACCTTACCTCTCTGAGCTCATCCGCCCCTACACACCTGCCCGGCGCCTCAGGTCTGCGGACCAGACACTATTAGAAGTACGAAGAACTAGGCTGAGGCTCAGAGGGGATCGAGCCTTTTCTGTTGCTGGTCCCTCTCTCTGGAATGACCTCCCACCGAACATTCGTCGCTGCCCATCTTCAAAACCCTCCTCAAAACTCACTTGTATTCTCTGGCATTCGACTCAGCATGACTTAGATTTGTTCTTGGTTTTACTGTTTGGTGCTTTCTACCGTCTTTATTACCGATTTATTTTACTGTTTATTGTATATGTTAAATTGCTCCATGTACAGCACTTTGTATGCAGCGATGGCTGTTTGAAAGTGCTCTATAAATACAGTTGACTTGACTTGAATAATAGAGACCGATTCTAACATTCTGCTTGCAGGTGGTGCAAGGTCGTTCCAGCTGTTTCCTGCCTAATTGCATGACTACACTATCAAGGGTTCGGCAAAAATATCAACGTACTCCAGCATTAAAAACAAGGCGAAATGTGAACAAACATCCTTAATGTTGGATTAAACAATGTATTTATGGAATAAGCAGTTTGTAGGGTGAAGAGTGTGACGGTGTGCTACTTATAAAGATTTAAGCCTCCATATATCTAGGTTACACTGCTTCCTCCCACAATCCAGATGATGCCATCTGTGATAAAGGAGCGTTGTGTACGTGTGTGTACGTGCGTGCGCGCTTGTGCGTACATGATGCTTTCAAATCAAATACAGAGTGTCTCCTTTCACTGTTAATCCAGGGCAGCTACAGTGAGCTATCCAACGGACTTGAATACTTGTGTTTGTTTTAACATTTCAAATTTTAAAAAATGAAGCGGGCATGTATCAATGGCAAAAGTTAGCATTAATACATGAAAAGCAAGTATGAAACAAGCTCTTTCACCGCAACAGGTGAACCCTACCTCTGAGAAAGGAAAGAATGAAGATTAGACCACCAAAACTTTACATACAGCAACGGATACGTTTGAACTTTGTAGATGATTTGGGGGGTTTTGCATATTGTGAGGGGTGGGGGGGGCTTATTTTTCAGGGACGATTTGGGGGAACATGTTTTCATTATTAGATGACAAATACAACGTAATGCGTCAATTGAGAGGCAAATGAAAGCTAAATATTCACCTGTTCATGGTGAAAAATGTTGATTCAAACTGATGACGTCACTCATACTTTGTCCGATAGGTGTACGAATTTAAGGTAATTGCGCCTAGGAGGGGGAGGGGGGGAGCACACAGGATGTCAGAGGCCTACCAGGGCACTAAGGGATTGGTCGATCCAGTAAATCTCCTGACTAAATCCCTCACGTTGTGATTTAGACTGAGGGGTCATGTTTTCACAGTGCATTCCGTCGTGCACGTACGTCTCCAGAAGCTACCTGGCACACGACAGCAGCGAGGATTTGGGCGTTAAATCAAACTGTGTGTTTTTTAAAACGTTATCTTACTTAAAACACTCGGAATCCACGGTTCGCGTCCTTTGGAGGAAAAAAATAATGGACCCAATTCTGACAACAACGTAGGTAAGGGTTTGTTTTGTTCTTCTATTTTGGGGCATTTAGAGAAATGTGTTTGTCTCTCTCCCACCGTTGCATTTTCGCGCAGAATATGTTTTTGTGAAGAGAACTGGAAAAAAAAAAGTTTACCTGTGGTATTTGTGAGCTGCGCGGTCATTTTCAAAACGCTCTCGTGTATCGCACCTGAACACGATTGGATTGATTTGCTCGTGACGCAATGAATTGTGGGTCATAGTAAAAATAAAATAAAATGAAATAAAAAATGAAAGCCAGAGAAAAGTTTTGAATTGTGTGTACAATAATTCTTTATAACAAAAATATGTTTTTTTCTACGTATGGACCCAAACCCGTCCAAATTTTACCACGTTTGGTCGATTCTTGAATTGTTAAATAAAGACTATTATCATCTCCATGAACGTGAATGTTACAATGCATGTCTGTATATATGTGTAGTGAAGTCACCTTGGATCGGTTCGAGCTCACCTGTGATTCCACTCAGAATAAGAACTGTAGAAAATGGACGGATTCACATGCAACAATATGGACATTAAATAAAGTGAAGCAATGATTATAATACTGTAAGTATGTATTCGAAATCCGGCGTGCAATGGTGACTTCTGCTGTATCATAGAGGTCATCCATTTTAGAGGTGTAATGCACAAACATGGACAATAAATATGATTATGTCATCACTTTAATTTACAAGCCTGCGGTTTGCGTGACATTGTGTTTTGCAACAGCTCACTGATTGCCGTCTTTTTCAGTGTGGTATGAACATTGAATCATGTCTGCCCGCAGGTAGCCGTGGATGGGATGTGAGAAGGAGTGATGCCTTTAGTCAGGAGAACCATTGAACCTCGGCACCTATGCCAAGCTGCAGTGCCCGACAGGATTGATAGTGAGCTGGAATGTGTGAACAACACCACCTTGTCAGCCATCATCCGTCAGCTCAGTAGTCTAAGTAAGATCCAACGACAACTTTCTGCACTGTGACATTCAGGGAGAAAAAAATCAATATGAGGCTATTTTTGGAAACAAATTTATTCTCGGACATCTGTCTTGTAGCCTCTGACACACACGTACACACACGTACACATGCTCAGTGTGTGTGTTTGTGATGGGATTCAGTGAAGTTATGAGGGATTTGACCTTACTGCCGAGCTTGCACAGGCAGATAAGAAGGAGAATGGGTGGGTGGCAACACAAAGCCTGTGTAATAACATGTAATAATCTCTGCCATTCTTAATGTTTGCTTGGGAACTGATCACGTGGCGCTGCCGTAATCCAAACAGATTAATTGGATTTAGAAAGGCACACAAACAGTCAATGAAATGCCCGGTCAGTACTGTAGACTAATACAATTGATGGATACTGGATGAAATAGCATTTAGCCTATATTCCAACGCGCTAGCATAGTTAGTCATTTTATTATTTTGCACATATTCCGTTTTTTGCCACAGTCATGACAGATATTCTGGAAAATGTTAATTGCAGGTAAACATGCAGAAAATGTATTTGGCGATCTCTTCAATGAAGCCAACATATTTTATGTGCGCGCAAATTCACTCCAAGACCGCATTGACCGCTTGGCCATCAAGGTCACCCAGCTGGACTCCAGTGTGGAAGAAGGTCAGTTGTACAAACAACAAACATGTTTAAAAAAAAACTAACCAAAAAAAGTTTTCTAATTCGTTGACCACCCTTCATAGCCCTTCATAACATCTTGCGCATGCCTCTTACTGTTTTGTAGTCTCACTTCAGGCCATAAACCTGAGGAAGGCGTTCAAAAGCTCGACTATTCAGGACCAGCAGGTGTTGTCAAAAAGCAGCACGCCGACCTCGGTCACTGATATGTACGACAGCAGTGACCAACCACCTCCTCTTCGAGACCTCACTGCTTTTCGGTATGTCAAAAGCATGATGAGCTAGTTCAGTGATTCCCAATTATTGTGTTGTGGGACATGACTAGGCCGTGGGAGCATTATCCAATGTCACTTTATTAGTCCAAAAATGGCTTATTTACTAAGAAGAACGTATCTTTGTTTATTTATCTATGCCAGTAACATATAGTGACCGGCAGAATAATTAAATGCTATTCCACTGACTGGCAGAAGGTGCAAATAATCTCTGCATCAATCTGTTGCCATTCATCCAACAGAATAATTTGATTTAATACAAAGTAAATTTGTGAGTATGTTAAGACAAGCTCGTCATTATTATCATTTCACTGTTCATACATTTGATGACATTTTAGTTTGGCGGTGCCAGAAGATTTTTGGAATGTTGAATTTTGATTCATTAAAGGTTGGGAGACACTGATCGAGTTAGCGAGTGAACAAAACGGGATAAACACAAGGTTTCCTTCTTTTTTTTTTTTTTTAAACAGAGAGGACAGCAGTGACGCCATGAGGTTCTACTCTGACCCGTCCTACTTTTTTGACCTGTGGAAGGAGAAAATGCTGCAGGACACGGAGGAGAAGAGGAAAGAAAGGAGGAGGCAGAGGGTGAGTGCATGAATACTCCTCCTCTCCAAAAAACAACAAATATTGCTATAACTTACTTAGCAGGTGTCAATGCCAATGGCTTTGCTGATGAATGTACCCTCCATTCAGGAGCAGAAGCGATGCGTGGAAAACAGCACCCTCCAGCGCCAGGTGAAGAAGGTGAGGAAGGCTCGAAACCGCAGACAAGAATGGAACATGATGGCTTTCGACAAAGAGCTCCGACCAGATCACCGCCACCCTCAAACTCTGCGGCGAGGAGCGTCTTCTGAGGGCTCGCTCTCCCCAGAGGGCAGGTTTGTGCCGAGGGAATGTGATCGAGGAGTCCATTTTGTGACCTCAGAATCGCCATTTGTTTGTATGTATGTAGCACAGAGGCAAAAGTGTTAAAATAGCAGTGCCACGCAATTCACACAATGTAATGAGATCCAAAGTCATTTTGTCTTGACCGCACAGACATTTAACGGCGTATTTTATTTTTGACGCAGTGTCGGAGGTATTTAACAATGTGTATTATTGCTTTGTGATGGTGGTTGGCAGTGGCGTCGAACTGAAAATCAATTAGCTGTGTGACAACAATAGCCAAGTTCCGCATTCATAAAGCAGCAATTGAATTTTTCAAACCACAAATACTGTCTTGCTTTCATTTTGTTCTTCTAGGCCTGACCTTACGGACTATCCTACCCCACCCGCGCCAGCCCACAGTGCTTCTAACTTTATCAAGTCGCATGGGAACGTGCAACCTTCCCCCCCACCAGCAGAGCACGAATACCACAGCATTGACGTCAACTATAAGATAACAACGGTCGAAGCTCCGGCCGCAGAGAAGATGAATAGGGCAATACGCCCGCCTGCAGATTACAAGTATGTTTGGATAATAACCACGTGTTATGTAATCAGAGCTGGAATGACTTTTTTTTGTTGTTGTTTTGAAAAATGATACATAATCTGTTTGCTTTTCATTGCCAACCAGCTGTGCCCACCTTCCACCTGCCCAAGGCCCACCCATCCCGTCAGCCCAGACAGCCTTTGGTTTCACCCCCCCAGCAGCTCATAATGGAGACACAACACATGTCAGTCCAAGTTACCCACTTCCACCGGTCCCGCCTCCAGGCCCTTGCGTGGCTCCTCCACCAGGTCCCCCTCCGCCACCTCTCCCTCCCCCAGCTGTCCCATCACACCTTTCGGTACTGGGTGGAAGCATCATAGCTGAAATGAAACCAGTGAGAGATGTGAGGAGCGATCTGTTGTCTGCAATCCGAATGGGTGAGTATTGATGTGCCTCCATGTTCATGACATTTACATTTGGTGATGTCATTCTAACATTTTTCTGGTGGTCAACAGGCATCCAGCTGAAAAAAGTGCAAGAGCAGCAAGAGCTACAGAGCAAGCGCGACCCATTCGGGAATGACGTGGCCACCATCCTGTCGCGGCGCATTGCAGTGGAGTACACTGACTCAGATGATGACTCCGACCTGGACGACAACGAATGGTCGGACTGACCAGAATGTGGTTTCATTTCACATTCTGTGCGACCAAAGACTATTAGGAGGGTATTTATTACTGATAATATGATATTATGACTCATGTTTTCACCTCTTTGGATAAAAACAGCAATGAAAACATGACCTCACTGGCAGAAATAGCAATTATCTTAAAAAAAAAAAAAAGACGTTTGCACCAGTCTCCTGACATACATCCTGAATTCAGGCCAACCTTTTCAATTCATGCATAGGATCTTACCCAAGACCCCTCGCCCCCCCCCCCCAAACCCCCTATTCTTTTGTTCTTTTATGGCATGTACGGTTTTTGATCACAAACTTTAGTGAAGCACTGTCACAGGTAACATTGACGCTCAAATAAAACCCACATGCTTCTTGGGAGATGCCTGCAGGGAAGATCATTAAAATTCATGGATAGGTACAGCTAGAATTATACTTTTTAATCCGTTTTTTTAGTGTAATGTATTATTTTATGTCTAATATATGTATATTTATTATGCATTATTGTATTTAAAAAAATCAGTCTCCTATCTTGTACCTCCATCTATGTATCTTTTATCTCTTTCATTTTTATTGTACATCTTGTTCCCCATTCCTTATTATTACATCACAGTAAAGAAAAAAGTTATCTGCAGCACTGGTTGGAATTATCATCACTTAATAAGATCAATAAAGCAATATGCTTGAGATACACAAGAGTAAAACATTTATTTATTTTTATTACATGTTACATTTTATGGAGGGGCATTCAAGCCAAGCATCCTTGCTCATTTGAATGGTTAGGAGTAGGACAGCTGTCAAAAAGATGTATGTGTCATGGAAAGACAGTACAGTATATAAATCCAAGCTATTATTAGTGTCAGTTTGAAATGGCTTTGATATCAAAACTGCTCTGTGGAGACAGCCACTATCCGCAGTGGAATGCACTTGAATATAGTACAGTATAAACAGTGAATAATTAAATGCCAAAATACAGTACCACGTTTAAATCGTGTTTAGAATCACATGTTTATTTTATCATTAAAGAATGATTTCTAATTGTATTCGTAGTTAGTTGAGGTGAAGCTATCGTGTCCAATAGATGTCAGTAGCGTGCCTCGCAGAACCGCATCGACCAATGACATGGAATCTGTGGCGCTCTCACCGCCATGTTGGTTCCAAAATATGACTCACTCTTCGGCACCGAAACTCATGGCCCGACCCACAATGGCGACGTTTTCTTCCAGTTTCTTCACCGTCTTGTGTCGGGCAGGTGATTAGCATAGCTAAGCTTCTCTCTTCGGCCAATACGTGAGTGACAAACCTGGATAACTGTACTTGGATTACTATAAGTCTCTGCGAGGTGGGACATTACTTTTTACATAGCTGACTTTTGCGCAACTCGTTAGTATCACTCGTGACCCATTTTTTTCGGAAATGATGACGGTTTTTCGTGTTTAAGATGAGGATGATGACGTTAGCATGTCGTTGCAAGCCAGTCACCTGACTTGTACCCGTACACGAATCAACTTTACCTCGACTAACGATTTCATCGAAATATACTTGATACCGAACTTGGAATCAAAAGCGCCACAAACAAAATAGAAGTGACGGTCGTAATAGCGCTAGTGACTGTTTAGCAGCCCCATCTGTGTTTGCCACTGACCCTGTGCTGTCATTCTTACTGCGGCATTGGGTCATGTGAGCTGCCCTGTTATTGACATTCGAGATGTTTACGCTTGTTTATATGCCCTGACAGCGTGTTTGTAACGTACGTCTCAATGGCTCTTTTAGAAGAGGAACTGTCGCGATGGATACCTCAAAGCTTCCAAAGATCCAGGATGCGGAGCGAGAAAGCCAGTTTGGATACGTCCATGGAGTTTCGGGACCAGGTGCGGTTTGGTTTACCTTTTGGAAATTGATTGAAAACACATAATTTCAATGTTCTTTTCGTATTATTATTATTGTTTGTTATTCAAAATGTAAGATGCTCCTTTGCTAAACCTAAATCATAGCCTAATGCCATAAGTGCCATATTATATCTTAAATACTTGGCCATTGTGTTTGCTCATAAATATTTGTTCTCTTTTCTCTAGTGGTGACAGCTACTGCTATGGCAGGAGCCGCCATGTACGAGCTGGTCCGCGTCGGCCACAGTGAGCTGGTCGGAGAGATCATCCGTTTAGAAGGAGACATGGCCACCATCCAAGTCTATGAGGAGACTTGTATCCTGTTTATACTGTATACTCTAATAGCTCCCCTGGAACACTTGGCAAGCTATTCTCATTAAATGTTACCAAAGTTGTAAAATGTTCATTTCTCACAAGTCAAATATTAATTTGGTATATATTGTCGTCTGGTTTCAGATTCAGAAAACTTTATTCATCCCCGTGGGGCAATTAGAGTTGTGCGAGAGCGGCTTATTATGGTTTAGCAGTTAAGTCACTTTCCTTGACTGTGCATCACAGCTGGGGTGTCGGTGGGTGACCCAGTTCTTCGCACAGGTAAACCCCTCTCTGTGGAGTTGGGACCAGGAGTCATGGGCTCCATCTTTGACGGCATCCAGCGACCGCTGAAAGACATCAATGACCTCACACAAAGCATCTACATCCCAAGAGGAGTGAACATCGGCGCCTTGAACAGAGATCTCAAATGGGAGTTCACTCCGAGCCAAAGTCTTCGGGTATGTTGTTAGATGGAGGTTGATGGTCAATAGATCTCAAAACACTGTGTTAATAGTACTACTTGACAAAGTGAAATAATGAGGGTGGTCCTGAACAAAAATAAAAACTGACCTGATGGGAGTGGGGGGATCAAAATTGGTTTTAATGAAGCATCCATGCGTCCATTTTCTATATAGGCAGGTTATAACCCTGGACATACAGTATGTACAACAAATTGACAGATCCAGCTGCATAGAATTAACCCTATGTTGCATGGCTTCTGCAGGAGTTATTCAACTGTGGTTTGTTTTTTAAATTTAGGGTAGATTATGGCCAAATATCATAATAAATTCACAATTTTGGGGAAAAAAATACATAATAGGGGGGTACTTGTGTGCATAATGGTCACTACAATTACCTTGCCAAAAAGCATGGCAGTACTGATAGGTAACACATAGAAACTGTTATTTATTGTGTTCTATATGTTCTATATACTCTTCTGCACAAGTACAATAGGGTATTTGGACCTTTTCATCTCACAGATAGAAATTATTCAACATTTTGTGGACCCTCTTTCACCTTTTCCTCCCGCTGTTGCGCACGCTAGTGACATCTCGCGGTGGATTTAAAAACTAAAACTGGTAACTTGAATAACCAATATGAGTTAGTTACTGAAGTTGCTGAAGTAACCCGTATGCAACATAGGGTTAATTACATGCCACCTCTTGTAGGTTGGCAGTCACATTACAGGTGGTGACATCTACGGCATGGTGTTTGAGAACTCCTTGATACAGCACAAACTGATGCTTCCGCCTCGCAGCAGGGGCACAGTCACTTACGTGGCACCGCCCGGAAACTACGACGTCTCTGTAAGTCTTTTTTTTCCCCCTCCATAAGTTCTTTTGTCGTTTGTGTTTGATTAGAAATTAGCAACTGTTTTTTGTTGTTGTCACTTTTGCGTTCAGGATGTGGTTCTTGAACTGGATTTTGAAGGCATCAAGGAGAAGTTTACCATGGTGCAGGTATGGCCGGTGCGACAGGTCCGCCCAGTCACCGAAAAACTGCCTGCCAATCATCCTCTGCTCACTGGTCAGAGAGTCTTGGATGCACTTTTCCCGTGAGGCTTTTTCAACATGAAGCAAAAGTTTAGCTTTTGTGCTAAACATATAAAATTAATGTGCCTGTTGCACTTAACAGCTGCGTGCAAGGCGGCACCACAGCTATACCAGGTGCCTTTGGCTGTGGAAAGACCGTCATCTCCCAGTCATTGTCCAAATACTCCAACAGTGATGTCATCATCTACGTTGGCTGTGGAGAACGTGGGAATGAAATGTCGGAGGTGCTGCGAGATTTCCCAGAGGTTGGTGAGAGACAGCAAATTTATTTCATTCAAACTGAATTTGTAACTCAAGCCATCACAATATTTGTACCGATCCTGCCCAACAGCTCACAATGGAAGTTGGTGGCAAAATTGAGA
The DNA here is from genome assembly GCA_026261675.1 of Hippocampus mohnikei. Lineage (NCBI taxonomy): Eukaryota > Metazoa > Chordata > Actinopteri > Syngnathiformes > Syngnathidae > Hippocampus > Hippocampus mohnikei. The sequence goes on along the minus strand of JAKGUB010000325.1, from coordinate 14,122,259 downwards.
GCATCATGAAGCGAACGGCACTTGTTGCCAACACGTCCAACATGCCTGTGGCTGCCAGAGAGGCTTCGATCTACACAGGTACCAAAATAAAATTGTTGTTGTCCACGACTGTCCTCGTTGCTCATGTTTATTTCCTGATCACTTGGGCAGGAATCACACTGTCTGAATACTTCAGGGATATGGGTTACAACGTGAGCATGATGGCCGACTCGACATCGCGATGGGCCGAAGCACTGAGAGAAATCTCTGGCCGATTAGCCGAAATGCCAGCCGGTGAGTTCACGTTGTATGACCCAAACACAGACGAGAGAGGAGATGCCCATTTGTGAGTGGTAACTTGGGTGTCATCGTGTGTGTGTAGACAGCGGATACCCGGCCTACCTGGGCGCCAGGCTCGCCTCCTTCTACGAGCGAGCGGGACGCGTCAAATGTCTAGGGAACCCCGAGCGAGAAGGCAGTGTCAGCATCGTAGGAGCGTAAGCTGGCATTCATTTTCAAAAGATGCAAATAAGTCTTATGATGCGACACATGTTAATTAGCGGGTTCACTTTTCTAGTGTATCACCCCCCGGTGGAGACTTCTCAGACCCCGTCACATCAGCTACACTGGGCATAGTCCAGGCAAGTGGTGGCTAGTAGTTCACTATGCACTCATTCACCAGACACAGTTCTCGCCGATGACATTAACTTGAATTTGCGCCCTTGCAGGTGTTCTGGGGACTGGACAAGAAGTTGGCTCAGAGGAAACACTTTCCATCCGTGAACTGGCTGATTAGCTACAGCAAGTACACTCGGGCGCTGGATGAATACTACGATAAACACTTCCCTGAGTTTGTGCCTCTTCGGACGAAAGCCAAGGAGATTCTCCAGGAGGAGGAAGACCTGGCTGAGATAGTGCAGCTTGTAGGAAAGGTGCGGAAAAAGATGATTTTGAAAGCTGAAAAGAGACACACAAAAATAATTTTAAAAGTCTCAACAGGTTTTGAAAAAGTGAGAGACCCCACAAATTACTCACGCCATCTTGGGTTACGATTTGTCCTCAGGCTTCTCTGGCCGAGACAGACAAGATCACGCTGGAAGTCGCGAAGCTCATTAAAGATGACTTCCTGCAGCAGAACGGTTACACGCCTTATGACAGGTGGAGACAAAAGCATCGCATGCCTCATATTAAAGTTTTGGACTTCATCTCACGCTTCCCTCCTTCCGCCCCCACCAATAGGTTCTGCCCCTTTTATAAAACAGTCGGCATCCTCTCAAACATGATCGCCTTTTACGACATGTCGCGGCACGCCGTCGAGTCCACGGCTCAGAGCGACAACAAAATCACCTGGGCCATGATCAGGGAGCACCTGGGCGAGATCTTGTACAAGATCAGCTCTATGAAGTTTAAGGTACGACTCATTTTATCAACACAGCAAAATGGCGGGAAAAAGAGACCATATTCCACGATATTTATATTGATTGGAATGCACTTCTACTTTTTGTATTCCTCTCTCTCAACAATGGACACCTCAGGACCCAGTCAAGGATGGTGAAGCGAAGATAAAAGCAGACTACGCACAACTGCTGGAGGACATGCAGAATGCGTTCCGGACCTTGGAGGAATGAGTTTTTCAACCCTTAAGCGCCCCCACCACCACCCCCACCCACCCAATTTCTCAACCCCATTTTTGGTGGTGCAGTCTCGTGCAGATTAAACGGTCCTATTTCTCTGAATGTCACGTAAACTCCTTTGTGTTTACCTCTACCTTGTAAGCATTCCATTATGTGCGCACGTTTTACATTTCATTCTTTTGATTTACCTCGACTGTAAAAAGGGCCAGTCAGTACATATTTATTTATCCATCGCTATGTTTCAGTTCAAAACAGTCAAGTGCTGCTGCAAAGAAGAGGGAATTTACTGGGAACACGCACATGACTTAAGGGACATAGTGTTGTCTGGAGCGATCTTCTACATCTTAACCTCCAAAGTCTGATGACAATGTGATTTTGTGGACTATATACTTGATATTACGTGTAAAATGTGAATGAATGAGTGTATTAGGAATTGTGCTGTAGCAAAACAGATGTCTGTGTAAAGTCAAGTGCGTCTCATGAAATAAAATAACTAGGCAATACATGCTGTCGAGTTTGATTCATTTGTTGCCGACTTTTTTTTTTTTACAAAAAATAGGACTCCTTGACCCTATATAATAATGAAGACCCAGAGACATTATCCAAAATGATGAGGTCACAGTTTTTACAAGACCCTCGCACCACCCCCGACTCCTTGCATACCGTACATCTTTGTGGTGCGCTCATGCACTCGTCACACGCTCGCTTGTTCAAATTGTGGCAGTAATTCCTTCAAAATAGATTAGAGGCGGCCTGCGTATCTCCAGTTCTGGCCTCCATCAAGACTAATGGAGGCACAAAGCCACAGGAACTAGAGCAGCAGCTTTGTGCCGCATTGATTGAGACCATCCAGACTCACACTCACGGACATTAAAAAGGTTTCAGTGACCTCATAAGACTCGGGCCTTCATCTCGTAATGCACGAGGCCCCGTTTTAGATGATGTTCTGATATTCAGTGATACATTGAAAGGAAAAAAAATGAGGGCGTGTCCTGGTATTTGCTCTATGGCAGTTGCTGTCCTGACATCTCCTAAATGCAACTTACAGTCCATAGCAGATTGCTAGTAAATCGTGGATTGCCATCCATTTCCGATAGCGCTTATCCTCATCAGGGTCAGAGGGGAGCTGGAGTCTATTAAAATGCAAGGCGCACATAAACATTTACGCTCATTCACCCACGCAGGCGCAAGAACATCATGTCAACTCCACACAGGAACGCCAGAACCCAGACTTGACGCCCGACCTCAGAACTGTGAGGTGGCCGCGCTAACCACTTTGAAACCGTGCCACCAGACTGAGCACTGTTCCTTTCCTTGTTGTGTGTGTCTTCAATTGGTAAGAAACTTTGCTTTGACTTAGTTTGACTAAAGGTAAGCAGGTGTGTTCAACTTTGGAGGTTCCACTGCGTTTTTAGTGGATCATCAACACTGTCACACAGAGCGGATATGAAAAGTTGACACGTCCTTGTTCGAATGCAATATAAAAAAAAAGTGATTTTTTTTCAAGAGGGGTAGTTAAAAAAAAGCAGTGCACAACCATCTTTAAATTCTGATGTGGCTGTGTTCAGAACTAACTACCGGTAATCACATTCAAACTCATGTTGAACGGGAGTCAGTACGCATGACTACCATTTAAATCTCTGATTAAGTCAGAATAAAGTTCAGCTGTTCTCAAAGGCTTTGTCTGACTTTCTTTTAATGTCATTCCCATCCAATTAATAAATCACACATACAAAAAATGCTACAAAATAAGTTTTCTGTAAGGGAAGTTCACACTATCAACCTGCCACTTGAAAAACTGATATATTTTGTTTGTTGTACATGTGTTTTCTAATAGACGCTGTAAAAGAATCGTTTATGGCCCTTACAATATTGTCAATTACGACATTACACAAAGTGGAATGCAAAGACGTAAATATCAGAACAACAAGTGGAGTAGGCACAAACAAAGTCTTCCAGAGTTTTCTGTGAGCAAGCGGCAAGGTCAGGTTGCTTGTGTTGGGGAGGAAATGTGATCCCAGAGGGTGGAGCTGCCCTGTGGATCATCACATCACATCACTCCACTCTGCTTCACTCGACGTCCATCTACTACCCGGCTTGTCATGTCGCTAATCTTATGCGGCTTTGTCCTACAGTGCGGATCTACCAAGGCTGCTGACCATCTCAACAACAAGGCTCCCGCAGACAATCAAAGTTTTTAATTCAGACCCAAAAGGGTGACTATGGCAAAACTTTGTTAAACTGGCTCAAATATCACTTTTCGTTGCCTAAGTGGAGAAGCAAGGGCATTTGTGATGCTTGTACCCCTGAGGAATGCTAGAAAGGGCAACCACCCCATTGCTTTGACACGGAGGGACCACAGCAGAGACGTGACAACTTTTCTATTTTTTTTGGTCTTTTCTTTTTTTAACCACAAACCAGCGGCACTTCATTTACTCATTCAAGAGCTGAAGCTTTAGTCAAGAGACCTTTCTACTCATCTTTCTGCTCTGATTTTCTGTTTGGAGATAAAAGGTAAGTTAAAAATTGATAATATGTTTATCCTGGCTTTGCAGGTGGACAAACAGAAATAGAGGAAGGATCTGTAAGCCTGCATAGGTCATAATAATTACAATTTAAAAAAAAACATCTGTGTTGAGCGCAAACTTGATTAGATCATGAATATGCCGCGCGGCCACAATACTAGCACTGGCTAATTAATACAAGAATGGTGTCAAAACCTCTGCCGATACCAAGATACGAATGCTCATTTCGATTGACACATTGAAAGGTGATCATATTTTACATTCATGTTGAATGATATGAAATATGCAAAAATAACTTGTTGGACAATAGCTCTAAGTGCAATACAGTTGCGTCTTGAGGACTTGATAGGCCCAGAGAGTTTGTCTCTATGGACACAATGGCCTTGTTTCAACAAATTACGTTGAAAGCCCCAAAGGCTGATAATAGAAGTTATTAATTTTTTTAGACACCCTGTGGGACTCCAATAAATTAGGCTGCAGTATAATGTACTTTGTAATACGGGAATGCTAAATACACTTTCAAGAATGTGATTACAAAACAATGTCCTGAAGCGAAAGATTTGGGGGTTGTGTTTGTGTGTGTGTGTGTAGGTCAACGTAAGCCGCGATGAAATGGGAAAAGTTAAAACCGCCAGAACCGGATGATCCGATGTGTTGCTGTGAATGCGACGTATTCCAGTACGGCTGTTGCTGTGACTGTGAGGATCTGGATGAGGCCTTCAACAGGTACGACGGTCAACCTAAACATCATATCCAACAATGTGATGACATTTATGGATAGATACTACATTTTGTGAATGCAATCTTAAGATCTATCTGATCACCAACATTCATTCTTCATCTCCATCGATCATCTACTTATCCATCCAACATGTGTCCATTGATCTATCCATCCATTCAAGACCCATCAGTCCTTTTATCCAGCCAAAATTAATCTATTCATTCACCCACTGGTGCCCTCGTCTCTTCGTATGCCCATCTGTCTGTCATCCGTTCATCCAGCCATCCCTCCTCTGTCCCATTTCTCTGTCCATTCATGTTTCTGTCCATGCAAACACTCATCTCGCTAACATATGACTCCACATCCATTGCTTCGTCTGTCCCTATCTTTCGTAGATGGCTGAGGGACAAGGCACCAAAGAGTGGATGTCATTCATTTCTACTGGGTGCCTTGATTGACAACTTGGAGATCTCCCTGGTCCCTGCGCTGGTTTTACTGCCTCTGCTGATGCGTGTCGCGGCGCTGCACTACCTGCTGGGTATCATGATCTTGACAGCTCTGCCCGGGTTGGTGCTCTGGCTCTACTACGCCACCCACAAGAGAAAGAGACGTACGCTTTTCTTCCTCACACTGGCGCTCTACTCTCTGGCCTACATGTACTATCTCTTCATCACTGAGATTGTACCTAGCGGGGACGTGGGTCAATTGCAGCTGTGTACCGTGACCGCGGGGATGATTTTCACTATTGTATCTCTGATTCGGACCAAGAGGAGCCCGGGATTTGTTAGCACTGCAGCACGTGAGGTGGACGGCAAGGGTTCACCAGCTCTCAGTGAGTCCGTCCAGACAGAGGCATCGTCCTCTTTCTCAGGACCGAGACCGAGTGATAAATGGAGCAGGTGTCCTGTGTGCAAAATGACACGACCTCCACGGGCGGGACATTGTGGAACGTGTGGAGTTTGTGTTCAACGCCTGGACCACCACTGTGTCTGGTGTGTGACTTTCTATTTCCAATAGAAAACTGATATGAACCAAGATTCCGACAATTCTTCTCCAGTCTAATTCAAACACATGCAAACGCTTGTGTTGCACAAAAACTGATCATATTCTTTTGCAATAGCACAGCGAGCACAACTTTACTTTATTTCTCCACTTACTAAGAGAACTGCTGAGTCCAATAAGCGATAGATTTCTCATGAAAGAAGTTATCATTTTAAGCACTTATTAATTGATGCAAGTCAATCTGACAATATATTTTGCCGACAACACATTTTGCTAATTGAAAAGTTTAGATGTAATATAATGAATCAAAGCTTTAGATGTCAAGCTTTCGAAACATTTAAACTTTATGAGTCTTTAAATGTTGGCGCCTACCACACAAGGTTTTAATGCGAAACGTCATTGTGTGTGCACTATGTTGTAGGATAAACAGTTGTGTAGGGCAAGGTAACCACCGCAGCTTCCTGTTGACCCTGTGTGTGTTTCTGCTAACATCTTTGTACGGGATCACTTTGGTGCTGCGCAGCCTGTGTCCTCAACAATATCTAGTCAGCGCGCTATTCTACTGCCCAGGCGTCTACGCTCAGTCCAGGTATGAACGCCAAAACCAAACTCAAAGTGAACAAGTCAATGGATTGTTAGTACTGCTCATACAGGGAGCGGGAGTGACAGTATATCGTGCTCATCCCAAACACCTGACTCCAGAATATACCGTGCAGCTTCGGGAGAATTGTACTTATCCACCCACTTTAATATATTTAGGGTTACAGGGGCACTTTAAATGCTGGAATGTGCGTGCAGAACCGCCATTAAATACGAGTTTGGACGTAATTGCTTCATTCATAAGATGGCCACATCACCATGTAGAAGAGGGTGTGTGCACTTATGCAACCATGTCATCTCAGTTTGTTTGTTGTTGTTGTCAGTTTTATTGACTAAAAAGATCAGCTAAAAATACATTACTGGGTTTTGTTCCCAATACATTTTAAGAATAATTTTGGACGTGATCCCTTTTTTTACCAAGAGCACCCTGCTTCCAAAAACGTCTCCGCATGTGCCCGAGAAGGAATGAGAGTTTCTCTGATGATGTAATGCATATGGTTGCCACTATTTTTAACCGCAGCACAATTTTATGTCCCTCTCTGTCGGTATGTTGTAGCTCAGCGCTCTGCTTCACCTGTGCCTGGTACAGCGTCATTGTCACTGGGGGGCTGCTGTACCTACTGGTGGCACAGGTGGTGAATATCAGCTTCAACGTGACTGAGCGGGAGGCCCAGCTGGCCCTGAGGAACAAAACGGGCCAAAGTCGCCTGTGGGGGCTCGCCGTCGCCACGGGAACGTATTCGCGAGGCTTCTACCAGAACTGGGTTGACTTCCTCACTATGGCTGATGCCTCGACGTGTCCTCGATCCGGCGACCCCGACTTGGTTTAGTTTCGTGTCCTTGGATGCAACTCAACATTCACAGTGTGGAGCTCGTGTATTTCTAAAACAGGAAATGGCGCTTTCTGTTTTGTTGTTGATGGATACTGGACATCTCAAACAAAATATGGATCTTACATGCCTTCCCGATTGAACCGTTACTGCCCATGCATTTAACGTGTGCAAAATAAAAAGCTCTCCGGTGACTGTTTTTGCAGTCATGCCGTAAATATGTACTTTAAATTATTAATATGTTAATGAAGGTCTGACCATTGTGCGTATCATATTTAATGTGCTCTTTCACCTTTTCATAATGCATACGGTGGGTGGAGCAAGCGGTTTAAATCAATTGGTTGTCTTCATGTAATGCCCAAGTCAATGCACGCTTTTTGCCATCAATGCATCCCCCCTTTTTTTTTATCACCAAGTGAATGAATGTAGGCTTCTTGAGTTAAATGGTCATAGTTTGGCTGATGTACAAGAGAGGGGGGGCAGGGGGGTGGGGGAAGGTACAGACCAGAAAAACCTCTCTGGATGATGTGCAGTTCAATCCCACAAACACAATAACAAATAAATTGTCAAACACTATTGACAGTATTGGATCGCAGACGTCCTTAATGTTTTGGCCTGGGATGTGTGGGTTTCAGATTTATCACCTCACTCGTGCTTTACAAGGGGACCGATAGCAAAATATACACAAAATGTTTTGGAATATTATATTTTGTAATACTGTATATTACAAACTGGAGATAATACATACAATAAAATAATACGTCTTATTTGTAAATTGAAGTATCGATAATCAACCTATAGAGGGCAGTGTTCAACTGATGGTAGTTTTTGCTTTGACTTAATCGCACAATCTGATTGGATGCTGAGAATGATGCGTTACTTTCATGTTCATGATTTCATTAAAAAAAAAAAAAAAAGACCCACAAGTGTTGGTATTGAGACTTTCTGTCTCGCCCAAAGCACCTTGAGCTGCGCGTGGTTCTGTCAGTGTGCAAATTTCCATTAAATTGTGCGGTTAAGTCATTCCCAGGTAGTGAACCAGAGAAAGAAATTCCATGTTAGCTTCCTGAATTTACTCACACTGAAACTAAATGACAATCTAGTGCGAGTGTGAAAATATACTGCAAAACGTGACTTTACATTAATTACATTTACCCTCGGGGTTAATGGTTTACCTGTTTTAACTGGCACGGTATGCGTGGATTCTGTGCAAAGATCCTCCTGGGATGAGGAAAGCGCCTTGGCCCTATGTTTGCTTTACCATAGTGCAGCGCTTATAGGATATACAGTAGTTAAAATCACTCAGTCGACACTCAATTTTGCCATTCTGAAGCCTACCTGCAGTTTACAGTCAATCTAGACTCCTGTAAATGCTTTGCAGAGCAATGGCAAAAAGTTTTTTGAACTTTAAACTCAAAAGAAATGTGCTTGTTTACGGTGAGATTGGCATCATGATGCATTGGTTTGAAGTCAACTTCAAAAATCGGTGCAATATCAGGCTGAATGCGGTGGAAAAAGCATTGCCAGAGTAGCACATGAGAATGCGGTTTCTCATGTGTCGAGTTGTTTGTGTTGTAACTGCTGACAGTTGAATTTAATTCTGCGCTCTCTGCTGTGGAATACACCAGAGAGGAGCCGCCGTTTTGTTCTCCGTTTTTAGTCCAACTAACTCTTACTATTATGAAATATGCAATGTGACACATTAGATGAACAACTCATGTTACTCTGAATCACATTATGCTGAATTCTAAGCGCGGTGGGGTATAACCTGTGGCTGCTCCAACATGTTTGGACTCATCCCAGCTATCATTTTGTGTAGGAGTGTTTGGAGGGGAGAGAAAGTGAGCCCTCCACTATATAAAGAGATGTCAGGCAGGCAGAGCATTACCAGTAGACGTTCTGCTCTTCGTCCTACCTTTCATTCCGGCTACTATGGTCTTTCTGGTGACAGTTTTGGCGGCCGCGCTGGCCTCCATCAGGACGTCCGCAGAAGTCATACCCCCAGCTGACTTCAACGTGCAGGGGGTAAGACGTCTCGACTGGGCAAAAAAGTGATTTTTGTCTCATTTTTACACGTAAACAACAGTGTTTGGGATATCATGCTTCTGTCCACAGATGGCAGGGAAGTGGTACCTGATCGGTTTTGCCTCTAACGGCCAATGGTTCATCCAACACCGCGCCAGCATGAAAATGGGCACTGCCATGCTCCACCCAACTGCAGACGGCGACCTGGATATTTCGTATGCCAGTCTAAAGTGAGAAAGACAGATGGGGAAAAAGGACTTTGGCGGTGCCGAATGGTTACATTGCTCACCATGTGTTTCTGTGCAGATCCGATGGAACATGTTGGAGAATGAACAACCTGGCCAAGAAGACCGACATGCCTGGAAGGTTCACATACACAAGTGAGTGTACACAAACAAAAAATGCAGTGACAAGAGTTACATAGTTACAATGAAGACAGGATTTGAATTGACATTTTAAACAGTAACTGAAGGATAGGTTGAAATGTATCGTAGATCTCCGTTTATGAGGGAAGAACGGTATTGGATCCCATTATATTGTGGCATGTGCAGGTGTATCTCATAAACTGGTCGTGTGTTGCACTAAAATGACTAGTCGGCATGTATCAATCTTTACAATCAGAGAGGTTCTGACCTTCCTGAGATCCATCCACCTCTGTCCATCAGGTTGGGGCAATGAGAATGACATGCGCGTGGTGGACGTCAAGTACAACCAGTACGCCCTGACTCATACTGTAAAGACAGACGGAGATCATCCCACTGTGGTCAACAAGCTCTACGGTAACCCCCTTGATTTTAGAGTTTGTAACAGTTCAACCTTCGGAGTGGTCAACAAACCTGATGGTGTTCCACAGGCCGCGGAGTGCATCTCAGCCCAGATCTGATGGAGAAGTTCAGGCAGTTCTCCCTGGAAACCGGACTTCGAGCTGAAAACATTGCATTCTTTCCCCCAAACGGTACTCTTATGACCAACGTTAAAGATAGATGTATAAAATGATGATTACAGATTGAATATCACTATTTTTCCTCGTTTAGGTGAGTGCACAGGTGCCTAGCTTCCTGCCAGCCTCAACAATGTTGTCAAGACAACCAAAGAGTTTACAAATGTATGCTAATAAAGGTCAAAGAGCTAAAATCCTTTTTTTTTATTACCTTTTGATTTTTTTTAACAAACACGACACATCCAGAATGACACAGCCCACTTTCATCAAGTGTTTACATCTACACGCTTTATACAGATTTGTATACAAAACAATAATTTACGTCCCATAGAAGTCTAGTTACACAGAACTATACAACAACTTGTAAATGAAATAAATATAAAGACAAATCACAGGGTGGGGTGGGAGGGCCGAAAGAGGAAAAATGTAAAAAGTACACCACAAGCATCTGTCTTCCGAAGTTGCTTTTAAAAACATTTACATTTTTTTCCCTTCTGGTAAGAGCAACGCGTGTTGAAAACAGAATCCATTTATAGTTGGCAGCAACACAAAGCATCCTCTATTGATATGAAGTGGGCCACTGTGAAGATGTTTTCTTAACCTGCAGAGAATAGGCTATTTCTGCAAACGAATACTCCAGTTTGCTCATAGACAACTTGACAAAAAAAATGATTTCTTCAGAAATAATTCATGAGTCAAGACTATTTAGGCATTTTTAATTTACAGGGACTATTCTCTCTGGTGTGTATAAAAAAAATACTGTCTGGTGAATGTTGCCTCCTGATTTGTGGCACTTTTCGATGCACAATGACTCAGGCGGAGTCATGAACTGGTGGCAATTGAGAAAATTTTCACTGAACGCCGAATGTCCCAAGTTTCCCAATCTCAGAATGATTTGTTTGTTCCTCACCTGTGCGCTTTTCACATATAGCCTTGGCTATTTGTCACAACACACAGGGCCACTGTGATCCCGAAATGGATGTTCCAGCAGCAGGATGCACACCAAATACTTGGAGGTCAATCACACATACGGTAATTGACATACACCTTTCGATAAATGCCTTTACCATTGCCCAGGTGTCAAGCGCTACAGCAAACATGTTCCTAATCCACACAGCTCTGTTTCAGTACAACGGGACTCTCTGAGACAGACTTTACACTTGGCTTTGTAGACATGAAATGAGGACCTTTCTGATTGCAGTCTGCAAAATGAAAAAAGAAGCGTATCAAAAAACAGACATTTGCACTATCTGCCATGCAAGCTTCTCCACTCCTCAGCATGGAACATGCAGTAAAAAGTGCAAGTCTACATACAGAAAGTTCTGCTGCTCCCCAACGGCGTTGGTGTTATGTACATGTGTATACATGCGGAGAGACGGGAGGGTGAGGCTGTAAAAGTACAGTGAACCCCCGCTTTATTGCGATGAAAATTCATGCCTCTGCTACATCTGGAATTTTTCAGCAATCATTTGTGGGTTTTTATACTGGCAAGGTGTAAAAGCACCGTTTGTTTGAGGGTATGCAATTACTGGAACATCTACGTTAGCGGTCAGCCCGTGTATGGCATTTCACGCTAATATGCTAGCATTAAGATAGTAGAAAACAGGATTTGATTGACTTTCTTAGCGTTTAATCATTTTGATGGCGCCGTAGTTGGCAGCCGTCTCCGAGAGCGTTTTGGTCACGACCTTCGTCGAAGGAGAATAATCTGCGCTTGATGGTTGCGCCTTCTCGGTAGCACGCATGTACCAACACTGATACTGATGGGGAGGAATGTCGGCGCTATTTGACTGTCACCTCTCGACGGCCCCGGGGTGCTTGCGTCTTTTGCGCCTGTAATTGGAAGCATTTTTTTTACGGCCCCGTTTTGTTCAGCGGAGATGTCGGTGATGTTGGACAGTCTGAGTTGGTACGGCTGGATGGATACTGGAGTGTCGGCGTGGAGCGCGGATGCGTATTTGGACCTCAGAGTTGGTGCTTGGAATTGAAGCGGACTTACATGGGACAGATGTGAACCGATTTATTTTTTCCCCATCAATTGGACGCTACAGCTTCTTGTTGACTTTCAAACTTCATTTTGGTCATTTGGTTTTATTTATATACATTTTCCTAGAATGTGTCTAGATAAAGTCAGTGCTTATAAGTGCAGTCCACGTGTTTACATTATTTCAGGAAAAATGAAAAGATGAAGTGATAAAGCCACAGATTTGTTTGCATTCTTGTTGAATCTGACTTATGTTTATACCACGTGTTTGGTATGAATCTGTGAAGTTGTTGCAGTGAATGCTTAAAAGATTGCAAGTCAAACTATCTTTCATATTAATTGATGAATCGTTTGACATTATTTTAGCGTAAACCTAATCAATATGTATAATAAATCTGATTGTGTTTCTTGCAATACAGATTAACGACTGATTGCTTGGTTGTTAAGAAATACATGGGAAGAGAACCCTGAAAAAAAAAGAAAAATCACAGATTTTCATCTCTTGGAATGCATTAATGCTAAAGGGGGTTCACTGTAAAGAAAAGGACAGGCTAAGTGCAGCAGACGCTCCACTTAAGGGGTGTTCACACGGCACCGGTGCTGCACCGATGTATTGTTGCGATATATCTTACACCGGAGCAAATTTTGTGGAGCGTTCACACGTACAAAGCCGCTGAGCGTGTTAACCCCGGTGCAGCCCCACTTGCGTTCACACAGCAGTTTCTGCGGCGGTGCAAAATGATAGAAAACAAAGAGCTGTTGTGTTGGTTCTTTTTAAAACATACACAACTCAAGCAACTATTGTAGAGGCACGTCCTTCCCCTTCTCGGTCTCCGTGCCTTCTGATCGAGAGGCGCTCAACGACCGCCCCCGAAAACTTAAATCAATGATGACTTCAACGACACTCAGAAAAGCAAACATACAATGCGCCAAACAGAAAATTAAGAGAGGAAATCACAAAATAAATTCTATTGGGGGTGGGGGGGTGTGAACACACAACAGAGGAACAAACTACACAAACAACTCCGAGACAGTCCAGTCTCCTACAAAAGGAAAGATGACGGAAGTACAACAGAGCACGAAAGCAACGCATTCTAGCTGTATGTAATCAACTCTTCTCGTGCATAGCGAGGCTACTCCTCCCGCAAACGAGCATTCGCTCCGGAGCAAATTTTTAAACCTCTCTTGAGTAGCGTTACATTTGCTCCATTTTAAGCTGTTTTCAGGGGCTACACCGGTGTAACTTTGCACGTGTGAACGCTCTACTGGGGTAGCACCGGCGCAGCACCGCAGCAAATGTTGCAATGTGAACACCCCTGTAGTTTCACGTGAGTGGTGCAGTGCTGAGGGTTTGATGGTCCGTCCCGTCACTCTGCTTGAACCACGTCTTTGTGGTGGCGCAGGATATGCTGGTTCTTCTCCGACGGTCGCCGGAAGCCTTTCGAACAGATCTCGCAGCGGTGCGGGTAGTCCTTTGTGTGGATCGAAATCACGTGCCGCTTGAATCCCGACGCGTCGCCCGTGCTGTAGTCGCAGTACTGGCACTGGTAGATTCGGCGCTCTTTTTGTCCTTTGCCGATAACAACCGTCACGCTGCTCGCTAAACTGGCTGCACTCACTCTAGTCGGCGGGCCGGAGCCGGAGGAGGCGCTCGGGGCCGACTTTTTGGGGGACGCCGCGGGAGAGTGTGTCTCTGTCCTCTTGGCCTCGCTCTTTTCGGGGGAGGCCTGCTGCTGTTCCTTGGTATGGACAGACAAGATATGGCGACTGAGGACAAAGGGGTCGGCGTTTTTGAAGTTGCAGTGTCGGCACTGGTGGAGTTTCTTGGTGCGATGTGCCACCGAGTGCTTCTTGAGCTCGGACGGCCGGTGGAAGCCTTTGCCGCAAACGGCACATTTGTGGGGGTAGTCCTTGGTGTGCACGGATATGATGTGGCGTTTCAGGTCGCTGGAATTGGAACTTTTGTGGTCACAGTGGGCACAATGGTGGGTCTTATTTTCCTCGTGTGTCAGTTCGTGCTGGTTTAACTCCTCCTCCTCCGCAAATGTCTGGAAACAGCGCTCGCACTTGTATGGCATCTCCTTGCTATGCTTTGTCTTGATATGAGTCTTGAGGTTGGACGAGTCGGCTGACTTGTACTCGCAGTACATGCACGAGTAAGGTTTCTCGCCTGTATGCGTACGCATGTGTTTCTTCAACTCGGAGGGGTGACGGAAACCTTTCCCGCATTCCACACAGATGTGCGGGAAGCTTTTACTGTGGACGGCCAACAAGTGTCGGTTGAGCAGTCCTTGCTCGGCAGTTTCATACTCACAGAACTTGCACTTGTGCGTCTTGGCGGGTGGCTGCGGAGGCGTCTGCTGACTCTTGGCCTCCCGTTGATGGTGCTGCAGTCTGTGGGAGAACAGCGCCGCCTGCTGGTGGAACTCCTTGCCGCACATTTCGCACTCGAAGGGGGCCTTGCTGCTTAGGGCGTGCACCTCCATGTGGTTGTGGAGGCTGGCTTTCTTGTTGGTGGTGAAATCACAGTCTGTGCACTGGTACTTTTTTCGGGTCAAAACCTCCTGGTGATGATTCTTTGTGTGCCGCTTCAGGAATCCGCGCGATTTGAACTTTTTGCCACAAAGCATGCAGGGATACACTGTCAGAGGTTGACCATAGGGACCGATGATGATGGCTGGCAAGGAGAAATAAGAGCAATATCAAGTATTTTTTGACTAAGCTGAGAGAAGCATTTAACTAGCTCTTTCTGGCGTATGAGTCTGGGTTAATCTACTTTGTGCCGCATTATCCAGACCCAGATATGTGAAAGATGACTGATGGTTAGAGAATACATTGGATTGGGCCACTAAACATATGTAATGCGAGCGATTAAGTGAAAGAAAAATACAACCACACTGAAGTTGTACGATTCGAAATTCAATGTGTCCCCAGAGCGACCATCTGTCGGGGTCGACTGTACCTGTTTGGACTTGTCGTGGTTCGAATCGTCGCTTGGTCTTGTTGCGCTGTCGGCCTATCTCATCAACACCGTCCGATTCGTCGATGTGCAGGAGCGCGCTTGCAGCTCCGTTCCTGTTTTCACAGCTCTCGCTATCCTCCACATCTGTGAGGACAAAATCATGACTTCGATAACAAGTATCAGTACAACTGGCATCTCACGTGCGGTTGATTCATTCACTTCCGGCATGGCTCGAAGATTTATAAAACCTGAGAAACCCCAAGCGGTCACCATTCAAAATGTATCAAACGTCTTTCACCTCAAACAAACTGCATCAGTCCCAAAACTACAAAAAAATGATTATGGGCGTAGCAGATAGAATGATATTCATAACTGATTGTTGAAATCACCCATACTTGATCAAATTAAAGTATTCAAGGCTATGTCATGAAGCACTGTAACCTGTTTGGGTGAACACAAAGCTATTACTCTGTTATATGGCAAGAGGTCAACTTTTCTGCCATTTAGTGGAAGATCAGTTCATTGTTCTTAGGCGTAGAAAAATAAGTAGTGTGTTTCCGGTAACATGAAACAAAGAGTGGTGCTAAAATGATTAGGAGAAGTCTCCAGCTCAACTCCGAACAGAATGCGAGTTGAAAAAAATGCTCGCACGGATGCCTACACTAAAAGCTCGGTGATTGGCTCATTTCAATGTCAATCACTAAAAGATCGGTGATTGGCTCATTTCAATGTCAATCGAACTGGCACACGGGCATCCAATCTGATGCAGAAAAGCCTGGCGTCCGGTACCCTCCCACTGCCATCCAGTCCCAGAGACGCCGAACTCCGTGGGCGGGACAAAAACCAGTTTGTATCCAATGACTCGTCTCCGTTCAACGCATTGGGACAACCTACCCTGAACTCACTACCGTTTAAAGCACAGCAAAGCTGCCGCATGAATGAGAAGGGAGTCGCGTCGTAACCAGTAAGAAGAAGCTGATTCGAACAAAGGTTGAGCACGTTGTAGCGCATATTTAGTCAATGACATGTACACACGATGAAATTTACATTCATATATTTCATCACTTATTCTTTGACATTTTAGGGGAAGCCAAGCTTTCCTTGCAGTCCGAGAGCAATCGCCACTGATTGAAACCCCCACTCGTCTCCAAAGGCGGCGAGAGAGTTGGGTTCCCAGCGGCTGGGTGTTACCGCCATCTCGTTACCTCTGCGTCCCGCGTCCTAGACGGCCCGTGGTGTTCGTCAAATAGTTCGTTGAATCTTTTCGATACAGCAATGGATGCTATTTTCTTAATATTATGGTGCGAGCATGCGACTGCAACACACAAAACGCGGTTTAAACTGTTGTGGAGATCGTGGCCGCCGCCATGATTCAATGTTGTTGACAAACGACAGGGCAAACGACGCAACGTGAATATCGCGAGAGTTTGCACCAATGTAAACGCTCTATATTCATCTTTCCTTTTATTATTTATAATTTTGTCTGTGGTTTTATTGTTCTTGTTTTGATTGTAAAGCATCCTTGAGTGTTTTGAAAGGCGCTTATAAATGAAATGTACCATTATTATTATTACACAAAAATGTAGAAGGTTTGAAAAAAAAATGCCGACCGTAAAGTTTTTCTTTGAGGTAGAAATTCTCGGCTGGTCGGGTTACCGGAAACACACTACTTTTTTTTCTACGCCTTACTTTCATTACATGCCACTGGCACAGACAGAAGAAGAAATAAAATAAAGTAAAATAGCGAGAATGCAAAGTGAAGTGAGGTTTTCCCAGGCCTGCAAGTTTGGTTGCTTAAATCACTCACCATGGTTTTCTTGGTGATGAGAATCGCCGACGGACATGTAAACCATCTTTTCTCGAAGCGTTTGGCCCGAATCTGTCAGGGCAACATTCTCCATGTCCCCATCACTGATGTCAACGGATTCTCCTGGAAGACAAAATTAAAAAAAATAAAACTAGACACACAGCCTCTTCTTTGTTTGAGATTTCGGAAAGACTGTGCATGGGCATACATTTTAGTTTGAATTGTCTGGTTTTCATACTTGCTCTTACCCATGTCATCCTCCCCAGAGTCAGCTTTGAAAATGTACACCTTTATCACTTCCTGTCCATCCTCATCCTTCTCCACTTCTTGGTCCTCCACTGCTCCCTCCACCGTAACCTCTGTCCCATCCTCAGACACCATTTTGCCAGCTTCATCCACTGGTGAGAGGGACAAAGAGATGCGTGGATAAAACAAATTTTAAAAATCATGGGGACACTTTATTAGATCTTCTAATGTGATAGCTAGGAGTGATATATTTTTTTAATGAAAAGGGAATATTTGGAAGCAGCACGAAAGATTTTCTTTATTTTCCGACCCCAATCTCCCACAATAGGGCCGAAGCCTTGCAAAAGATTCTGTTATAAACCAAGTGACTTGGAAAAACAAGATCAATTTTATCTACTGTATTATTTTCTTATTTTCCATACAACAGTTTCCATTTTCCAGACCTGGAAATGCGTAAAATCTACATCCATACATGAGTCCGGACCCTGGATGCTGGCAGTTCTGATCTGAAAATCATTACATCATGACACAAAGCAAGATTATGACAACAAAGAGTTGACTTACATGATATCATCAGATAATCGCCGCAGTTATCTTGGTCATCATCCTGCTGCTCAGGGTCCAGGCCGTCTTCAGGGATGTCACCCATGGCAACGCCTTCCTCCTCACCATCCAAGGCCATCACGCAGGTTTCTACAGCGACATCTTCATCTTCATCGCAGTGCACATACTCAGATACCACATCCTCAACTGCATCCTGGATGACTAGCTCGTCTGGGGCAAACCTGTGCACCGCCATGCCTTCACCCTCGCCCTCTGACACCAACAAAGTCTCTTGAAGCTCCACAACAAACTCCTGCCTGCCGGCACCACCCTCATCTGGAAGAAGCAGGATTACCCAGTTAGCCAGATAAGCATGCAGAGCATTCGTTTATTCAAAATAAAGATCCAGTGGATTGGATGGCTGACTGTCATGCATGCATCACCATAAACTCTTAGGGTCAAATTTATCTGGCTAAACTAAGAATCCTGCTTCTTCAAATACCCCAATACTCTCTGCTATATGACATCAACATTCTGTCTGGCATAAACAAGCAGTCATACAAGCATGGCTCATTACCCGATCCGTGTAATATAATTTTAGGCTCTTCAGAAGGTATTGAAAGCCTGGTGACCTCCTCATCCATTGTCCTCGCACTGCATTTGTTACTGGAGCGCTGAAAACAAATGATAAAAGAAATTTAGTCTTCCACACTATGGGTAATAGTATCAAGGGATAATCCGTTCCCGAAATGTGTTATTCAACCATTTCTTTCCATATGTTACAATTTCTTTGGGATTTTCTATGATATGGTGTGATGTACAGGAAACCACTATACCACAGTTCAAGGTTTGCATCAGCATGACAATGCAAATTTGAACATAATACAGGGAAGTCTGAATTCATCGCGCCTTCAGGAATAGTGCTGCAAAATGCCGTATAGCACTGATTCCGACTGGACGAGATGCTGCGTAATTAAGAGCAAATAGCGGAGGCAGAGAAAGTACCCAAGTGAGGTTGAATCAGCGTTGTCGTTCCCATAGAACACATTGACTTTATGCCTGGCTGTGAGGATCACAGTTTGCTCTATTTGCATGTGTTGCTTCCCTTCATGTGTTAAGAAGCAACTATGTGAAACCTTACCAATACTGAAACATCCTTTAGCCCATCTATGGGATATTGATGTAAAAAAATTGCATTCAGTTAACGGACCTTTTTAAGGCTTGGTGTAACAATTTGGTGATTACATATACAATGTTTAATTCAATTTTATTTTAGGAGTTAGTTAAACAGTATACTTCGACTGGGGTGACAAACAGCTTGAAGCAATCATGCTGTGCGTCTTTTTCTGAGTATTGTGTGAGCTGAGTGAAAAAGTTCCAGGAAAATTTGAAGGACCACTTTAAATGTGTATTCAAATTGGTTTGCATGTGTTGTTATACGTTCAAATGTGGGTATAACCACTTTCAATGTGACTCTGTGTCGCAAATCATCAATGGCAAGTGGGTCTTGAATGTATTCCATGACAAATGGGGCTTATTTTTTTCAAACGCATTACACATTGTCTCGATTGCATGTCGGGATCTGTGACAACACGACTTAACATTCACACGCAATTTCAGAGATTGTGTTTTTTCACCACCAATCCATCTAAACCCTTTACAAGGCAACCAGCACCACCTTCCTGTGGTACTGTACATCTTTTTGCTTTCACTCTCCTCCACGGTTGCGGAGAGGGATGCAGAGGAGTAAATAGTGATGCTGGGGTACCATCGCCCCCCGCCCCTCCCTAAATCCCGACGAAAGAGTCGGCTATGGTGTTAATTACCTCAGAAATGTACACCAGCACACTCGCTGAAATAACCAAAAAATAAAGGCATAGTGTTGGACTGGCCACCGGAGAAGAAGTGACTTACACACGTGAAACCGACTCTAAAACAGATTATTGCAAAGCAACTATAGAATAAAAGAGTAGCTACATAACAGAGAGAAGGTCGACATGTCGTGAACAGCTTTTGGGAAAGGGAAACACACACACAAATGCTCACCTTTGCCAAAGAGCATTTTTAATCACACCAGCATCCGCCATTTTGTTAGCTTCACGTACAAACGAACGCTAATTTAACTCACGTATATAGAATGAACGAGTCAAAGTAGAGCACATAAACAATTCCGCCATTGAGGCTATGTCGCGCTTACAAAGCGTTGAAACAATACACGCGTGGCGGAAGACATCACATTGGAAATAAATCCGCTCTTTTTTTCGAGCTAACTAGCTAGTTAGTTAGCACGCTAGCTAACAACACAGGCCCAAATTCCCGTTACAAATTGTGGCCTTTCTTCAGGCCTGGGCCTAAGAAGAAAAGGCCACACCGCTTCTTTTTGCGGCCTCTCGGTGAGAATTAATGAATAAATGAAAATGTCTCATGCATGCAATAATGATAATAATACTGATAGAAAATAGATAACACACACGAGCAAATGCACACTTCGCAGTGCAGGCGGCCGCGTTACGAGCAACAAGGAGACCCGTACCAGATGCAGCAGGGATGGCCTCCGTCCGCTCCTCGGCTTCCCAGGGCCGCTTGGTCCCCCCCTCCCCACTAGCCCAGACTCGGGCTCGATTCAATCGGGAATTTGGTGTTATTTGGGCGGGCCGCAGAGCAGTGGAAGAGGAGGGGTAGGGGGGTGTATCTGGAGCTCCACTCAAAGCAAGGCAGGGCTGCTGGAGCCTGATCTTGACATGCTAGTAGCCACCCGCACCTCCGAGCTCCGAGGCCGCCGTCAGCACGACACGTCACAGCCCGAGAGCGGCAGGAAAATGCGGAAGGGTTTGTTGTGGAAAGCACGCGTGTAGGTAGCAGACGAAAAACAGGCCATAAACCCGCGACGACCCCTCATTTGTGGCTGTTATTTTAATGTGCGAAGACCACCGGGGAAGGTGAAACCTGATGCTCCTTTGTTGTGCACTTAGCCATAGAATTCGGAGCAGCAGGCGAGTAGTTGCACAATTAAAAGTGAAACTATGGTCCCATTTTGGGCATCAAAGCGAATATAACGGAAATAAATAAATAAAAAACATGGAGTAGTTTCTATTGGATTGGTGTGAACTAGTGGATTATGTCATCTGGGGGGGACAATCGCTGCACCAGTTTTCCACACATTTTATTTTAACACAGTGGTTCTCAAACTTTTTGTATCAACAAGTGCTACTTAAAAAGCACATTGCTTTCCGAGTTCGAAACAGTACCATAGTAGACCCAAAGGACCCCCCAAGTCAAAATCAATAAGCAGGGGTTGGTAGTTATGCACTAAATTTATTACATTAGCTGATTATTAGGGCTGGGTGGTAATTCAACATCAATGTTTCACCATAGACATGTGATCAATATGGAAAATGATTGAAAGGAAAACAAATCTGGAAGGAAACTTTGCATGTCTGATCAAATAGAATCTTTAAATACATTTGAATAAAACTCTTTCAAACAGTTTTATTTATTGCATGACAATTAAAAAATAAACAGGATAAAACTTCTGCTGGTGTTACTTTTTAATTTGTTTTCATTTACTCAAATGTGCCTTCCCTATTATTTCAATCATTTAGGTGTTCCAAAGGGGGAAAAAAACAAGAGTAGAGTTGACATAGCAGAATTGTAACTCATGTAGCTGATTAACCATAAGTTTTATTTGGTGGTCATTTTCAACAGCTCCTCCTTGTCAATGGCAAACAGGCGCCAACCTTCCTCGGAAGAAAGGTCAGCTGCCCCTCGTCTCTTGTAGAATTCAATAGACTTTGTGTTGTTTTCTGCCACAATGAAGTGCATGCTGCTGCATCGAGTCCTCACTGCCGTCTGTGGCAAGAAGTACACATTACATGAAGACTAACACACACAAGAGGTTGAAGGCAGCTGTTAACAGCAGTGTTTACCTCACTCAAGACCTTCAGGATCTCTGAGCCGATGCCAAAACCTGACCAAACATTGATATGATGACATCATTACAACAATTAATTAACAGACAGTGCCCGTTTCAACATTCTACAATGTTTTCTTTACATTCTTAACACACATACGACAACAATCTTTACCCCGAAACTCTGGCATGACAAAGAAGTCCTCCAAGTACAGTAGCTTTCCAATCCAAGGATCATATGTGAAGTAGTACATGGCGAAGGCAATGACAGTGTGCCCTGGTGGATAAGAGAAATAATATTTAATCAAGACGAATGTATTTACATAGCCGCTTGAGAACAGAAAGGTCTCAAAGGGCTTCACATGCCCACAGTTGACAAATATTTATGACATCCCCTGATCTTAACCCCCACAAGGACGAGGAACAACATCTGGGGAGAAATGAGAAAACCTTGAGAAGGTGCTGCAGATGGTGGAAATCACCCTTCCAGGATGACCAGGCTGCATTGGATGTCGAGTGGGCAACATTTCACACCTAATCTGATGCTGTATAATGTGAGCTCAAATCGTGTGAAAGTCAATTCAATCAGATGAAGCATTGCAGGAAGGCGCCTTTGGTGAAGTGGGCCAATGCGGAAATCTCCAAAGATTCACCTTCTAGGCTAGGGTGTGGTCAACCTCGGAGGCGCCGCCATTTAGATAAATTATTTCACAGTCACGCTCCCTAAATGGGTTAATTGCTTTTACCTTCTGATGTTTGCTTTTCTTTTGGCACCTCAACAACCAAGCAGTGGTAGAATGGTTGATCTCCAAAGCCATCTTCAAGTAGGTCTACAAGAAAAATGCAGATGTTGTTGTTCTCATTTGCATGGATTTAAATATGATTGCAGTCTTGACATTCACACATTTCGATAAAACAACGACCTTTCTCTGTCAGGATGACCTGCTCCTCCATCTCTTCAAATTTTGCAAGTTCCTACGAGGCAAAAAGAATCAAGTATAATGTTTAAAACTGGCACCACTTTCAGCAATTCAAGTCTTGAAACAGGCTTACCTTTATGAGTCGCAAGATATCACACACATCGTTTGGTTGGGCCGTCCGTATGATAAAATTGGCCATTTTCTTTTTTTCCCCTTTTTGCCTTTGCTCACTATCCCTCTGAATGTGAATAAAAGCAAAATTTGTTTCTTCATCCGCTCCTCAGGAGTTGACCCCCCGATGAATCAGAACAAACAACATAGACTGAGTTTGCTTCGCATACTTCGCGTGCTCTATATATAGACTTTGGAGTGTGCAAAACAAGGTTCCATATATGGGAATGCCCGTCACTTTCTTGGCAGAGTATATGGGCCTTATCTTTGGAATGATGACGAAACTGCACCCTGATTGTCCCCTAAAAGTGAACATTAATCAGACCTGGAAAATTTCCAGTCGATTTCAACAGTTTAAAGAATATACAGTACCGCATACGTTCCACCAAACTTAGAGAGTTAACATATCACCTGCACTTCTTTATGGTTCCCGTAAATGTCAACAACCAGTAAACGCTCAGTTACATTTTTTTCCCAGATTGCATGACCCAGATAACTGTGAATCAACAGATTAGCAACACGTTAACACCTGATACATTGCTGACATTGGTAAAATGTTTTATTGTTGAAATTAACTGCTAAATTAACAACACTCCCTACGATGCCTACATGGGTATATTCAAATAGATTATAGTTATATAGACAATTATTTTTTTGCTTATACTGTATATAACTTGGCGGGCGGCCCAGTGGTCGAGTGGTTAGCGCGTCAACCTCAGTGCAGAGGTGCAAGGTTCGATTCCAGCTCCGGCCTCCCTGTGTGGAGTTTGCATGTTCTCCGAATGCCGGCGCAGGTTTTCTCCGAGCAGTCCGGTTTCCTCCCACATTCCAAAAACATGCACGACAGGTTGATTGAAAACTCTAAATCGTCCCAAGGTGAGTGTGAGCGTGGATGGCTGTTCGTCTGTGTGTGCCCTGCGATTGGCTGGCAACCGGTTCAGGGTGTCCCCGGCCTACTGCCCGACGACAGCTGGGATAGGCTCCAGCACCCCCTGCAACCCTTGTAAGGATAAAGTGGTTCGGAAAATGGATGGATGAAAGTAGTGATTCACTCAATAAATGTCTGGGCGCCACCTAGTGTTCAAGCGTGGTAACGCTTTTTTGAGTACATACTGAGTTTACAGTATAATGATTCTTTCGAGTACACTCAATGTCACTTACAAACTCTTTGGTTGATAAAAAAAAAATAATATCATAAAAAAGGGTTGACCAGACAAGAGTATTACCAAAAGATATTTTATTTGAATTTTCAAATGTATTCCATCAGTTCAATTTATCAAAATACTTAAGTTTGCCTGAAGGGTCGGGAATGATCTGCAGAAAAGAAAAGGTCAAATCATGGTCCAGGAAATAATTTCAATTTAAGATGATATTAAAATCTTTCAGTCTCACAAGTGAAGCAGGAATGTTTTAAAAGCGGGAGGACGATCTGCTGAATATTGTGAATGCATTGTAAACAAGAAGTTAGTGACTACGGCTCAGTCATACTCACTGTGGCACTGCCTGGTTTCCATCCTGCTGGACACACTGAAAAAAAGTCGTTTCATTCCAGTTAGTGCTTGAGGATAACATCTGCAAGAATCATCTGATCTGCTAAAATATGTCTATCTGAAAGTTCAATACTAAAGCCCCATGTGTTTTTTTTCATCTGTCAAATAGGTGAGATCAGTGTACCTTCTCCGTGTTTGTCGGTGTACTGGAACGCTTGCACCAGCCGAAGCGTCTCATCCACGGATCGCCCAACTGGAAGATCATTCATGGTGATCTGCCTCAAGACGCCTTTGTCGTCAATGATGAAGAGCCCCCTGAAACACATCAACAGCGACTCTTGAACATGAGGTATGACACCAGGTTGGTGTGAAAGGTAGAAACGGCGAAACTGGTTTGACTACTGCACCTCAGCGTGTGGCCCTGATCCTCCAGGTAGACTCCATAGTCTTTGGAAATCTGGTGAGTGAGGTCAGACAAAAGAGGGATTTTCATTGGTCCAAGTCCTCCCTGCTTCCTGGCTGTATTGATCCTGGCCAAGAAAATAATTGGGAGCACAATAATTCTTTAAATTTGAATGTTTCACAAAACAAAACAAATATGGTTATCGATGTAGGGTCAAAAAGTGAAATCAATGTTAAAATGTATGTGGATCAGCTCCAAATTAAACATTTCTTTTTATTATTTAGCACACTGAGAGGGAGGAGGAATTCAGCATTTCAGGTTTGTCCTTGAACAAAACTTAATTGTGGATGGAAGGAGGTTTAAGGAACGCTCTGATATCATTGCGAGGCTGATGGAACATCACTCCATTAATGTAACATCAATTTGTTGTAGCTCGTAAATCGTCTATACTGCAAACCGTACAACCAATTTTAATCCAACTAGCCCGTACAGCTATAATTCTATTTTCCAGTTGCGGCTGTGATGAGATCATGTCCGGTTACCAGGCCAAGTGGGTGAACTGGGAGTCCACCGAGCAGGCAACCACTTCTGCGTTGATGGCTTGAAATTCATGCACGCGATCACTGAAGGCGATGATTTCAGTTGGGCAGACAAACGTGCTGGGGGTGCAGAGACAAATGTCGATTTCACTTCCCCGCTAAAGCCATGAAGTAATTAAAAAGTGACGTTTGTTTTCAGTCACTCACAAGTCCAGAGGGTAGAAGAAAAAGACGAGGTATTTCCCTCTGTAGTCGGACAGCTTCAGCTCCTTGAATTCACCGTTGATGACCGCTGTTCCTTCCCAGTGTGGCGCGGCCTTTGAAACTGCAAGATAGTCGAAAGGTTTTTGTTAAAGCCACTGTAGTTAGCTCAGATTAGACAGGCTGTCTTTGAATTATATTGAATAACATGTGGGCAAAGATAATTTGTAAATGCATAATCCAGAATTAAGAAAATAATATTATATTATACACAGACACACACATCATCTTGGCAGGACAGTTGCACATGTATCATCATCGATAACAACTGTATTCTAATAATTTTGACTGAAAAAAATGTCGGTTGATCAATTGTAACAGCATCACTCAGCCCTACCAGGAAGGAGCACCCAGTATATTCCTTTCGATTTAAACTAGAACATGTGTTCCAGTATCGCCCAACCCGTTTGTGTTTCTTTGCCAAGCTCCGTCGTGTGTGCGTGGGGGCGGGTGAGGAGCACAACATTTAAGAATGACGTGTCCTAAAAATGCACCTAGTCCTTCCTTTCAAATCTGGCCGAGTGTCTATGTGCAATTTCCCACCATAACCTCAAAGGAAAGAAACAGAACGATAATAAAGCAGGCTGCAGCTAGCTTTTAAACATGTCTGTTGTCCTGACTACTACAGCAGGAGCGGCAGCGTGGCAGCGCGACCAAGCGCTCCAAATAAACGATATCATAAAAGGCTCATAGCTCGCAGGCGTCGTAACTCAGCGGACTCACTCTTTGCCTGGCTGAGGTGCAGGGAATGATCTGAAACGGGCACACGGGAAGCCTCCCCAGGATAGACGTGTCCTCCCGCGTAGTTGTGACACTGAGCGTTCTTCACTGGGGAGTCTTCTTGCGCGGAAGAGAATGTGACGAAGAGCAGCAAAGCGGCACAAAAGAATTCCCTGTGCGTGTTGACGTGAACGGAGGTCTCCATCACGATGGTCCTTTGGGTGCACGTAGACACGGGCGCGCGAGCGTGGTTGCTGGTTGTGTTGTGAAGAATTTGGTCGAAATTGCAGACGCTCTTCGTCTTCAAGTACTACGGTAGTTTTGCGGTCTTTCTGCCGCACTACTGCCACCTTCTGGCGAAAAATATATGCATAATTCCCAACTTTTTGAGGGACATAAAATTGCTTTGGATAGGTGTCAATTACTTGTGCATTTTTAGTAATACTGGCATGGGTTGGTTTGTAGCCTCCTCAAATGCTATGAGTCACTTTAGTATTCAATTTCTTTGTTTTAGAAAACAAGCTGCCAAACAAAAGTGCCAAATCCAAAGCTCATTTTGTCCAACTAATAATGCGGATACAATGAGTAAGGCATAAAAAGTGCTGTCGAAAAGTATAAACCATATTTCTCTCCGTTATGCTGATTTTTCATAATTTTTGCATGGGTAAAATAACCAGCCCTATTGATCTCAATGTATTCAGACATGTTTATTAAAGCGTTAACTTGTTATGGGTCTCAGACAGGTCCATTTAGTTGCAATCTTTCTCAGCTCAGCTAAAGTTGAACAACTTTAGCTCACAGACTTCAACTTGGTCCATGGGTTGATGCCGCGCACGTCTTGTGGCGCACAATTGCTGTAGATGTGGTTGCACAGTTCTTCTACTGGGGGTTCAGGGCTTTGGATGGCAAATTGTGTAGCTTCTTCAACATCCTTTTTGATTTGCTCGTCAATCTGCTACATGAAGCGGGGCACAAGAAAGGCAAACTACTTCCAAAATATCTGCCACGCTTCCCTCTAGAATTACAGACAGTACGTAGTTAGTTACCCTCAGTTCCTCCGTGCTGGCCATGTTGTTGCTGATGATGAGAGCCTCAAATTGTGAGATGGGGTCTCTGTTTCTGCGGACCTCATCAACCTCCTCTGCTGAGCGATACCTGGGAGATAAGGAAGGACCCCGAGTGTATAACTCCAGTGGGTACAGAAAGTCTGGACACCGCTTTTCAAATGCCCACCCTTTGTGGTATCAACAAAGTAAGAAACAAGGTCTTACCATAATTGCACGGTGCTACCACCACTGAAAATGTATGTATTCAATATTAAGACTTACTTGTCCTCGCTCTCACCCTCATGGTGTCCATAATAGCGATAGGTCTTTAGCTCCAAAATGATTGGGCCCTGAGATGCAAAGAAATACAAGATATACATTAATTCGGCATAACATTTTAAAAAATAAATTACACTGCCATAAAAAATTGGCATTATGAGGAAAAAGAAAAAAAAAGGAATCATTTCTCACTTTCCCCGACCGACAGTGATCAGAAGCAAAGCTGGTCGCCTCCCGAACGCAGAGCATGTCCATCCCGTCCACCTGGAGACGCATCAATGGGTCAATGCAGGTTTCCAACAGTCAAAATACTGAAGAACATATATTTTTAAATAACCGTCCAAACTTATTCTCTTAGTCTCGTTTTTCTCATTTTCTTAATAAACATATTTTCCATTCCATTATTTGCTATGTTGTTTTGATTTCCAAATTCCAAAAAGCAGAACAGACTGTGTTGGGCCTTCCAGGCTCCTAAAGATTGACCTCATCTCTCCGCATCATCATTTAGTGCTTGAAGTTGACTATTTGCTCATCACGTGTTTTGGCGATCTCATCGACCATTCGGCCACTTTGCGCGACAGACAACTTTCAAGTTGCCATCTGCTGCCATTGGCTGATTATAAAGTCGTGTAGAGCGGCATAATTTCTGGCCAATAAAGCAACGCAGTCTTCACATGGCAGTACCATGGACAGAATATGCAAATGATAATTAGTCAGGGCTGCGTATCTGTCCTATGTGGCTTCATTTGAAACATTTGAGGGAATCTCCAGAACTTTACCCTGAGCCCAGGAATGACGTCCCCTCTCGTGTAGAAGTTGGTATTCACGCTACCTCGCTCCAACGCAGTACCTTTTGCGTATTTGTTATTTTCGCAGACGAAAATGACAGGGAGCTTCCAAAGCGCCGCCATGTTCATGGTCTCAGCAACCTGCCCCTATCGAAAGGTTGGAGATCAAGAAGTCAGGTGTTGATGAACAAACAAGACGCAGTGTGTGTACGTGTACCTGGTTAGCTGCACCGTCACCATAGACAGAAACGCACAGCTCATCCGTCTTACGGTACTTGCACGCCAGCGCCAGACCGGCACCCAGAGGAACCTGAGGAGAGCCCAAATCGAGTCACATTGATTCCACAGACCAAAAGGCAATAAAGCAGCATGTAACTGTCCCACCTATATTGTGAAAAATATATATATAAAAAAAATACCATGCTGATTATTACATGAATTACTGTGTGCATTACCTGAGATCCAACAACACCATAACCCCCGTAGAAGTTTTTTGAGTACATGTGCATGGATCCCCCTCTGCCTTTTGATAGTCCCGCCTGTCGGCCTAAACACAGTCCAAATGTGAGCAATTTGCAATCCATGCCAAATTCTCTGGATATCTATGCCTCAAGATTCTCGCAAAACATTGAGTTGAAACATTGCGTGTGCTCTTACGCGAGTTGTCAGAGCATCTTCTCATGCTTACCTGCAAGCTCGGCCATAATCGCCCGAAGGGAGCCATCCCTGGTGAAAGCGAAGCCATGAGTGCGATAGCCGGTAATGAGGTGGTCAGTCGGTTTAATGGCTGCCTCAATACCAACCGCGCACGCTTCCTGTTAGAAGCAAGCAACGGGGAGTCATTCTTCATCATCGCAACGTTGACATTTGGCCGGAAGAATCTCTTTGCCATTTCTAGGTCATCAATTCCCAACATTTTTTGAGTCTTTGGCTTTTGAAAAATCGCACAACGCAACAAAATGTCACCAAAAAAGTATGGAGTTTTCTGAAATACTGACAAAATAAAGATTTTGGGGGTGATAATTAAATGAATGAATAATCATTTCATTTTTGGTTCACATTGGATGGGAATCGCTAGAATCTTGATACTTTTTTTATGTTTACGATACCTGGCCAGCATACAAGTGGCAGGCACCTCCGATGATCATCTGGTCAAACAATTGTTTTGTCTTCAGCTCTAAGCTCCGAATTGTCTGCATGGTGAGGTAGTATTGCAGTGCCTCATCGCGATTCAGAAGCACTTGAGTGGAAGGTGCCTCATCCAATCGATGGACGTCACATTTCTACGGCAAAAGTAGAAGAGTGTACAGTATTCAGCACGGAGCGCATATTGGGAATATGAGACGGTCCTGTTCCACCTTGATTTGAATGGATGCCTGGGTTGTGAAGCCCGCAGATCTGAGAGCTGCTGTCCCCTGCAAGTAAAACTGTCACTCAAAGTACATTTTATGCGGCATCGATCAGACTCAGCCCATCAGTAGGCATTATTCATTTATCTCATCAAATATTTTGTTCAATGACCGATGGTAAATAATACAATGAAAGATGAGTAAAATAAAGGGTGTTATATACACATTTAACACTTTTAATTATTTATTAAATACCAAGCTTATTGATTACAATGACAATATAATACAGTTGGGGGGGTGTACCTGTAGTTTGAAGTGGTCAAGAAATGTATGCGTTGGGGCTAAATATATTAAGATGTCTTTAAGTGAGTATTTGCAATG
Organism: Hippocampus mohnikei; assembly: GCA_026261675.1. Lineage (NCBI taxonomy): Eukaryota > Metazoa > Chordata > Actinopteri > Syngnathiformes > Syngnathidae > Hippocampus > Hippocampus mohnikei. Next base: position 14,092,204 of record JAKGUB010000325.1, on the reverse strand, counting down.
TTTTAGAATGGCGGGACGATGTTAGACTGGTGAGCACATCCGCCTCACAGTGCAGAGGTCATGGGTTTGATTCCGGACTATCCCAGCTGTCTTTAGGCAGTAGGCGATTGGCTGGCTACCAATTCAAAGGGGGTACCGGTACTCCCTTTGAATTGTTTGCCAGCCAAGTACCCAGTGAAAACCCACGCAGACACGGGCAGAACATGCAAACTGCACACAGGAAAAAAGGCGGAGCCCGAAATCGAACCCTGCACCTCTGCACTGTGAGCTGGCCATGCGAACGATATTTTTTACTTTTTCGATACACACAGTGCTATTGTTGTTATTGTTTATTGTCAATGAAAAACAAAGTACACTTGCAAACAATCGAATGAGGATGCAAGACGAGAGCTGGACCAATTATTGAGCCTTTGAAAAGAAATGCTCATACTATGGCGGACACTAGGACCATGCTTCTCACCCAGCAGGCATACTGTAGGGGGCGTGTTCGGGTGAATGTCTTTGGCGCAAACTGGTAATTGTTAGATCCACTTGTTGGCAGTCGTGGAATAAAGACGTGTTTTCCAATCAATCGTGTGTGCTCCTTTCGACTGCCACAATACAACTGATGTCATTTAATAGCAGCGATTCTTAGGCGTAGAAAAATAAGTAGTGTGTTTCCGGTAACATGAAATTTCAGCATAGGGTCGGTAGGTCGGACAAAGTTTTTTTTAAAAATATTTTTTTCTCCCTCCCTCCCCCATCAAATCGTAAACAAAATAACCATAAAACATAAAACAAGGAGACATTGAAACCAGTGCCGGATGCTCGTCTGTCAAAGAGGGGAAGCTCAATTTTGGTCGACATCATAAAATGTGTCCGTTTATTTATACGTGAATTCTACTCTAGCTCCGTTCCTTTTCAAGAAAATGATCTGTCATACCAACAAGGCGTCTTTTCCCGGTGCTTAATTAGTGTCCTACAACTATAGGAACTACAATAAAACCCACCAGAAATAAAAGATTAATTTGTTGCTAGTTGTTTGTTTACATCAAAGAGTGTCGCTAAAATGATTAGTAGAAGTCTCCAGCTCAACTCGGAACAGAATGCGAGTTGAAAAATTGCTCGCGACGGACGTATACACTAAAAGCTCGGTGACTGGCTCATTTCAATGTCAATCGAACTGGCACGCAGACAGATCATCCAATCTGATGCAGAAAAGCCTGGCGTCCGGTCCCCTCCCACTGCCATCCAGTCCCAGAGAAGACGAGCATCCGTGGGCGGGACAAAAACCAGCTTGTATCCAATGACTCGTCTCCGTTCAACGCATTGGGACAACCTACCCTGAACTCACTACCGTTTAAAGCACAGCGAAGCTGCGGAATGAATGAGAAGGGACTCAAGGGGTCGCGTCGTAACCAGTAAGAAGAAGCTGATAAGGAACCAAAGTTGAGTACGTTGTAGTGCATATTTAGTCAATGACATGTACACACAATTAAATTTACATTCATATATTTGATCACTTATTCTTTGAAATTTTAGGGGAAGCCGAGTGTAACCCAGCCTTGATAAGACTGTTATTGTTGATTCTGTTAAGGTGATATTGTTTGTGATACTGCTGTTTCCGAGGGACAATGAACGCACCGCAGCGCTAGGAGGGAAGACTCGTTCGCGAAAAAAACAGAACATTCTCGCACTTTCTCAGGCGGGTCGAACCGAAGGAATGATAATTGAAAACTGATCCTTGAAACCTCTACCTGTGCAAGGTAGTAAAGTTGAATCCTGTAGCGATCTTTCTTTTCTTTTCAAGGCAAAAGAAGGGTTTAGAAGAGATAACGTTCCTGGTGAGTGTTTTAGTTTGTTTGAACAGTTTAAATGTCCTCACCCATCTCTCCTCTTTATCTCCAAATATAATCATCCTGGGAGATTTTAATATACACATGGACATTACAACCCTTCCTCTTACCATCGACTTCACCTCTTCACTTGACAGTTTTGGTTTCCATCAGTTTATAGACTTTCCCACACACATCAAAGGTCACACCTTGGACCTGATTTGCTGTTCTGGTCTTACCCCCTCCACCTGTACTGCTGATGAACTTCCAATAACGGACCACTTTCTCATTTCATTTAATATTACCCTTCAGCTCTCATTCGCCAAATCACCCCGTACCATTGCTTACCGTAATATTAAAAACATCAACATTGATTCTCTCACTTCATCGATTGCCACCCTGACTCTGGACTCAGACTCCACTCCCGACGATTTGGTTTCCCGATATAACTCTGGACTCATCAACATCCTCATTATGCTCGCTCCTGTCAAGTCCCGCTCTGTCTTTTTTACCCGGTCTGCCCCCTGGTTCACCCCTCATCTCCGTTCCATGAAATCCAAAACCCGGCAGTTTGAAAGACTTTACAGGAAAACTGGTCTCACTGCTCACAAGGACATGTACACAGCTCAACTATCCACCTACAAGGACTCCATCTCACAAGCAAAATCACAATATTACTCTGGACTCATCTGCTCCAACGCCGGAAATACAAAGACTCTCTTCTCCCTCTGGAACAGAATCACCCAACCCCCTGTCTCCCTACCACCTCACTTTTATTCCTCTGACACTTGCAACGCTCTCCTCCTATTCTTCATTGAAAAAATCAACAAAATCCACCAGCACCTGGGCTCCTCTGTGTCACTCCCCTCCTCTGACCACCCTTCCCCTTGTCAACTGTTGTCCTCTTTTGAACTCCCCCAGCCCTCATTAATCTCAGATCTCATCATCAAATCCAAGACTTCCTCCTGTCAGCTAGATCCCCTCCCCACAGTTCTGGTCAAATCCTGATTACCATCTCTCCTTCCATTCATTTCAGCCATTATTCATTCCTCTCTGTCCTCTGGAATTGTTCCTAACCCCTTCAAAATTGCAGCTGTCACCCCAATCCTGAAAAAACCCGGTTCAGATCCCAATGATTTCAATAACTTACGCCCCATCTCTCACCTTCCTTTCATCTCTAAAATTCTCGAAAAAATTGTTGCCTCTCAGCTCCACTCCCATCTCACCTGTAATAGTCTTTATGAACAATTCCAGTCCGGCTTCCGTCCCCATCACAGTACAGAAACGGCTCTCATAAAAATCACAAATGATCTTTTCATGGCAGCAGACTCTGGCTTAATCTCCATACTCATCCTCCTTGACCTGAGTGCAGCTTTCGATACCATTTCACACCCCATCCTCCTTAATAGACTCTCCTCCTTAGGCATCACCCAAACCCCACTAAGTTGGTTCCACTCATATCTCACTGGCCGCTCTCAGTTCATCCAACTCAATTCCTTCACTTCACAATCCCTCCCCGTCACTTCTGGTGTACCCCAGGGTTCTGTCCTGGGTCCCCTCCTTTTCATTATCTACCTTCTTCCACTTGGCAATATTTTTCGCAAATTTGGCATTCACTTTCACTGCTTCGCGGATGACACCCAGCTCTACCTCTCCAGCAAACCCGACGCCTCACTCCCACCCTCCTCCCTCTCTCACTGTCTCTCAGAAATCAAATCCTGGTTCACCCATAACTTCCTCAAGTTAAACAGCAATAAAACAGAACTCCTCCTCGTCGGTACCAAATCCACCTTACGCAAAGCCGACAGTTTTTTCCTCACAATTGATAACTCCACGGTATCACCTTCCCCTCAGGTCAAGAGCCTGGGTGTCCTCGACAGCTCACTATCTTTCCACTCCCACATCAATAGCATTACCCGGTCCGCATATTTCCACCTCCGTAACATCAACCGTCTCCGTCCCTCTCTCACTCCCCACACCACTGCTATCCTTGTCCACAGTCTCATCACCTCCCGCATCGACTACTGCAATTCACTTCTTCTCGGTGTCCATCACAAATTCCTCCATAAACTTCAACTTGTTCAGGTTTCAGCAGCCCGGATCATCACCAGAACCCCCTCCTTCCATCACATCACCCCCATCCTCCGACAGCTCCACTGGCTCCCTGTCAAACTTAGAATCAACTTCAAAATACTTCTCTATACATTTAAAGCCATCCATAACCTTGTCCCCCCTATCTCTCAGATCTTCTTCAGATTTCCATTCCCTCTCGCTCACTCAGGTCCTCATCCTCCCTCCACCTCTCTATACCCTCTGCCAGTCTTAGCACAATGGGGTGCCGAGCCTTCAGCCGCTCTGCCCCCAAACTCTGGAACTCACTTCCACCCAATATTCGCAACATTGACTCTCTTCCCACTTTCAAAACCCAGGTCAAAACCCACCTATTCAGACTCGCATACTCTACTTAATTTATCTCTTCTTTTATTTATAATTTTATCTGTGATTTTAATGTTTGCTGTGATTTTAATGTTTGCTCTTGCTTGTAAAGTGTCCTTGAGTGCTATGAAAGGCGCTTACAAATAAAATTATTATTATTATTATTAGTTGAATATGTCCGATTAGCATTCCTAGCATTAGAATTCTAACCTTAAAAAAAACAGTCAGGAATGAAGTTGGTGAAAATGGCGATTGTTATTCTGTTGATATAAGATATAACCGTGCTGTTATAAAAGAAAAAAGGGATTAAACCATTGTATCGACGCGTGCTCTCCTAAACTAGTGAATTAGCATCGAGCTAAGCTAACGTGCTCACGGGAAATAGCGCTGTGGCCTTCATTCGAGCCAGGTTTACAAAACCGTTTATTTTCCCGAGCCGATTGTTGCCACATTGAGTGAATGCCTTGCGCATTTTGTGCAGGCTGTTTGTTTTGGGACTCATTGACCATCGAAAGATTTGGACTACGTCGCCTGTAGATTGGATGCCACGTGGGACGTCAGTGAACGACATCTGGACTTCAAAGCCACCCGTCCCCTGGAGGGTGGTAGGACAGTTGAAAGGATTTCCATTTTTTTTTCTGACGAAACCAATATTTTTGTTTAATCTGAGATCTCACTCGTTTTTTTCCATGGGTCAGATCTGATGGGTCAGATCTGATACCAAAACAACTGATAAGAACTGATAACAATTTAACTTGTGGTTTTCCTTGATCATCTTTTTTTGTATTCTATTTCAGAGGAGTGTATTCAGTTCAGTTCCCCATTTACTCCATATGTAAATATTTACTATTTTCACGAATATATATATATTTCCGCATTGACGTTTGGGAAAAAATACTCAGGGAAAAAACTGAGTGTGTCTTCTCTGTTGGAGGTTTCCCCTTGACTCTAACTAAGGTCAACTGTTGCCAATCTCACTGCGACCTTAATTAAGTGCACCCTAACTCGAATAGATTTGATAAATTGACACACTTGCCTGTGACAAACTTAGTAAAAGGGTGACATGAGTAGCTGCACCTAAGGTGGCTACACAATTTGGCGAGCCAGCCAGGAGATTGGTGTAGCAGTTCAGTTACCTCCAACGTAACCCCTAAGACACAGGTGACAGATTAGTCCATTTGATTTTCTTTGCAAAAAAAAAAAAAAGATGGATCTTTGTGAACGATTTGGAATTTATGGTCAGAAAACCTTGGTTGTTACAGGGGTTGAACAAATTTGCACCGATGATAACATTTCTGATGTGTTTGTGATAAATGGCAAAATAGCTCAGGTCATCCGAGTTCCTGATGAGCTACATCAGCCTAAAGGCAGAACTCTGGTTGTCTATGAATCAGAACAGGCTATTCTGAAAATTGATCCTTTGACTTTAGGGGGACTTGTAAGCCCTGTTGATCCAAGTTCAGTTTGGACTTCTAAAACTGTTAGAGACATCACTCAAGGCGAGATGGGCAAAGAAGTGGCCCGTCGATACCTTAAGGAACTTCAGTCTATGGGGAGTAGTGGGAAGGTTGGATTCCTTAGCTTTCTTCAAAGCGAATTACAGACAGACCCCACACCAACGATTGCAACACAACCGACTGATGACCAGAATGTTGACACCGCCACTCACTATTCCGATAGAAGTGAACCAATGGAGCCCAGTAGCGCTTTTAGCCCTAGAAAGGTCTGCATAGATGAGAGCCTTTACAACCCTCCTCATGTTCAGAAGGTAGTAGTTGAGCACATTGTTCGTAATGAGCCAACTCACACATCACACACAAGAATACGCACCTTCTCAGGTCAAATTCCTAGGCCCAACGGTGAAGTGGATTATGAGACATGGCGCAGCCAAGTTGATCTCTTACTCAGTGACTCTTCTTTGACTGATGCACACAAGGTGAGCAGGATCCTTGAGAGCTTGCTCAGCCCTGCTTCTGAAATTGTAAAGCCCCTTGGTGTCGCTGCGCCACCAAACACTTATGTCGATCAGCTTGAATCTACTTTCGGTGTTGTCGAAGATGGAGAAGAACTCTTCACTTCCTTTCTTTGCTCAAACCAAAACAGCGGAGAAAAATCCTCTGCTTTCTTGAGTCGCCTCCACAGTCTTCTCACCAAAGTAATTTCTAGAGGAGGGGCAGCTGCTACGAATGCAGATGGGCTGCTCCTTAAACAATTCATTCGGGGTTGCTGGGACCAGAGTTTGATAATAGGTCTCCAACTTGAAGGGAAAAAGGGTTCTCCTCCCTCATTCCCCGACCTCCTTCTCATGTTGAGGACAGAAGAAGACCGACGGTCAGCCAAGTTTGATCGTATGAAGAAACATTTGGGTGCAACAAAGGCTGCTGCACACGCCCATTCTGCATTTAGCATTCCGGTCTTTGACCAAGTACCGCTTGTAGGCCCCACTTCATCAGATAACGAAACTGTGAAACTTGACTTGAAAATCAATGAACTCATGAGACAAGTCGAAAAGTTGAGCAAAAAAGAGAGAGACACGACCCTACTGACAAACTCCCCTGTATCTCCACATCCCATTGTGCAACCCCCAATTGAAACTGCTAAACTTGAAAATCAAATTGCTGAGTTGACCAAACAAGTTCAATTACTTGTCCAGAACCAGAGGGTTACATGCAAATCCGAAACCCCCAATCCGAAGGAGTTCTCGGCTGTAAATATGAGACAAACGCAAACCTCTACTAGAATCCCTGGAATGCCGCGTGCATGGTTTTGTTTCAAGTGTGGGGAAGGAAATCACATAGCAGCCAATTGCACAAATGAGCCAAACCCCACTCTTGTCAAAGAAAGGAATGCAGAGTTGAAGAAGAAACAAGCAGACTTTGCTGCAAAACAAACTACAGCTCCTTTTGCTTTAAACTAGTGACAGCTCCTGCGGTGGGACGTCCAGGAGCTGAAACCCTTGATTCCCTGAGTCCCAAGTCCCTGGGCATTGAACGGCAAACCACGTGCCAAACCCAACCTGTTGACATTTCCAACCCTCAATTGATATTACCCTAGGGTCTTATAGGCCCACGCTGTGCAGCCTCTGTACTTGTTGAAGGTACGCCATGCGAATCCATAATAGATTCCGGTTCACAAGTGACGACAATTTCTGAAACTTTTCACAAAGAGCACCTTTCCCATCTTCTCATCCAACCCATCCACACTATTCTTGAGATTGAAGGAGCTGGAGGACAAAATGTCCCATACTTAGGCTACGTTCAAACAAACATTTCGTTTCCACAGCACTTAGCGGGAAAAGAGCAGCAATTGGTCGTACTCGCACTCGTGGTTCCTGAATGCCACTTCAACAGTAGGATCCCACTGCTGATTGGGACAAATGTGCTTTTGCGACTTCATGAGCAATTAGTGGAGCAAAATGGGCCCAAGTTTATTCAGATCTTACCTTCTAAACCAGGGGTGTCAAAGTAAAATGGACGGAGGGCCAAATAAAAAATTTTGCTCCAAGCCGAGGGCCGGACTGATCGAATGTTCATTGAAAATTTTTAAACCTACCACATGTAGTTTATTGAACTGAATTGAATCTACTGAAAACCTAACAACTTAATTTCAATATGATCAAATAAATAAAGCAACATTTTCTTATGGCTGTCAGTAAACTTTAATTTTCGACAGGCACAAAAGACAAAGTTTCTTTGGATAAAAATACCCATCAACATTGAATGAAAAGAAGCACCAGCAATAGCCCATATTTTCTCTTTTAGCAAAATTGGGCTACATTTACAGAAAAAAACCCAAATAATAGCAAGGAGAGAAGCTTGGAGTTGTTGCATATGCTAGTCGGGGGCTTTCCAAAAGTGAACAAAATTATCCCCCACATAAACTCGAATTCTTGGCCCTCAAGTGGGCCGTGTGTGACAAGTTTAATGATTACCTGTATGGATCCTCTTTTGTTGTCCTGACTGATAATAATCCCCTAACATATGTCTTGACAAGTGCCAAACTGGATGCGGCTGGACATAGATGGTTGGCTGCCTTGTCTACGTATCATTTCACCATTAAGTACCGGGCAGGTCAAGCGAACAAAGACGCTGATGGCTTGTCTCGTCGGCCACAAGAGCCACCTCATGAAGATGAGGCTTTTTGTAAGGAGAGAGCTCGTATTAATGACATGAAAGAACGCCTCATTGAGACATCCAACCAAGTAGACCATGAAACTTTCACTGCATTGTGTCAGCGCCATTCTGTTCCATTTCCATCAGGACCAGTTGTTGTTGTGGAGTCCCTAGCTATTGACCCTTCAGCAGTTTCTGAAGCCTATGGGGAAGACATCTTACCTTCAATGACAGGTGCCGATTGGCGCACAGAACAAAGAGTTGACCCTTCTATTGCTCGCGTCATAACCTTGTTAGAAGGAGGTGTGAGACCGGGTGGTATTACCTCGTCAGTATCGTGAAAGAGCCTTGCGAGGTATACATGATGAGATTGGTCACCTTGGCTTTGAGCGTGCCTTACATCTTGCACGAGCTAGGTTTTACTGGCCAAAAATGGCAATGTCCATTGAAGACAAATGCAAAAAATGTCCCCGATGTGTTATGAGGAAGGGCATTCCCCAGAAGACTGCTCCACTGGAGAATATCCATGCAACTTATCCCCTTGAATTAGTGTGTATGGATTACTTGTCCATTGAGCCAGACAGTCGAGACACAAAAAACGTGTTAGTATTGACGGATCATTTTACGAAATTTGCTATAGCAGTACCTACGAGAGACCAGAGAGCTAAGACAGTAGCCAAAGCTCTTTGGGATAATTTGATCATTCCCAATGGTTTTCCTTGTCGCCTGCTCAGTGATCAAGGCAGAGACTTCAAATCTAAGTTAGTCAAGGAGCTTTGTGAGTTCGTCGGGGTAAAAAAGATTCGTACCACTCCATACCATCCCCGGGCAAACCCAGTAGAACGCTATAATCGGACCCTGCTCAACGTGTTGGGCACACTAGAGGAAAAGTGTACCCTAGGTGCAGCTACTCATGTCACCCTTTTACTAAGTTTGTCACAGGCAAGTGTGTCAATTTATCAAATCTATTCGAGTTAGGGTGCACTTAATTAAGGTCGCAGTGAGATTGGCAACAGTTGACCTTAGTTAGAGTCAAGGGGAAACCTCCAACAGAGAAGACACATTGACTGAGTTTTTAAAAAAAATATATATATATTGAGTAAATATTTACATATGGAGTAAATGGGGAACTGAACTGAATACACTCCTCTGAAATAGAATACAAAAAAAGATGATCAAGGAAAACCACAAGTTAAATTGTTATCAGTTCTTATCAGTTGTTTTGGTATCAGATCTGACCCATGGAAAAAAACAACTGAGATCTCAGATTAAACAAAAATATTGGTTTCGTCAGAAAAAAAAAAAAGGAAATCCTTTCAACTGTCCTACCACCCTCCAGGGGACGGGTGGCTTTGAAGTCCAGATGTCTTTCACTGACGTCCCACGTGGCATCCAATCTACAGGCGACGTAGTCCAAATCTTTCGATGGTCAATGAGTCCCAAAAAAACCGGCCTGCACAAAATGCGCATGGCATTCACTCAATGTGGCAACAATCGGCTCTGGAAAATAAACGGTTTTGTAAACCTGGCTCGAATGAAGGCCACAGCGCTATTTGCTGTGAGCACGTTAGCTTAGCTCGATGCTAATTCACTAGTTATGGAGAGCACGCGTCGATACAATGGTTTAATCCCTTTTTTCTTTTATAACAGCACGGTTATATCTTATATCAACAGAATAACAATCTCCATTTTCACCAACTTCATTCCTGACTGTTTTTTTTAATGTTACAATTCGAATGCTAGGAATGCTAATCGGACATATTCAACTAAAACACTCACCAGGAACGTTATCTCTTCTAAACCCTTCTTTTGCCTTGAAAAGAAAAGAAAGATCGCCACAGGATTCAACTTTACTACCTTGCACAGGTAGAGGTTTCAAGGATCAGTTTTCAATTATCATTCCTTCGGTTTGACCCGCCTGAGAAAGTGCGAGAATGTTTTGTTTTTTTCGCGAACGAGTCTTCCCTCCTAGCGCTGCGGTGCGTTCATTGTCCCTCGGAAACAGCAGTATCACAAACAATATCACTTTAACAGAATCAACAATAACAGTCTTATCAAGGCTGGGTTACACGAGCTTCCCTTGCAGTCCGAGAGCAATCGCCACTGATTGAAACCCCCGCTCGGCGGCGAGAGAGTTGGGAACCCAGCGGCTGGGTGTTAGAGCCATCTCGTTACCTCTGCGTCCCGCGTCCTAGATGGCACGTGGTGGTCGTGGCCCGGCCTGGACTAGGGTGCCGTAAGACTAAGGCGGACGGGGGGTCGGCGGGGGTGAGCGGCCGGGGGAACGCCGACGGGCGCCTGACCGGGGGTAGTGACGGGGGACGGGCGGGACGCGGAGGTGGCACGAAGCGCACCGACCGACCCCGCGCCCGACACCGTCCCCCTCCCCCCGCGACGCCTCCCGCCGCCGTCGTCTCGCCGCTCCGCGGCCGGCACCGCCGCCTATTTGGGTTTCGCTCTCGCTCTCGCCGCCGGCCTCGCGGGGTCGGGCCGCGGGGTCGGGCGCTGGGTGTTCGTGGCGGGGGGTAGAGTAGACGACCGGCCAACGACCGGCGCGCCGTACCACCACCCCCGCCCGTCCCACCGTCACGCCCGCCCCCCGCCTCTCCGCGCGGCCGACTTCGAACGTCGCCGCCGCCGTCGCCTCGTTGAATCTTTTCGATACAGCAGTGGATGCTATTTTCTTAATATTATGGTGCGAGCATGTGACTGCAACACACAAAACGCGGTTTAAACTGTTGTCGGAGATTGTGGCCGCCGCCATGATTCAATGTTGTTGACAGACGACAGGGCAAATGACGCAACGTGAATATCGCGAGAGTTTGCACCAATGTAAACGCTCTAAATTCATCTTCCTTTTATTATTTATAATTTTGTCTGTGGTTTTATTGTTCTTGTTTTGATTGTAAAGCTTCCTTGGGTGTTTTGAAAGGCGTGTATAAATGAAATGTACTATTATTATTATTATTACACAAAAATGTAGAAGGTTTGAAAAAAAATGCCGACCGGTACGTTTTTTTTCGAGGTAGAAATTCTCGGTCGGTCGGGTTACCGGAAACACACTACTTTTTTTTCTACGCCTTATGTAGTTGTCGCTTGGAGAAATGTACATCTAAAAATCATTGTAGATACTGTACTTGAAAGTATTTTTAGTTGCTTTATTTCCGCGCACAAGATGGACAAAATATTACAAAGAAGTTCGCATCTGCTTATCCTCCACAAACTAGAGCTGAATTCACGCTGGGAAATGCCAATGTACACTTACCTCTAGGCCAGCAAGTGTCTTCTGTGTCAGGATTCTCGAGAAAAAGAAAGCCATTGCACCTGTCTGACTCCTGACAGCAAACTGACTAGATTCTCACACATACATCGTGTAGGTTGACCGTAGTGGCGCACCTTCGCCGGAAAGTACAAAGCCAACCAACCAGTTCTATTTTAACAGACAACGTTGTCACCAAATTATACAGGAAACCTGAAATTGTCTGCATTCCATTGGTTTCTTCAACATACGATAAAATAAAGAAACTAAAACGCAGTATTTCAGAGCGTTTATTAAATAATGCGCTCAAATTGCTCCCGTGAAGTGGTACATAAGTGGGAGGTGGGAGGGCTTAGAAAAAAATAGGTGGAACAATTTACACATAAATTGGTTTCTATATTATAGAGCTTTTCTCGACTTACAGAGACACAACAAATTTTCGCTCCAAAATATGGTGGAGAAAGAATTCAATTTCAGAAGTAAAAATAGTTTCTTCCACTTTCTGCTCGGTGTCAAGGCCTGGTTTATGAACATAAACGATCTTCAAGAAATTGTTTGAAAAACGGTCAACATACGACAGAGTGCTCTTGTTTTGGTTCGAAATATGGAGATGGGATTTGGTCGCTAATGTCTTAACACCCCCCTCCGTGAGTCGTCACCTTACCGTGGTGGAGGGGTTTGTGCGTCCCAATGATCCTAGGAGCTAAGTTGCCTGGGGCTTTATGCCCCTGGCAGGGTCACCCATGGCAAACAGGTCTTAGGTGAGGGACCAGACAAAGTACGGCTCAAGAACCCCTTATGATGGACAAAATAAATGGAACCCAGTTTCTCTTGCCCGGACGTGGGTCACCGGGGCCTCCCTCTGGAGCCAGGCCTGGGGGTGGGGCTCGTTGGCGTGCGCCTGGTGGCCGGGCCTGCACCCATGGGGCCCGGCCGGGCTCAGCCCGAAGAGGCAACGTGGGTCCCCCTTCTCATGGGCTCACCACCCATGGGAGGGGCCAAAGGGGTCGGGTGCGATGTGAGCTGGGCGGCAGCCAAAGGCGGGGACCCTGGCGGTCCGATTCCCGGCTGCAGAAGCTAGCTCTGGGGACATGGAATGTCACCTCTCTTACAGGGAAGGAGCCCGAGCTGGTGTGTGAGGTTGAAAAGTTTCGACTGGATATAGTCGGACTTACCTCCACACACGGCCTGGGTTCTGGTACCAGCTCTCTCGAGAGGGGTTGGACTCTATTCCACTCTGGAGTTGCCCACGGTGAGAGGCGCAGAGCAGGTGTGGGCATACTCATTGCCCCCCGGCTCAGTGCCTGTACATTGGGGTTCACACCGGTAGATGAGAGGGTAGCCTCCCTCCGCCTTTGGGTGGGGGGACGGGTCCTGACTGTTGTTTGTGCATACGCGCCCAACAGCAGTTCAGCGTACCCACCCTTTTTGGAGTCTTTGGAGGGTGTGCTAGAGAGTACCGTATTTTAACGACCATTCAGCGCACCGTGTTGTAGGGCGCAGTCTCAGTAACGGGTGCTATTTCTGTATTTTACACATACACAAAACGCACTGTATTATTGGGCGCAGCCAGGCGTGGGAAAACATACGCCAGTTTAAACATACGGCATGCATGCACGCATGCACGCTAAAGACACGTTAGCTTGAAGCATAGCGTAGCATGCTAAGACATGCTAAAAACACGTTTTTAAAAAGGCAACGGAAGTAAAACTGAGATCGGTTGAACTTTATTTAGCCATCTTACAATGTACTCACGTTTTTCGATCAATCATCACCCAGAAATCCATCAAAGTCCTCATCTTCTGTATCCGAATTGAACAATTGTGCAAGTACCGGTAGTCCATAAAAAACGCCGGGTTCCCTCTCGTCACTCTCATTGCCATGTGGCACGCCCACCCTTGGCTGGCTGCTTTCCCGCATGGCTGGCCTCTGTCACGTCCTCAATCACGGCCACTTACACGCCCACCCTTCACTGATTGGCCGGCTGCTTTCCCGCACGCCTGGTCACACTCGCGGGCCACTTACACGCCTACCCTTCACTGATTGGCTGGCTGCTTTCCCCGCATGCCTGTTCATGCCCACTTCCGCCTTTTCTCTATATAAACAGCGTGTCGGCTCTCAGTCAGGATTTGGAACTCGGCTCATACACTAGACCACCTATGTCAAAGTGCCGGCCCGCGGGCCAGATCCGGCCCGCGAGAAGGTTTTCAGTGGCCCCTGGAATGATGTTAATTTATTTTCAATTTTCATTAGCGGCCCACTCTCTCCGCACCGTGGCATGGGCATTTTCAGCCGCATCCTTAGCCTCCACACCTGGCTGCAAACTGCCTGCAGGACACACAATGTGAGCTTCATTGACAATTTTAATATATTTTGGCACCGTCCATCCCTTTTAAAGGCGGACGGTTTTCACCCCAACAAACTAGGCGGCAGAATACTGGCAGCAAATGTCCAGTATGCTGTCCACCACTCCACAAGCTGACTAGTCACAAATCGCACACCTGCACTTTCCCCTTCCTTCACTTTACCAACACACAGCACTAGTGCTTGCCTTCGTCCCCCGTACAGGCCCCAGTTGTCACTGTCTCATCCTGCTGCCATCTACCCCATTCAATCCATCATCACAGCCAGACACCCTCACTACTACAATAACAAGAGAAAATATTTTAAAATGTCAAATACTAATCTCCGCCCACTCCCCCAATCCTCACTGTCACCCACACATCACAAAATCCTCAAACTGGCTCTATTTAACACCCGCTCACTCAACAACAAAGCACTTGTCTTACACAAATTCATAACTGACAATAACCTGGACTTCCTCTTTATCACCGAAACCTGGCACAAACACCTGGACTACTTCTCACTCAACCAAGCCACCCCACCTGGTTACACCTACATCGACAAACCCCGCCTTACTAGCCGAGGTGGTGGGGTGGCATCAGTCCATAAAACAGAGTTTAAAATCAGCACTATATCCACTTCACCCACTGAGTCCTTTGAACATATCACCTTCAGACTCCCTGGCCCCTCCCCCCTGGTCATTGCTGTCATTTACCATCCCCCGAAATTCAACCCATCATTTTTCTCAGACTTCTCCGATTTTGTCACACAGCTCTCACCTATCTCGCCTTTCACTCTGATCGTTGGCGACTTTAACTTCCATATCGACAACACCAACTGCAAACATGCCTCTGAATTTCTCGACCTTTTTGACTGCCTTAACTTCACTCAACATGTCAACTTCCCCACCCACACCCACGGTCACACTCTGGACTTGGTCTGTTCCACTGGTCTCACCATTGAAAAGCTCTCTAGCACCGACCTCAACATCTCCGATCACCTGGCTATCACTCTGGACCTCCACCTCCCTACCCCACTTCCCAAGGAAAAGCGCACCATATCATTCAGAAACCTCAAATCCATCTCCCCAACTGACTTTTCTACCACCGTCCTCAACCACCTGTCCATACAACCTCCTCCACTGTCCCATGACCCCACTGTTCTCACCAACTACTACAACAGCACCCTCTCCTCCTGTCTCAATCAACTCGCCCCCATTAAAACCAAATCTGTCTCCTTCACTCGCTCAGCCCCCTGGTACACCCCAGAACTCCGGAAACTTAAAATCCAAACGCCAGCTAGAAAGACTCTATAAAAAATCCGGTTTAACTGTTCATCTCCTCGCCTACACCGATCACCTTCAGTTATACAAGACCGCACTCAACTCCAGCCGTTCCACCTACTACTCCAACCTTATCCACACCGACTCCAACAATCAAAAGGCCCTCTTCTCCACCGTCAACAAACTCCTCAAACCCAGCGACAATATTTCAACCTCTTTTACCGTTGACAAATGTAATACATTTCTATCCTACTTTCAATCCAAAATCGACATCCTCTACAGTTCACTCACCACCTCACCCGTCCCCCCTCCCTTCCTACCAGCACCCATCACTCAGACTACTTCACCACTCTCTGAATTCACACCTGTCTCCATAGCCGAACTCACCAATATCATCTCAACAATGAATTCCTCCACCTGCTCACTGGATCCCATCCCATCTTCCTTCGTCAAGCACTGCTTTCCCACCATCTCCCACCTCGTCATGAACATTGTCAACTCCTCCCTCAGCTTTGCCTATGTCCCTCCTCACTCAAACTGGCTGCTGTAACCCCATCCTCAAAAAACCCGGACTCAACCCTGACATCATGAGCAACTTTCGACCCATCTCCAACCTCCCCTTTCTGTCCAAAGTCATAGAACGTACCGTCGCATCTCAAATTAAAACCTACCTAGACAATAACCAACTTTTTGAACTATTTCAATCTGGATTCCGCACACAACACAGCACTGAAACAGCCCTCCTCAAAATCACCAATGACCTCCTCCTCGCTTCTGACACCGGCCTTCTCTCCATCCTCATCCTTCTTGACCTTACAGCTGCCTTCGACACCATCAAGCACTCCATCCTACTCTCTCGCCTACAATCCCTAAACATCACAGACAAAGTCCTCACCTGGCTTCACTCATACCTCACAGACAGGAAACAATTCATATACATCAACAACTGCTCTTCCTATACTGCCCCACTGTCCCAAGGTGTCCCCCAGGGGTCTGTGCTTGGTCCCCTTCTCTTCATTCTCTACATTCTACCCCTCGGCCAAATCATTCGCCATCATGGTCTACAGTTCCACTGCTACGCTGATGACGTCCAACTGTATATATCCACCAAATCATTCACTCCAACAACCCACTCCACCCTGTCAAACTGTCTTACAGATATCAAGTCCTGGATGCAAACAAACTTTCTCACTCTTAACTGCACTAAATCTCAACTGCTAATAATCGGTCCTAGGTCCCTCACCCAAACAACCTCCAACTTTAGCCTCACATTTGACAACTGCACCCTGTTCCCCTCCTCTCACTGTCGCAACCTCGGTGTCCTTTTTGATAACAACCTCTCTTTCGACCAACACATCACCCAAATCACCAAAACTGCTTTCTTCCACCTCAAAAACATTTCTCGTCTCCGCCCTTCACTTTCTTTCAACGCGGCTCAAACCCTCATCCACGCCTTCATCACCTCCCGCCTTGACTACTGCAATAGTATTCTCTATGGTACAACCTCCAAACTCCTCAATGAACTACAGTACATCCAAAATGCCGCCGCCCGCCTACTCACCCACATCCGCACTCATGATCACATCACCCCCGTCCTTAAAAACCTCCACTGGCTCCCCGTTCCCCAGCGTATTCAATTTAAACTCCTCCTTCTCACCTATAAAACCGTTCACAATCAGGCCCCCTCCTACCTTTCTGACCTTCTTTACCAATACACTCCCTCCCGCAACCTCCGCTCCTTAAACACAAACCTCCTTGTCATCCCCGCGACCAAGCTCAAAACCTGGGGGGACCGAGCCTTCTCTGTCGCTGCCCCCACCCTCTGGAATGCCCTACCACAACACATCCGTAACTGTACTGACCTCCAATCCTTCAAATCCTCTCTTAAAACTCATCTGTTCCGCAATGCTTTTAACACATTTTAATCTCTTTTACCCATTATTGCTTTTTGTTCATCTAAATGTGCTTTTGTAAACTATGTATGCTTGTTTTAAGTGCACACTTTTGTCCTGTGTTTTAAGCTCTTGTGTTTTAAGCTCTTGTAAAGTGTCTTTGAGTATGATGAAAAGCGCTTTCAAATAAAATGTATTATTATTATTATTATTATTATTAGAACCGGCCCGCGGACGGCCGCAAGCCGAGAGCCCACAGATCTTTTACAAGCACCAATACTACATTTCCCACAATGCAACTGTGCCGCGCCAAGCAGTCGGGCGCTTTATTTCAATATTTACTAGTGCAGCAGTCGTTCGGATAACAGTGACGTTAGCTTGCAGATATCCATCAAAAATGGCAAAACGGAAGGTGGACACTGAGAACTGGGGGTTTCAAACAAGGTGGGAGTCAGAATACATGTTCACGGACGTAGCTGGAAAACCTGTGTGTCTTCTGTGTGGAGAAAGTGTGGCCGTATTGAAAGAGTATAATCTGAGACGACACCATGAAACGAAACGCGCTGACAAAAACAAGAATATGGACATCGAACAAAGGCTACAGAAGGTTGAGGAATTAAAACGAAGCATCAAATCTCAACAGGCTCTGTTTAAAAAAGCCAAATCACAAAGCCAGGCTGCTGTCAATGCCAGTTTTATTGTGGCAGAAAAGATCGCTAAATCAGCCCGGCCATTTACGGAGGGGGATTTCATTAAAAACTGTATGCTTAAAGTTTGTGACGAAGTTTGCCCTAAATTAAAGTTTACTGACAGCCATAAGAAAATGTTGCTTTATTTATTTGATCATATTGAAATGAAGTTGTTACATTTTCAGTAGATTCAATTTGGTTCAATAAACTACATGCAATAGGTTTAAAATTTTTCAATGAACATTCGATCAGTCCGGCCCTCGGCTTGGAGCAAAAATTTTTATTTGGCCCTCCGTCCATTTGACTTTGACACCCCTGCACTAGACGCTCCGCATTATAAGGCGTCCTGTCCACTTTGAAGAAAATGTAAGACTTTTAATGGCGCCTTATGGTCGTGAAAATACGGTATTCCTGCTGGGGACTCCCTCGTTCTGCTGGGGGACTTCAATGCTCATGTGGGCAATGACAGTGAGACCTGGAGGAGCGTGATTGGGAGGAACGGCCCCCTGATCAGAACTCGAGTGGTGTTTTGTTATTGGACTTCTGTGCTCGTCACGGATTGTCCATAACGAACACCTTGTTCAAACATAAGGGTGTCCATATGTGCACTTGGCACCGGGACACCCTTGGCCGCAGTTCGATGATTGACTTTGTGGTTGTATCATCGGATTTGCGGCCGCATGTTTTGGACACTCGGGTGAAGAGAGGGGCGGAGCTGTCAACTGATCACCACCTGGTGGTGAGTAGGCTCCGATGGTGGGGAAGATGCCGGTCCGTCCTGGCAGACCCAAACTTATTGTGCGGGTTTGTTGGGAGCGTCTGGCGGAATCCCCTGTCAGAAGGAGTTTCAACTCCCACCTCCGACAGAGCTTTTCCCATGTTCCGGGGGAGGTGGGGGACATTGAGTCCGAATGGACCACGTTCCGTGCCTCTATTGTTGAGGCGGCCAATCTGAGTTGCGGCCATAAGGTAGTTGGTGCCTGTCGTGGCGGCAACCCCCGTACTCGCTGGTGGACACCAGCAGTAAGGGATGCCGTCAAGCTGAAGAAGGAGTCCTATCGGGCCTTTATGGCCTGTGGGACCCCAGAGGCAGCTGACGGGTATCGACTGGCCAAGCGGAATGCGGCTTCGGTGGTCGCCG
The DNA here is from genome assembly GCA_026261675.1 of Hippocampus mohnikei. Classification (NCBI taxonomy): domain Eukaryota; kingdom Metazoa; phylum Chordata; class Actinopteri; order Syngnathiformes; family Syngnathidae; genus Hippocampus; species Hippocampus mohnikei. Next base: position 14,073,236 of record JAKGUB010000325.1, on the reverse strand, counting down.
AGGCAAAAACTCGGACGTGGGAGGAGTTTGGTGAGGCCATGGAAGCCGACTTCCGGACGGCTTCGAGGAAATTCTGGTCCACCATCCGACGTTTCAGGAGGGGGAAACAGTGCACCACTAACACTGTACAGTGGGGATGGGGCGCTGTTGACCTCGACTCGGGACATTGTGAGCCGGTGGGCGGAGTACTTCGAAGACCTCCTCAACTCCACCAGCACGCCTTCCTTGGAGGAAGCAGAGTCTGGGGACTCTGAGGTGGGCTCTCCTATCTCTGTGGTCGAAGTCACCGATGTGGTTAAAAAGCTCCTCGGTGGCAGGGCCCCAGGGGTGGACCAGATCCGCCCGGAGTTCCTCAAGGCTCTGGATGTTGTGGGGCTGTCCTGGTTGACATGCCTCTGCAACATCGCGTGGTCATCGAGGAGAGTGCTTCTGGATTGGCAGACCGGGGTGGTGGTCCCTCTTTTTAAAAAGGGGGACCAGAGGGTGTGTTCTAACTACAGAGGGATCACACTCCTCAGCATCTCTGGTAAGGTCTATTCAGGTGTGCTGGAGAGGAGGGTCCGTCAGGAAGTCGAGCCTCGGATTGAGGAGGAGCAGTGTGGTTTTCGTCCCGGCCGTGGAACAGTGGACCAGCTCTACACCCTTAGCAGGGTCCTCGAGGGTATGTGGGAATTCGCCCAACCAGTCTACATGTGTTTTGTGGACTTGGAGAAGGCGTTTGACCGTGTCCCTCTGGGAGTTCTGTGGGGGGTGCTTCGTGGGTATGGGGTACCGAACCCCCTGATACGGGCTGTTCGGTCGCTATACCACCGATGTCAGAGTTTGGTTCGCATTGCCGGCAGTAAGTCGGAATCGTTTCCGGTGAGAGTGGGACTATGCCAAGGCTGCCCTTTGTCGCCGATTCTGTTCATAACTTTTATGGACAGAATTTCTAGGCGCAGCCGAAGCGTTGAGGGGGTCCGTTTTGGTGGCCTCAGTATTGCATCTCTGCTTTTTGCAGATGATGTGGTACTGCTGGCTCCTTCAAGCAGGGCTCTCCAGCTCTCACTGGAGCGTTTCGCAGCCGAGTGTGAAGCGGTCGGGATGAGGATCAGCACCTCCAAATCTGAAACCATGGTCCTCAGTCGGAAAAGGGTGGAGTGCCCTCTCCGGGTCGGGGAGGAGATCTTGCCCCAAGTGGAGGAGTTTAAGTATCTTGGGGTCTTGTTCACGAGTGAGGGCAGAAGGGAGCGAGAGATCGACAGGCGGATCGGTGCAGCATCTGCTATGATGCGGACGTTGTAGCGGTCTGTCGTGGTAAAGAAGGAGCTGAGCCAAATGGCGAAGTTCTCAATTTACCGGTCGATCTATGTTCCAGCCCTCATCTGTGGTCACGAGCTATGGGTCGTGACCGAAAGAACGAGATCCCGGATACAAGCGGCCGAAATGAGTTTTCTCCGCAGGGTGTCTGGGCTCTCCCTTAGAGATAAGGTGAGAAGCTCGGTCATCCAGGAGGGGCTTAAAGTAGAGCCACTTCTCCTCCACATCGAGAGGAGCCAGATGAGGTGGCTGGGGCATCTGATTCGGATGCCTCCTGAGCGCCTCCCTAGTGAGGTGTTCCGGGCATGTCCCACCGGGCGGAGACCCCGAGGACGACCCAGGACACGTTGGAGAGACTATGTCACCCAGCTGGCCTGGGAACGCCTCGGGATCCCCCGGGGAGAGCTAGAAGAAGTAGCTAGGGAGAGGGAAGTCTGGGCTTCCCTGCTTAAGCTGCTGCCCCCGCGACCCGGCCCCAGATAAGCGCTAGAAGATGGATGGATGGATGGATGTCTTGACACCTTTAACAGGAAGCTGTTATGTATGTTTGGGGGGGGGGGGTCCCTCCTGGGGGGGTCCCTCCCCACCCAAAAGAAAATGCAACAATAAATAATTGCTCGATTTATTCATTTCACTGTGTTTAATAACTTAAAGTAAAAACAAACCCTTGCATCCAGTAATTATTCTGTTTGCCGCCCTCAAATTCGATTTGGACACCTCTGATGTAGCCACATCTTGTACGTTTATTTTAAGAGCCCCCCAGCTGTAAGAAAAAAAAATACGTGAAACAAGTTGCTGAGACTTCAGGCTGTGGGTCGAAGGTGTGACTTTAACAATGAGAGAGAGCTTGCTTTGGGGCAGTTGCTTTATGTTGGAGTGGAGTGGGGGGAAGAAAAAAATCTTTAACTGACAGACTTCAACTTGGTCCATGGGTTGATGCCGTGTACGTCTTGTGGCGCACAATTGCTGTAGATGTGGTTGCACAGTTCTTCTACTGGGGGTTCAGGGCTTTGGGTGGCAAATTGTGTAGCTTCTTCAAATTGTGAGCGTTCTTCACTGGGGAGTCTTCTTGCGCGGAAGAGAATGTGACGAAGAGCAGCAAAGCGGCACAAAAGAATTCCCTGTGCGTGTTGACGTGAACGGAGGTCTCCATCACGATGGTCCTTTGGGTGCACGTAGACACGGGCGCGCGAGCGTGGTTGCTGGTTGTGTTGTGAAGGATTTGGTCGAAATTGCAGACGCTCTTCGTCTTCAAGTACTACGGTAGTTTTGCGTTCTTTCTGCCGCACTACTGCCACCTTCTGGCGAAAAATATATGCATAATTCCCAACTTTTTGAGGGACAGAAAATTGCTTTGGATAGGTGTCAATTACTTGTGCATTTTAAGTAATACTGGCATGGGTTGGTTTGTAGCCTCCTCAAATGCTATGAGTCACTTTAGTATTCAATTTCTTTGTTTTAGAAAACAAGCTGCCAAACAAAAGTGCCAAATCCAAAGCTCATTTTGTCCAACTAATAATGCGGATACAATGAGTAAGGCATAAAAAGTGCTGTCGAAAAGTATAATCCATATTTCTCTCCGTTATGCTGATTTTTCATAATTTTTGCATGGGTAAAATAACCAGCCCTATTGATCTCAATGTATTCAGACATGTTTATTAAAGCGTTAACTTGTTATGGGTCTCAGACAGGTCCATTTAGTTGCAATCTTTCTTAGCTCAGCTAAAGTTGAACAACTTTAGCTCACAGACTTCAACTTGGTCCATGGGTTGATGCCGCGCACGTCTTGTGGCGCACAATTGCTGTAGATGTGGTTGCACAGTTCTTCTACTGGGGGTTCAGGGCTTTGGATGGCAAATTGTGTAGCTTCTTCAACATCCTTTTTGATTTGCTCGTCAATCTGCTACATGAAGCGGGGCACAAGAAAGGCAAACTACTTCCAAAATATCTGCCACGCTTCCCTCTAGAATTACAGACAGTACGTAGTTAGTTACCCTCAGTTCCTCCGTGCTGGCCATGTTGTTGCTGATGATGAGAGCCTCAAATTGTGAGATGGGGTCTCTGTTTCTGCGGACCTCATCAACCTCCTCCACTGAGCGATAACTGGGAGATAAGGAAGGACCCCGAGTGTATATCTCCAGTAGATACGGAAAGTCTGGACACCACTTTTCAAATGCCCACCCTTTGTGGTATCAACAGCGTTTACTCTCACCATTACTGCCCGGTGCTACCACCACTGAAAATGTATATATTAAATACTAAGACTCTTACCTGTCCTCATTGTCACCCGCATAGTGTGCAAAATAGCGATAGGTCTGTAGCTCCAAAATAATTGGACCCTGAGACACAAAGAAATTAAACATACTAATTAATTTGGCATGACATTTTAAATGTAAATTACACTGTCATCAAAAATTGGAATTATTAGGAAAAAAAGAATCATTTCTCACTTTCCCCGACCGACAGTGATCAGAAGCAAAGCTGGTTGCCTCCCGAACGCAGACGATGTCCATCCCGTCCACCTGGAGACGCATCAATGGGTCAATGCAGGTTTCCAACAGTCAAAATACTGAAGAACATATATTTTTAAATAGCCGTCTAAACTTATTCTCTTAGTCTTGTTTTTCCCTTTTATTTAAAAAAAAAAACATATACAGTATTCCATGCCATGTGGTTTTGGTTTCCAAATCCCAAAATCCGAACTGACTGTGTTGGGCCTGAGAGGCTCCTAAGGCGTAGAAAAAAAAGTAGTGTGTTTCCTGTAACCCGACCGACCGAGAATTTCTACCTCGAACAAAAACTTTACGGTCGGCAGTTTTTTTTCAAACCTTTTACATTTTTGTGTAATAATAATAATAATAATACATTTCATTTCATAAGCGCCTTTCAAAACACTCAAGGACGCTTTACAATCAAAACAAGAACAATAAAACCCGTGGAGATGTCCTGGAGGTGAGAGAGAGAGAGAAACTCCTCCGGGTTGAGTGAACGCTGGCGCGTTTGGCTGCCGCTGCTCAACCCATATTGTTTTGTATTGTTTTGTGTTATTGTAAAGTGTCCTTGGGTGTCTTGAAAGGCGCTTATAAATAAAGAGTATTATTATTATTATTATTATTATTATTAAAACCACAGACAAAATTATAAATAATAAAAGGAAAGATGAATTTAGAGCGTTTACATCGGTGCAAACTCTTGCGATATTCGTCGGCTAGCCCAACGGCTTCAAAAAAGTCTCGAAGGATTCCAACCAGCGGGGCCACGGGACAGGCGGCTCGCCAGGCAGGGCGAGGAACGGAGGAAGAGGCGAGAGTGGAAGCTCCATCTTCGTTGCCATTGTTGTGTTTAATATAACGCAGGGAGTCTGGCTCTGTGCTCACTGCCGTTTATTGTCAATACTGTAGTTACCTTTTCATATGAACACTTTTACGGCCGTGACGTCACGCCGTCGTAAACCGACCCTGTGGCTGTGGTTATAACATGCCACACATAATAATAATAATACATTTCATTTATAAGCGCCTTTCAAAACACTCAAGGACGCTTTACAATCAAAACAAGAACAATAAAACCACAGACAAAATTATAAATAATAAAAGGAAAGATGAATTTAGGGCACCTATGTCAAAGTGCCGGCCCGCGGGCCAGATCCGGCCCGCGAGAAGGTTTTCAGTGGCCCCTGGGATGATGTTGATTTATTATTAGAACCGGCCCGCGGACGGCCGCAAGCCGAGAGCCCACAGATCTTTTACAAGCACCAATACTACATTTCCCACAATGCAACTGTGTCGCGCCAAGCAGTCGGGTGCTTTATTTCAATATTTACTAGTGCAGCAGTCGTTCGGATAACAGTGACGTTAGCCTGCAGATATCCATCAAAAATGGCAAAACGGAAGGTGGACACTGAGAACCGGGGGTTTCAAACAAGGTGGGAGTCAGAGTACATGTTCACGGACGTAGCTGGAAGACCTGTGTGTCTTCTGCGTGGAGAAAGTGTGGCCGTATTGAAAGAGTATAATCTGAGACGACACCATGAAACGAAACGCGCGGACAAAAACAAGAATATGGACATCGAACAAAGGCTACAGAAGGTTGAGGAATTAAAACGAAGCCTCAAATCTCAACAGGCTCTGTTCAAAAAAGCCAAATCACAAAGCCAGGCTGCTGTCAATGCCAGTTTTATTGTGGCAGAAGAGATCGCTAAATCAGCCCGGCCATTTATGGAGGGGATTTCATTAAAACTGTATGCTTAAAGTTTGTGACGAAGTTTGCCCTGAAAAAAGCAACTCTTTTTAAACGTGAGCATGAGCAGAAACACCATTGCCGAGCAAGTAGAGCAGTTGTCCATTAATCGAAAAGAGCAGCTTGTGCAAAAGGGAAAACATTTCATCGCATACTCCTTGGCTGTGGATGAGAGCGCCGACATTTCTGACGTTGCCCAGCTGTCAATCTTCATCCGCGGAGTGGACTGAAGCCTAAGCGTGACAGAGGAGTTTTTGGCTTTACGTCCTATGCATGGCACAACTACGGAGCATGATTTATTTGAGGAGTGAATGATCGAAAATCGCTATTATTATTATTTTTTCATCTAAATGTAGCCCAATTTTGCTGAAAGAGAAAATATGGGCTATTGCTGGTGCTTCTTTTCATTCAATGTTGATGGGTATTTTTATACAAAGAAACTTTGTCTTTTGTGCCTGTCGAAAATTAAAGTTTACTGACAGCCATAAGAAAATGTTGCTTTATTTATTTGATCATTTTGAAATGAAGTTGTTAGGTTTTCAGTAGATTCAATTCAGTTCAATAAACTACATGTGGTAGGTTTAAACATTTTCAATGAACATTCGATCAGTCCGGCCCTCGGCTTGGAGCAAAATTTTTTATTTGGCCCTCCGTCCATTTGACTTTGACACCCCTGATTTAGGGCGTTCACATGGGTGCAAACTCTCGCGATATTCACGTTGAGCGTGCGCGTGGTTTGCCCTGTCGTCTGTCAACAACATTGAATCGTGGCGGCGGCCACGATCTCCGACAACAGTTTAAACCGCGTTTTGTGTGTCGCAGTCGCATGCTCGCACCATAATCTTAAGAAAATAGCATCCAATCGAAAAGATTCAGCGAACTATTTGACGAACACCACGGGCCGTCTACAACGCGGGACGCAGAGGTAACGAGACACCCAGCCGGGGGTACCCAACAACGCCTTTGGCGGCGAGCGGGGGTTTCAATAACAGTAAAAATGTCTTCTTGTTTTATGTTTTATGGGTATTTTGTTTACATTTTTGATGGGGGGGCAAAAAAAAACGTCCGACCTACCGACCCTATGCTGAAATTTCATGTTACCGAAAACACACTACTTATTTTTCTACGCCTAAAGGTTGACCTTATCTCTCCGCATCATCGTTTAATGCTTGAAGTTGATATTCATTTAAAAAAATTCGAGGGAGGCTCCAGAACTTTACCCTGAGCCCAGGAATGACGTCCCCTCTCGTGTAGAAGTTGGTATTCACGCTACCTCGTTCCACCGGAGTGCATAATGCATATTTATTATTCTCGCAGACAAAAATGATGGGGAGCTTCCAAAGCGCCGCCATGTTCATGGTCTCAGCAACCTGCCCCTATCGAAAGGTTGGAGGTCAAGAGGTCAAGTGTTGATGAACAAACAAGACGCAGTGTGTGTACGTGTACCTGGTTGACTGCACCGTCACCATAGAGACAAACGCACAGCTCATCCGTCTTCCGGTACTTGCATGCCAACGCCAGACCGGCACCCAGAGGAACCTGAGGAGAGCCCAAATCGAGTCACATTGATTGTAACTGTCTTACCAATATCATGAAGAAAAAAATATATAAAAAAAAAATACGATGCTGATTATTACATGAATTACTGTGTGCATTACCTGAGATCCAACAACACCATAACCCCCGTAGAAGTTTTTTGAGTACATGTGCATGGATCCCCCTCTGCCTTTTGATAGTCCCGCCTGTCGGCCTAAACACAGTCCAAATGTGAGCAATTTGCAATCCATGCCAAATTCTCTGGATATCTATGCCTCAAGATTCTCGCAAAACATTGAGTTGAAACATTGCGTGTGCTCTCACGCGAGTTGTCAGAGCATCTTCTCATGCTTACCTGCAAGCTCGGCCATAATCCCTCGAAGAGAGCCACTCCTGGTGAATGCGAAGCCGTGAGAGCGATAGCTGGTAATGAGGTGGTCAGTCGGTTTAATGGCTGCCTCAATCCCAACCGCGCACGCTTCCTGTTAGAAGCAAGCAACGGGGAGTCATTCTTCATCATCGCGACGTTGACATTTGGCCGGAAGAATCTCTTTGCCATTTCTAGGTCATCAATTCCCAACATTTCCCTGTGTGGAGTTTGCATGTTCTCCCCGGGCCTGTGTGGGTTTTCTCTGGGTACTCCGGTTTCCTCCCACATTCCAAAAACATGCATGGCAGGCTGATTGAGCACTCTAAATTGTTCCTAGGTGTGAGTGTGGGCGTGCATGGTTGTTTGTCTCTGTGTGCCCTGCGATTTTTGGTTCACATTGGATGGGAATCGCTAGAATCTTGATACTTTTTTATGTTTACGATACCTGGCCAACATACAAGTGGCAGGCACCTCCGATGATCATCTGGTCAAACAATTGTTTTGTCTTCAGCTCTAAGCTCCGAATTGTCTGCATGGTGAGGTAGTATTGCAGTGCCTCATCGCGATTCAGAAGCACTTGAGTGGAAGGTGCCTCATCCAATCGATGGACGTCACATTTCTACGGCAAAAGTAGAAGAGTGTACAGTATTCAGCACGGAGCGCATATTGGGAATATGAGACGGTCCTGTTCCACCTTGATTTGAATGGATGCCTGGGTTGTGAAGCCCGCAGATCTGAGAGCTGCTGTCCCCTGCAAGTAAAACTGTCACTCAAAGTACATTTTATGCGGCATCCATCAGACTCAGCCCATCGGTGGGCATTATTCATTGATCTCATCAAATATTTTGTCAAATAACTGATGGTAAATAATACAATGAAAGATGAGTAAAATAGGTGGACCCGTGGTTAGTGCGTCGACCTCTCAGTGCAGAGGTCGTGGGTTCGATCCCGGCTTCGGCCTCCCTGTGTGGAGTTTGCATGTTCTCCTGCGTGGGTTTTCTCCGGGTACTCCGGTTTCCTCCCACATTTCAAAAACATGCATGGCAGGCTGATTGAACACTCAAAATTGTCCCTCAGTGTGAGTGTGAGCGCAGATGGTTGTTTGTCACTGCGTGCCCTGTGATTGGCTGGCAACCAGTTCAGGGTGTCCCCCGTCTACTGGCCGAAGACGGCTGGGATAGGCTCCAGCACCCTCCGCGACCCTTGTGAGGATAAAGCGGATTGGAAGATGGATGGAGGCATGGATATAAGCCTAATTGATTGCACTGTTGGGGAGGAAAAAAGCGTTCTAAACTCAGAATCAGAATCATCTTTATTGGCCAAGTATGTAGAACACACAAGGAATTTATCTCCGGTATAACACGCTGCATTAGTATCATCATAAACAAGGACATGACAACTAAGTATGGAAGGACATTTCGTAATGTAAGTGAACCGTAGTTGGAATACCTGCAGTTTCAAGCGGTCGAGAAATGTGTAAGTTAGGGCTAAATATGTCAAAAATTCTTCAGGTGAGTATTTGCAAGGTTTTAAGAAGGTGGCACGATATTTGACTGGTTAACACATCCGCCTCACAGTGCAGAGGTGATGGGTTTGATCCAAATGTCTTCAGGCAGTAGGCCTTTGAATTGGTTGCCAGCCAATCGCAACCATTCGCACTCGCAATCACACCGAACGACGATCTCGTGTTCATTTAACCTACCGTGCATGTTTTTTGGAATGTGGGTGGGGTAAACCAGAGTACCTGGTGAAAACCCACGGAGGCACAGGAAAGCCAGAGCCTGGAAATCAAACGCTGAACCCAAATGCTAAATATGCTTTTGGGGAATAAAAACTCAGTTTTGAGTAACACCTCGGCCTATTGCGCTGCTTGATTTTAATACTGCTCATTTTGGCTGTGGTTATTTCAGCATACTGTAAGTTTGAGAATTGCGGCAGGGGTTAAGTGAATAACCACCGGTGAAATGACATGGTATGCTGCTACAACCAGCCTTTCGAGGGAAGGCCAATTACACTTTATAATAGTATAACCAACAAAAGACTTCATCTTTGTCTTTTCTTGTTTCAAGGTTGTCAAAATATTACAAAGAACCTGTTAGCATCTGCTTATCCTCCACAAACTAGAGCTGAATTCACGCTGGGAAATGCCAATGTACACTTACCTCTAGGCCAGCAAGTGTCTTCTGTGTCAGGATTCTCGAGAAAAAGAAAGCCATTGCAGCCTGTCTGACTCCTGACAGCAAACTGACTAGATTCTCACACATACATCGTGTAGGTTGACCGTAGTGGCGCACCTTCGCCGGAAAGTACAAAGCCAACCAACCAGTTCTATTTTAACAGACAACGTTGTCACCAAATTATACAGGAAACCTGAAATTGTCTGCATTCCATTGGTTTCTTCAACATATGATAAAATAAAGAAACTAAAATGCAGTATTTCAGAGCGTTTATTAAATAATGCGCTCAAATTGCTCCCTTCAATCATCATCCTTCTTTCAACATAACAGCTATCATTGGCAGAGCGAGAATCGAAGCTGCATCGAAACAGGATTCAACAATGTCGGTGTTTTTTGTTGTTGTTGGCAAAATAGGCTACTTCTCACATCATGGAGAAAAGCCTTAACATGTTGTGTACTTTGTTCATTTTAAGTGTTACATAAGTGGGCTTGCAGTTGAGCTTCCTGCAATGGAGTGTGACACTTGCAGAACATCACTTTTGAAAGAACACACTTTATGGGCAATCAACATAGAAAGCCACATCTGTCATTATCTACTCTACGTCTTCCAATGCTGAACTGACAGGAAAGGGAATGCCAGTCTTTTTTTTGTTTTTGTTTATTGCAGTAACTTGTCACCATGAAACAAATGACCTTCTGAAAAGCAGCTGTGTTAGCTCCTACTGACATGTGTCGAATAAATATTGAATGGATGAAACCCAGAGGTGTCCAAACTACAGCCTGGGGGCCATTTGTGGGCTACTATCCTATTTTCAGCTGCACAAAGCATATATGAAAAATTACATTTGACATGGCTTGCAAGGTTAAAAAAAAAAGAAGAAGTAAGCAGAGTGAGAATGGGAGGTGGGGGGGGGGCTTTGAAAAATAGGTGCCACTATTTACATATAAATTGGTTTCTATATTATAGAGCTTTTCTATGCTTGCAAAGACACAAATTAACATATTTATAGCTCCAAAATATGGTGGAGAAAGAATTGAATTTCAGTAAGTAAAAACAGTTTCTTCTACTTTCTGCTCGGTGTCAAGGCCTGATTTAGGAACATTAATAATCCTCAAGAAATTGTTTTAAAAACGGTCAACATACGACTGAGTGCTCTTATTTGGGTTCTAAATGCAGTAATGGGATTCGGTCGCTAATGCCTTAACACCTTTTACAGAAAGTTATGCATGTTTGGGGGTAGGGGGAATCCCCCCCTAAAAGAAAATGTAACAATAAATAATTGCTCGATTTATTCATTTCAGTGTGTTTAATCACTGAAAGGAAAAACATTTCGGCGCAACCATTGCATCCTTTAATTATTCTGTACGCTGCCCTCAATTCAGTTTGGACACCCTTTATGTAGCCACATCTTGTACGTTTATTTTAAGAACCCCCCAGCTGTAAAAAAAAAATACATGGAACAAGTTGCTGAGACTCAGGTTGTGGGTCTAAGGTGTGACCTTTAGCTAACAATGAGAGAGAGCTTGCTTTGGGACAGTTGCTTTATGTTGGAGTGGAGTGGGGGGAAGAAAAAAAATTCTTTAACTGACAGACTTCAGCTTGGTCCATGGGTTGGTGCCGCGTACGTCTTGTGGTGCACAATTACTGTAGATGTGGTTGCACAGTTCTTCCAGTGGCGGTTCAGGATCCGTGGTGGCAAACTGAGCAGCGTCTTCGATTTCCTTCCTCACCTCGACATCAATTTCCTACAAACGCAACGCAAAAGGTAACTCAATCAAATCTTATATGAAATAATCTGTTTTTGCCGAGCGGCGGTAGTTGCTACCTTGAGCTCTTCCACACTGGCCATGTTGTTGCTGAGCATTCGGTCCTTCAGCAAGGAGATGGGGTCGCTCTTACTGCGCACTTCCTGGATCTCATCACGTGTGCGGTAGCTGTGAGGGATAAGATTGGTGCTGTGAGCGTACACTCGAACAGTACCGTGTGGCATAGTAGTACATACTAGCACAAAGTAGTGTAATTAGCCGTTTTGTGTTTTCTGAGCGGGCCTTGAACAACTGCTGGAAATATTTGCTATTTGCTATGATTGTATTTAGGCCAAAGCAATTTCCATACTACTTTGACACCATCTAGTGGACTATGAGTGTGATTGTTTTATGGCCGCTTGTGCGATGTCCTGTTGTGTTGGTGGTTCGAGAATGAGCCTCGTACATCGGTAAGTGTGGAAGTATGTTTCTGCTTCCCCTCCCCATTGCGGCTAAAAATCGCCCATAAATTACCTGACACCAGGATCACTCATACTGTGACCGTGATAGCGATACGTCTGAAGTTCCATCAGAACAGGACCCTAAAATTTAAAAAAATTAAAAACAGGGAACTCAAGAGATGGGGGGGAAAAAACATCATGTGTATCATCATTTAATATGTCAAACATACTTTCCCTGCTCGACACATATCGGCTGCAAACCGAGTTGCTTCCCGGACACAGAGGACATCCATCCCATCCACCTAAAATCCAAATGATTGCAGATTTAATTAACGCATTCAAGGTTGCTGGGAGATGTAGTCCATTCATCCTATTCCACGTAGGCCATTTACATAGCATCACAACATGATAAAAAGACACGAAAAATGTAATTCACAGGCATCTTAAAAGGAGCTCACGTTCATGACCAGAACGCTGTTAATACCACACTACCGCCTGCTGGGAAAAAAGAAAGTAAGACAGTGGTTTGGTAACATCATGAGATGTCTATGATCTATAATTGTTAATTCTGACACAAAAGGGCAAGAGAATCGAGCAATGACTGACACCTTTGACTAACACTGTAAATATGTCAAGAAGTGTTTGTTGATGATTTGCATTAACACAATGAATAGAGAGGTAGAGGAGCTGTATACCCTGAGACCAGGGATGTAGTCTCCTCTCTTGTAGTAGTCCGTACTAGCTGCTGCTCGCTCCACTGACGTGCCCATGCCATACCTGTTGTTCTCGCAGATGAAGATGACGGGCAACTTCCAAAGTGCGGCCATGTTGTACGTCTCAAAGATTTGACCCTGTGGAGCACACAAGTTGCTGGAGAAAAACAAAAACAATCCCTGTAGTGTGTGTGTGTGTGTGTGTGTGTGTGTGTAATATTTGGGGAAATTAAGTACAACTCACCTGGTTGGCAGCACCATCACCATAGAGACAGACACATAACTGTTTGTTGCCAAGATAGTTGCAGGCCAGAGCCACGCCAGCACCGAGTGGAACCTGAGAAGTCAGACACACAAGCGCAAGATGTTTTCACATGCGTTTCGACCATAGAGCACACATTTTACACAAACACACACACACCTGTGCTCCAACAATTCCATTTCCTCCATAGAAATGTTTACAGTACATATGCATGGACCCTCCCTTTCCCTTTGCAATGCCACCTCTTCGCCCTGCACATAAAAATAATGCCAAGAATCATCAAAATGAACATCAGCATCTCAATACTGAAAGTGATATTTAGTAACTGGGATTCACCAGTGAGCTCAGCCATAATTTCCTTTACAGTGCCTCCCCTGGTTAAAGTGTAGCCGTGAGCGCGGTAGGCCGTGATCAGGTGGTCGGACAAGTTGATTGCTGCCTCGATACCAACAGCACAGGCTTCCTGTGAAGAGAAATAAAAAGCTTAAGTCCAACCAGAGGTGTTTATAAATACACAACACGGAGATTTGGCTTCACGATTACCTGGCCGTCATACAAGTGACAGAAGCCTCTGATGATCTTCTGCTTGTACAGCTGATCGGCCTTCAGCTCCATTCGCCTCATCGTCTGCATGGTGCGATAGTACTGCAGACCCTCATCGCGAGTCATCACTACCTCAGTGGCCGGGCCCTCGTCCAGTTTGTGGAGGTCGCATTTCTAAGTAGGAACAACACGTCAATTACAATTCCAAAGTGTGCTTAGCATTGGCCATTTGTGTTATTTGAAACGAACCTTTATTTCAAAAGTAGCTTGAGTTGTGAAGTCGGCGTACGTCCTTGCTGACACAACCACTGCAGCAGCCTGAGAACAAGCATTTATATGTTCGAGACTTTGTGAAAATACAAGGAATTTTCCTTTCCTCAAAATTCAACAACACAAGAATCCCATGACTTTTTTTTTGTCGCACAGTACCAACACGTTACTACATTACATGGCACAAAACTACAATCCCCGAGGTCCCACGTTAGCACAGTCAGTCCCAGAAAGACATCAAAGGAATCAATGTCGCAGAATGAAAATGCAAGAGGCATGAATTTCACATGATCTTTCCAAGGTCGTTTTGTACTTGCCAAAAGGATAGGGTGTTCAAGAATAAAGTCCTCAAAATGCAGGGATCAATGGCAATGAGGCTATGATTATAGTTTTTAGTAATTAGTGATCAGTAATCAGTGAATGGGCGGCCCGGTAGTCCAGTGGTTAGCACGTCGACTTCACAGTGCGGAGGTACTGGGTTCAATTCCAGCTCCGGCCTCCCTGTGTGGAGTTTGCATGTTCTCCCCGGGCCTGTGTGGGTTTTCTCCGGGTACTCCGGTTTCCTCCCACATTCCAAAAACATGCATGGCAGGCTGATTGATCACTCTAAATTGTCCCTAGGTGTGGGTGTGGGCGTGCATGGTTGTTCGTCTCTGTGTGCCCTGCGATTGGCTGGCAACCAATTCGGGGTGTCCCCCGCCTACTGCCCGAAGACAGCTGGGATAGGCTCCAGCACCCCCCGCGACCCTAGTGAGGATAAAGCGGTTCGGAAGATGAATGAATGAATGAATAATCAGTGAATAATCGTTTTAATAATGGTATTTTTTTTCCATATTCGCACGGCTCTAACATTCGTTGAGATTTGATGGTAGAGAGCGAATCTGAATCACAAAGAAATATCGTCGACAGCATTCGGCTGGGTGTAAATTTGATCTTTGTCTGTAGGAGCAGTGTGCAGGCGTAAAACGCGTAGGCATCATCAAAATGATAAATGTATGAATGGTTACACAGAAAAAAACTATCGGTGGGAAAGCATTTGTCAACCAAAACAATTTGGCCGCCCTCAGACGTCAGAGGCCAGCTGCCAGCTCCCATTCGGCCTAACAAGGTCAACAGATCGTTGAGTTTCATTTAGGGTGTGGATATCCATAATGTGGGCTGGAGGTCGATGCAGGATATTGCATTTAAGCCCTCGCGATACGAAAACAGTGCACTTACATTTTTTTGAGCGCCAGTCCTAAGCACATTACAGAAAAGTGACAGCATCTTTCCTGAGATAGCTTGCTACCGCCCAGCACGGCTACGTCCTTCTGGTCGCCGATGTACTTCCGGTTCCGCTCCATTTCTTCTTCCTCTACTCTTACACTGGTGCCATGGAAGCTTTGCTGCCACCATTTTTTAGCGGTTTGTGTGTGACAACAAATGTGCATGAAATAATGTAAAACACGACAACGATTTTATGAAAAGTTTAACCCTTAGGTAAAATACCTATGGAGTTGTTTTTTAATAAAAATGAGACCTTATACACGTTCATATAGGAAAATATTTTTTCAGAAGGCAAATGTCTGCCTAATTTTTACGTTTCAAATAATTGTTTCTCACGAAACATGCTAATTTCTCGAGGTGATTTGGCTTTTTCTTAACCAAAATCTATCAAAATAAACAAAAATAAATAACAGTAATAATAATAACAGTAACACCATATTTCACTCTGTGTAGTGAATCCATATAATTGTTTTATATAAAATATATATTCTGTATATTACAATATATTTGGGAATATATCACACACACCACTATCTTCTTTATGAGACTCTAGAATCCAAAAATATGGAAATTTCTTCAAACACTCCCTCCATTGGCTGTATGGTGCGTCATGCAGTCAGTGCATGTTTCCGCTGTGTTCACTGGATATATCACGTCAGCATCATCCGCGCCAGACTCCTCTTCCCCAGTCCTCGCCATGACCTTCATCTATTTAGCTTCATGCTGAGTTTGTTATATTCCCTTGAGATTCGTTGATGAAAGCGGACACCTGAGCTGCATAGCGGCGTCACTGCGGCTGGTTTGCAGCTTTTCTTTTCTCGTGCGATCCATGGCCAACATAGTAACAGCGTCCGACACAGTGGCAGCAGGTAAATATTTACATCATATTCTATTCTGTAATTTTACGTTTTCGTGAAGCTTTATTGCAGGCTCGCGAATAAAGTCATTTTAAAAAATCTGCGCCGTGTGCTCGATGCAAACAATAGCTAAATGTGTGCATGACGATGCAGCATGGCCATGCTTCATTTTCCTGAAAACATCCGATTTATCCATCCAGTCATACATTACAATAGACGTCCTCGTGTTTCCTGTAATTTGTTTAATTGTGCTTCCGGAAGGGGAAGGCTTGTTGGAGATTTAAAGGCAAAACGTAGATCTACGTTGTTATTGTAATGACGTCACTCTGTCGTCTAAGAGCTTTGAAGGGTGTTGAGCGCATTGACATGGCCCCCTAGAGATTAGACTATTATTTTTACGAGCATCTTGCCACTGCCAGTGATGAAGATGCTGATGATGATGGTAAAAGTTCAAGTCATTGTTAGGCCCTCAGATCTCTGAAAGAAGAGAAACATAAGCAGGTCAGTAATCACATTTCCTGTAATCATGTCAATGACTCCTTCAGTGCAGGGAACAGCGCCATGCCCCTATCACACTTAGGTTCACTACCCATTGGAGACAAATTGGCTGAAACTGAAGCCCTCTTTTTAGTAGTATTATTATGATAATATGAACCAGATGTTTATTATTGTGTTTTGAAGTGGTGTGAAACAGTTTTGCGCCATAACAATTTATCTTTACATGCTCCGCAATATTACAACCTCAGTATGCAGCAGTGTAGTTTGACACCACCGTGAAGTACAACCACAGTAATGATTGTGTCAATGTAAATTGTGTCGCGAAAACATAATTGTGGATTCATGTCTTGTGTGAGTATTATTTGGGTTCTGCGCCACAGTCGAAAAGATGGCGCCTCCAACTGTCCCGCTACTTCCCGACAAGAGAAATGGAACAAACAGTCACGGCTCCCCGGCCAGAACTAAAAAATCAAGTGAGTAATCGACATCAACACTGCAGCTGTTGAGACAAAATGTCCCATCTCTCATTCCATCTTGGCGATTATAGCTGCGACAAACACAGACAAGAAGCCCCTGTTGAATGGACTTGCGTCGCCTTCACACTTGGTTGCGACCATCAGCACCAACCCTGCCAGCAAACCAAGTAAGTGTCACTCTTATAGTGTCACGTTCTTCTTTCGTCTGCAATTAACCTGTATCGATTCCCCGCTGATGTTTCTACCGTTCAGTTGTGGAGGGATTTTTGAAGACAGATGACAGGATGCGTTTAGCCAAAGAGAGACGGGAGGAGAGGGAAAGAAGCCTTGGTAAGAAAGCTTTCTGTTTTGAAGCACAGGTCCCATCAACTAAACTTTTCTGTATTTTTCAGTCTCTCAGAAATGGCTTTCGGATTCCTATTCTGACATTTGCCCCTCACTGCCTAATTGCTTTGCCACTAGAACATTTAGTCTGAGCTCCCTGACTCGCTGACATGATGAGCCTTGTCAGACCTCCGCATCTCGTGTAGCCCACAGAAACGGATCTCCGCCAGATAGCGCTGCAGCTTGACCCTCATGACAGTCGATTCCCTCAGAAATTCTGGGTTAATACTGATTTGAAATAACTGTGAAATTAATGAAAGACTATGATGTTGGAATGGAAGGTCGCCCTTTCAATCTTTATCGTTATTTTTTGACACAACACATTGGGCTTCACCTCTTTCAGCGGCACGGGAGCAGCTGATCAGGGAGAAGGAGCGTCGATCTCAGCTGCAGTACGAGCGCACGGTGGAGGAGCGCTGGAAGCGGCTGGAGGAGCAGAAGCACAAGGAGGAGCTGCGCCGGGCTGCGGTGGAGGAGAAGCGAAGACTGCAGCTGGAGGAGGAGAGGGTCAGATGAATACAGAGCATCCTAAGAAAAAAAAATCATCTGTAATATTTATTTTCAAATGCTAGGGGTCAAATTGATCCAAAAAATGATTTGCCACTTGGAATCTTAAGATGGAAAAAGTGGTCGCTTAACAAAAAAGTTCCACTATGATGCATTTAGGAGCGGCTGGAGGCCCTGATGAGACGCTCTCTGGAGCGCAGCCTAAACCTGGAGAACAGACACAAACGCTGGAGCAGAGGCTTCCATGTTGTAGCAGGTGAGAACGTATAAGCCTTCGCAGGTTGTGGCAGTAACATGAACAGAAGAAAATGTCATTTGAAACAGCAAACAACTAAGGATGCTTTTTACATGCATTCAAAATGTTTATGCCACATACTGAATCTAATAAGAACCAATACAAGAGCAGTACACTGTAAATCTGGATGACATTCAGTAGAGAACTTTGCCATGGTAAAAAAAAATCTCTCTCTCTCTCTCTCTCTCTCTCTCTCTCTCTCTCTCTCTCTGTATATGTGTATTGTTCATACAGCTCTTGTATTGGATCTCCTTAGATGCGATTCCAAGTGTACTTAAGATGCCTGGTGACTCTTAAGAGTTCACGATTTTTAGTGAGCACTTTTGTCTTGGCCTGATGACTGCTTACAGCTCAGCTTTTCGAAATAAAAATGCACGAGTGTTCCTTGATACCCTTCAAGACAGGATGGTGTGACATCTGCACTGGCATTTGTGTAGCCCCAGCTTACGAAAATGTTTCCTCCAAAACCGCGCCACCCAACACAACTTCAAATGGAAAAAAAAATTGTTCTATGTACCAAAGTGACCAAAGTGCGGGTATCTCAACTCGCATCTTGGTCTCGAAGGCTAAAGCGGCCTCAACCGAAATGTTCATAATGCTCTGCTCTGCTCCACCCGCTGACTTTAGGTGACACTGAGAATGCCTCGCTCTCTTTCTCTGCTGCCTCCACCCTTTCCCATGGCCTTGCCTCCCCTATTCCTGCTGTCAGCGAATCTGGTAATGTTTGGCTCTCCTCAGCCACCTCCACTCCCAAATGTATATTCTCCCATGCAACTGTTACAATTTTATCCCTGCATTTGTTTGCCTTTGGGTGGGATTTCAATGCCCCATGCACAAAGGTAAACCACAGTTATGCCTGCATGTTTTTGTGTGTCTGGTTATGAATCAAACTCATTTTAAAGGATGAATGACTCCTTTTTGGAGGGGATTTCAGAAGTACTTTGTTACCATTTCTAGTATGCTGTGGTTTTGTAAAATGGTCTTAATTACCTTTGATCTGCAAATGATGTTTTTTTTTTTCTTTCAAGATTAATCGCACATGACCCAGAACATAAATTCACACACCAAAATAGACATGGCCGCACTTTTTAGAGATTACACTTCACAGATGGCGACAGATGGAATCGGAGGTCATGTGGAGCGGCAAGCAAACAGTTTTTTGTTTTGTGCGTGTTCGGGATGATGTTGAAGTTTGGGTTTCAGCGTTATAGCGTGTCAGTTATATACTGTCGAATGTGTTTTGCATTACCCTGCATTCTGCACTCATTTGTAAAATAAGGATTTGGCACATACCACTCACGATGCATCTAAATGAGTATGTTGATGGTTTTGCTTCTGCAAGTGGCTATAAATATGACACTTTGCAGACAAGCCTCCACTCCCTGCTACTCCTGAACTGATATCGATCTGCTTCCATTTGATTTCATGAGCTTCCTCTTTTGTGGTTATGCAGCGCCTTGCAGCCCTCGCAGGTCACCTTTGTGCAACTCGCGGAGCCCCGCTGATGCCCACAGAAACGGACTAGTGGAAGGCTCTCGGTCCACTCCCAACACCCCCAAGGTTAGGCAGGGCACTTGTCACCTCTGTGAGAACAAACAAGTTAAAGCTCTCTGTTTCTCTCAGAAAGAGCGTCTGCGAAGGGAGAGGAGAACTGCCTCCCAGGTGGTCCGTATTTAAAGAGAAGATCGGAATCGCCAGCGAATGTCATCAAACAGATGACACCTCCGACTACCTCCAAGTGAGATAATTTTGCTGAGATATGAAATTCCAAATGTTTTTGAGAAACTGTATTTTGCTGTAATTTTTGTCAAATGTATACATGCAGATTGGCTTCTAAGACACACATGCAGTCTCCCATCAGTGTCCACGAGTCCCACCACTCTCCCACCGGCCCTCGGCCTTCCACGAGTAAAGCACAACAGGGTGAGATGGTGGGAAAAAATCCCGGCCATACCCGCACTGCAGCTGACGTATGCAAAGCCGGATCATTTGAAGCCGTCAAAGGTGACGCACCTGAGAAAAAAGAGGACCCTTCCGAGAAGAAATCGGAGCATAGCACTCAAAATAGAGAGAAAAAAAGAGGTAGATGGTGGATAAACTTTTTAACTCACGTATGATTTCTTTGCATTTTTTTTTAAAGTCTTTGTGCATCAAACTCAACAGAATCATCGCCATGCACGACCACAGGGAAGGCAGCAACTGGGATAACCAATGCGGAGGAGGCTAGCAGGCTGCTAGCAGAGCGTAGACGCCAGGCTCGGGCACAGAAAGAACTGGAGGACAAAAAACGAGAGCAAGCGGATGAAGAAAGGTGAAAAAAAAGGTTCAATTAAAGGCAGAGTGGATTGAATTTGTATGATGTGCCCTGCTGTCAGGCTCCGTGAACAGCAGAGCAGACAACACGTGCAAGAGCAACATGCGCAAGAGCAGCAGCAGCCTAAGGCCAAGGAGCCTGAGGAAAATGGCACAAGCTCCAACAAGGCAACACAACAAGAAGACAAACGGCAACAGGATGTGCAGGAGAAGGAGCAAACGGGCACAGAGGTAAGAGATCATTAGAAATCATGCTGGATGGCTCCTGCTCAAATGGACCCTATTCAGCAAAATGTTTTCACAGATGTCTTGAAAAATGTCTCAATAACCACGGCGTCCTGAATTACATTTTAAGTCTTGTTGAGGGCCTTGAGTTAGGATTGTATTTTTTCTTTTAAATGAATGAAAAGAATCCAGTGGCCACACCAAAATCTCAGCGTCCTGCTAACAGACGTTTTGTTACCGTAGCTTCACACGTGGGTTGGCAGGCACTTTAAATAGCCTAAAATATACGTACCAGCAACTAAAATTTGCCTTTCTTCTGACAAATAAGCAGCATCCGTAAAGATTAATAATGAACACTAATCTCATTTTACCGTCTTCAACACAAAAATGCCTTGTTGCTCTTTATGGGTTTCTATGCCATGTTGGAATAGGAGTGTCCTCATGAAATGGCATAATCATCGGACAAAAAGTGCCACAGAAATACAGAACTATGGTGCCTAGTTTGCTCTCTCCTGAAATATTTTCCTCAATATCTTCAAAAGAGAGAAAAGGCAAAAGTTCAAGCGCATGACGAAGCTCAGCGTCAACGTCAAGACCGTGAACAA
Source organism: Hippocampus mohnikei (assembly GCA_026261675.1). Lineage (NCBI taxonomy): Eukaryota > Metazoa > Chordata > Actinopteri > Syngnathiformes > Syngnathidae > Hippocampus > Hippocampus mohnikei. The sequence goes on along the minus strand of JAKGUB010000325.1, from coordinate 14,052,194 downwards.
CAGTCGCAACAGGAAGAGGAGGAGAGGCAGCTCAGAAAGAAGGTTATCGCAAAACTGGACAATGTTTTTTGTTCACGGTGCTCCACGCCAAACACATACTTACATGTTGACGCCTTTTTGCAGAGAATTGAGGAGATCATGAAGAGAACGAGGAAAGCGGAAGCTGATGTGATGAAGGTACCGTAAGAGACTTCCTCTCATACAGTCGCCCTGCTGCCTTCAAACACCTGCTCATGTCACAATGTCATTTTAGCTTGTTTTTTTTTAACTTTATTTGATTTTCTGTTGATTGTGTATTAAATTTGATGATGGTACTTTGGTTTTGCGTCCTATTTGTCATTGAATCTAAAGGACGAACAGGTGGAGACCAGGTCACCACCAGGTTAGTATTGATTTAGGTAACATGCAAATACTTTGGTCTGCTTCTTCCGCTTACGTCACCCCTTTTTGTATGCCTCACAGCCGCGTGCATGGCAGCTATCTATTTCTGGCACATTTGAAAAAAAACAACTGACTTTTTCAAAAGAGGTTTTGTTTTCTGCTTGTTAGCGGGAACATGCAAAAACTGCCTGCTTGAGTGATTTTCAGATACAGTAACTGGTTGGGTGGTGCATGGTCCCAGAAAAAAAAAGGTATTAAAAACTACAATATTTTTTCATTTTCATTTATAAGTGAATGATGCACGATAAATCTTGGCAAAATTGAGCCATATGCATCAGGTGAGTAAAGAATTTGGTGCTGATCCAATTTGGGCGTATGGCTTTTGCACTGTAGTGAGTGCCATTCTGTCCATTATTTCTAATTTTCCGACTGTATGTATATGATCTGTCAAATGCGTCCTTCAGCTGAGATTGGCTGCAGCTGAATATTGCCTACATAATGAGCTATGTCATTCTTCTAATGTTAGCTCCCACACTTTTAAATCCCGTTGCAATGAGGGGCTATTTGGCTCTATTGTGGATTATGTCATTTAATGGAGTGAAGCGCCATGGGAGCTGGCTATAAATGATTGTGCCCTTGACATTATCTTTCAGCTTTTTCCAGACACGTTACTTCAACTGTTATGTATTGTTAACACTGGTAGGTTGAAGAATAAGACGTTTGTTTCCAGAGTCAACTGAAAGACTAAATCCTGCAGTTTTACTGCATTTCCTCAAATACCAGTGGCTTGTTTGAACGAATACATGTACAAGTATTTTCAGATGGGGTTGCGGCTAGTCACACAGATGCCCATCTGATGGACAGAATTATTTCAATATTACAATAGGAAGGGTGTTTAAAGTTGGACGGAGACCATGCGACAATCAAGCACACGCGCTGAGCCATTCGCACGTGACCTGACCCAAACTAACAACTTGTGGAAATGTAAAGCGATCAAGTGATACCACCGGTTATCTTTCCCTGAGTGAAAAATGCAGTGTCATTGATGAGTTTATTGTTCATTCGCCTTACTTCAATTCCTGCTCAGTTTCAACCTGCATCGTTGGCCCTCTCTATGTTGCACTTGCCCTGTGATTGACTGGCCAGCAGTCCTGGGTGTCGACTGTCCTGTGCCTGATATCAAAAGGGGATACTTGCCAAATCCTGAGGCCGTGGACAGAATAAGCGGTATAGCTAGAGACATCTTTTTGGGTAGAAGTGTTCATTTGTTGAAGCTAACAATACACCCGGCGGAAGGATAGAGAGGAGACTACTGGTGGGTGATACAAAATTTAGCAGATATGCATCATCACTTATCACAAGTTGCTGGATTTGACTCAATTCCAATGCAGTTGATGGATGCCGGGCTGTTCAAATGAAGTGAAGCCCACAGTGATGTTTGTTATTCTCCGCAGGAGAGTTAAAGACTGTTGAAAGTAAAGCTCAGGAAGACTTCAAACGGTGTAAAGAGTGGGTCACAAGCGACGGGGAGGGAAAGAAAGAAGCTGCAGCACAGATGGACTATCGGAAGCATGTTGAAAACAACGCTGAAGCGATGCCAGCTCACAGTGTTCCTGACTCGAGAATGGACATCAGAAAAATGATAGTTGCAGATGAACTGAACAAGGAGGGTGCGGACGATCCCCGACTACAGGAGAGGGAAGTGCAAATGATTGCAAACAAGCAGCTGAGAATCAAATTTAAAGACATGGACCCATTCACAAAAGAACCAACCAATGAGGCAGGTGGCACGGTTAAGCAAAATGGGATGCATGGAGCAGTCACAAGGGCAGAAAGTATCTCTAGTAGAGGTCATGTGACAGCTGACGTAGACAAACTGAAAGCGGCGTCCTCGGCGGGGGGACCCGAAAGACAAAGACCTCGACAACCATCCGCCATTCATCTGGAGCCACGAAGGTGAGGCGGTCTTCTGATGAGGTGCAGTCCATGGACATCAGGTGAGCCACGCTGGTCTTCAAATGAGCTCAATTAAAATCAATCATATTCTCAGGCATTGAATCGATTGAGATTAAGCAAAATCAGAAAAACAATTATTGTTGGCGCGCAGCAGAAGTCTGCTCGGGCGAGAGGCAGCACATCTTCAAAGACAACCACAAACAGTCCAGTTGCGCTCAATCCGATACCCTGAGAATCAATCCTGATAATTTTGTGTTTATGTTCCAGCCCAGCTTCAAAGGAGGAATTGATTTCCATCCCAGAATTCTCGCCAGTTAATGAAATCCAGCAATGCAGCTTAAGTAACACCCGGGCCCTTCAGGACTTGATGGACCTGACAGGTAGCATCACATGCTCCAAAAGGACCTCTGAAGGCAACGCCGGCGACTGCAACAAAAATCTGATCCAGGGGGTCGTCAGCCCCATGTCGGACTCGAAGCTCATCGGGATGTCACCAACCTCCTTGAATCAACTTAATATCCACTAATGCAACCAACGTTTTCTCCTTTAAACATACTCAAGCTGGCATTTAGAAAATAGATATCTGTACCAATACATTTATGGACAAGAGCCATAGAAACTGACAGCTACTAAAATTACCCCTAGCAATATTGCATTCTACTAATCACATATAGCAGATGTGGATAAGGGAGGAAGGGTGGGCCTGTGATTGATTGGCAAGCAGTCCAGGGTGTATCCTGTGTTTCACCCAAAGCCATAGTCTTAAGACAATTTGCTGTGACTTTCTTATTGAGACTTCAGCACTGTAAGTGATCGATGAAGATGATGCTGGAAAAAAAAAGATGTTTGTTGCAAACTGGAAGGAAATTTGAACTTGGATTGGTGCAGCAAGTGAAATTGATTTGATCTTATTTCAAAGGTGAATTTGGCTCAATGCACTTTCAACCTTGCCTCTAATGTTTTCATAGATTTACTTTAAGAAATAAGAAAATTTGTCAACTGTTGAGGGCCTTGAAAATGCTTGCACAACCACGTTTAGGTTTTTGTGTCTAAATGTAGATTCATTATAGAGTGACCTGAAGGAAGAGCTTTGATATCGCAATTCTCTGCTCCCACTGTGCTGACATATATTTTTTCCCCTCTGTGCAATGAGGTTCAGTGTGCGACCTTTAACACCTGACTGAACACTGTATGCCCCAAATCTTGTCCAAGTAACATTGCTTAGCACATGCAGCCCAATATGTGTCAACTTTCCACTCTCCCCTGCAAGGGCCTTTAGAATCCTCGTTGATAGATCAGACATTTAATCTGCTGCATAGAGTGGTTTGGAATTGGCTTGCTTTATTTTCAGAACTGAATTTAAAGAAAAATATTTCATTTGCAGACACATTTTAGCGCAAATAGAACCATATCGAACCATATCGGCTCATATTTCAAAAGGAGTGACTTTTGTGACTGTTGAGTTGTGCATGGTTATCATGGCCAAAAATGATCAACCCAATAAAATATAAAGTCATCAACACTGTTTTTTTATTGTTCATACATGTTTAGTCACAATGGCCCATTGGCATATACTGTAAATTGGATGCTTGGAACTGGCAAACATTTGCAATCCTGAACGAACCCTGACGAGAACGAAACAACATTCGCTGCCTTTACAAGCACTCGCATTTCTTCGCCGCTCAGTGGGATAGGGCTCTAAAATGAATAGATTAATTTCACATGATTTGCTTGATTAGTGTTTTCAAGATTGCTCGAGTACCATCGATGTGCAATGCCATATATTTAGAACACTAAATGTACAAGTTAATAATGGGTCATGCATACTTTCCTACGTAACAGCAATTGCTGAAAAACATTTTCTTCAAATTATTTTGGAACGTGGCAAAAATAAGGGAGAGCCTTGAGAATCCTGCGGTTCTAAAATCAGTCACGTAGCCACAGTACTCAGTTCCACAGTTGCGTCTCCCTTTTGGTACAAACCAATCACGTCCTGGTCCGAAAGGATTTTCGTACTTCAGTGAACGCTATTGGCTCAGAGAAAGTCACGTGACCAGCGAGTAGACGTCCTCCGCGTCTGCGTCATGGCTAAAGGGACGAGTCTCTGCCATGGCTGACGACGAAAGTGAATAGCTAAATTGCAAGCATTCCGTGAAGCCAAGTGTTCGACGATTGCGCTTTGGTAAGATGTCCAAAATCACTTATGATATTCTTACGCGATCATATGTTATTAGGACGAAAGTAAGATTTCTGTGCAGTTGTCCAAGTGTCGATATTCCAGCCGTACGTGGATGCCATTTTGTGGTAACTGCGCGTGGTTTTGCTTTGATTAGCTTAGCATCAAGGTAAGATAACTACCGTCATGAGCCTTTTTGTGTTTGTGAGCTAAAACCACATAAACGACATTAAACATTGTTTTGACATTTATGCATTTCTCGTTAAGACTACTGTTTTGTGTTGCGCGAACTGTGGTTTGAGGTATAACGGTTGAAGGCCCTGGACTGAAATTAACCAGCATAGTACATACTAGGCGAATGAGCTTGTTGTATGATATTATAAAAGCAATCTTAACAAACGGCGCTAGAAGAAAAAAATATATTTGTGTGTGTGTGTATTGTGTATTGTTTTTGGCCATCAATTCTACCGTTCTACTCTGAGAGGCTTGTAGAGTTGTTTCAATCGCTAACATTGAAGATATCGATTACACCATTGTCATTAAATCACTTCCAAGACTAATCATGTTCTTTAGTTTTTACTTAGAGGGCTTAGTTTGGTTGTACAGTACTGGTTCATCAAAACATTGACACATGCCTTTTTTGTCCCTCTCTAGAGTGTAGATACATCGCAGAAGATTGTCCGACCACATTTTGAATCTCCACGCATGAAGCCAAGGTATCACATAGGTTGATCTTGAATTGCAACCAGACACCATGTGTTGTGTTATTAGTTAGTGATGCATAATTTGAATGGTTTATCCTTCCCCCTTGTTTCTGTACAGCAGAGCTTATGGAGATGGTCATGGCAGTGGGGCCAGAGAAGGTAATTATTCCCCGAACTCAAAAACAAGAAGAGACCCCCATGGCCACCCAGGAAAGCCCCATGAAAACTGGAGAGAGTCAAGGGGTCGAGGTCGACCCCCACCGAACAGAAGAGTCCCACTGATGGAAGACCAGCGAGAGCCACGTTTTAATAACTGGAGGGCACAAAATTCGGATTCTTATCAATCATATTCTCCTAAAATGGAACCGCATCACAGGAGACCGCCTTCATCCAGACCAAACCGCTCCCCGCATGCCCAGCATCAGTCATCATCCCGCAGTCCTGCACGAGGGTCCCCAGGTCATAGGGGGCCTCCTCCCCATGGCCACTCCTCAGCTCACAGGTCACCCTCCCCGAGACGTTTTCGAGGCCATCCCGGCGACAAGAGGCCCGGCGGCCCTGCACCTGCCTATCAGGGTTCTTTCAGGGACCACAAAAGAGAGCCTGGTTTCCCCCACCAGGAGCATAGGTATCGAGGCCCTCGTGGGGATGTGAGTCCAAGGGACAGGCCCTTTGTGGACTCTGGCCACGGCAAGAAGCGATGGAATGACACCGGAGCCTTCTCTCATCCACACAATGGCCAACACGGGCCTTCGGGGCCTCAGCGGAGCCCAAGAGAGATGCATGGGAGAGGCTCGTTTCCAGAGAGGTACAGGATGGAAGCAGCTCCTCCAGCTGGTTAAAATGATTAAAAAGAAGGCTGACCCTGATGCCGACCTCAGTTACATGGCTCGTAATGCCCGATGCCCAGCTCCCCTTTAAATAATTGACGGGTGTTAATAAGATCTGATATAAATGTGCTTTCACCTGCCTTTGAGAAGGATTTCTGTAATCGGTCTAGATTTTGTCATTGAAAATGATGAGCTGCCTCTTCCTCCAGTTTCAATTTATCGTGGCCTTGAGGAACGGGGCTGCTTTATATAAAAAGCTCCGCCACCCACTTGAATTGGCAGGAGGATCTGTTATTGTAACGATTTCTTCTGTCTGATGGATATGCAGGTGGTCATCTGAGCAAGACTCCAGAAGGCAGCGTGGTCCCATGGAGAGGCAGGGTGGCAGACCCCACAGCATGGAGAGTGCAAAAGATGTTCCTCGCCTGCCCCTTTTCAGACCCCCACCTTGGAAAGGAGGCCCGCCGCCCTCATCGTCCTTCCACAGGAGCCCCCAGGACAGGCAACTGATGGGTCCCCGCAAGAGGAGACTATCAGACGTCAGCATGTCCTCATCAAGCCCGTCACTGGATCACAGTGGCCCAAAATACCCCAGAAGAGAGAGAATCCCACTCCTCAGTATTCCCAGGCCATTTGGTGGTAGACCTTTATCACTTAGGGATAAAAGTTTCATATTTAAAGGCAGACAAATGAGATTTGAGTCTCCCATGAGACTAAGAATTCCTCCGCCTTTTAGACCCAGACCACATCCGGGCGACATTCCCCTTCGGGGACCACCCAGCTCTATTCTTGCTATGAGGAAGAAACGCTTCCAGGGTAATCCAGTTCCCCTGAAAAGGCTGCAACCAAGGGACACAAGAGCTCAACAGTCCCCCGACAGAGATGAAGAGAAAGCCAGCAGGTCCCTGCGAGAGACTAATACCAGAAAAGAACAGGTGGAGTCTCGTCGCTCCTTGAATACTCACAGGTACGGTATTTTCCTTCTTGCACTCTTCGCAGGGGCTTGATGATGAGAATTGGGAGGTCAAGAAAGAATATGTTGATCGTGAGACCACATGCAAAAAATGAAGAAGACACGATGCACAAAATGCTGCGACTCAGATTCCCCCCTCTCCCCCCTCCCCCTCGCCATCTCCGATCTGCATATTCCAAAAAGAGATGGCGTTTATTCTCCTGTACCGTGAAAGCGAACGTCCGTCGAAGTCTGGCACAAAATGTATGCCGCTGCTCCTGAAGCCCCGTCCCGATCTGTCGGTTGTCTCGAGCATGAAAGGAGTTTCCCCCTCATGTTTTAAAAACGCCTGGCCTCTTGAATCACGCAGACTGTTGAAAGAGAGATCACGGTCTTGTTTTGATGAGAGACAACCAAAACAAGGCATGCTTAAGAAATGTCCCCAAATTCATGCTATTATGAGCATTGGCGCTCAGCGGGAAATTGTTTCCAGTGAAGAGGAGTTGTTCACGAAAGGAAGGAAATTCACACGCTTCTGGATTCTTTACTCTTCACTCATTGCAGCAAAAGAATTTTTACTTATTGATGCCTAGAAATAATTACTCATGGCCAACTTGCAGTCACACGTTGGCTCCACACAGAAACGAAGAAGAAAATCACATTTTGTGTGCCGAACGAATTACCTGAAGAAGCGATGGAAGACACACTTTGCCGCACTGCAGAAGTCTGCCTCTCTTGACCACTCGGAAGAACGATGTGCACATCAGATCCATGCTGGAGCCCCAAATTTTCCGTGCAGACAAGGTGGCAATACAAAGATTTAGCAACAGAAAAGACCATTGCTGAAACCATAAATCCCCAATCATGCCGCAGTGATGCCTGCGATTCACTTGCGCGAGTGCCGAGAATACAGCACAGAGAGAGCACTGTCGCCAAGATGAGACTTAAAGTCAATTGACAGCAAGACCGCAAAGACCTAACCAGCATCGGCAAAGCAAAAGCTGCATCGCTAAAGACTTGAGATGTGCCCCTTTTCCAACTAGTTTCTCCCATTGCGGCCTGCTACAATATGAATGCATTTGGGCGACAAAGTGGTTCCACGGTCTACGAATCCTCAGTCAGTCCCGCCTGATATGGTGCACTCTATACGACCTCTAATGTACCCCAACTTGCCCTTTTGTATGTCAGTGCTGGCTTGCATGTACAAGCCCAAGAAGGTCAACCGAAAAGATGATCTCAACCGTAGCCCATGCAATGCCCCTAAAGGAAGAGGAGCCCGCTCACCCTCCACCCAAGTCCCATTTCTAAGATGAGCTGAGGTGTCTTAAAAGGCCGACAGATGCTTTCTTTAAACCACCAGCGCAGCCGGAGTTTGGATCCCTCTCTCTAAACTTAGAGAAACCGTCATGACGACCCTTGTTTCCATTCATCTGGTAAAATAGACCATGCGGCATCAGCCCCGGGGCGTAAACATCTTTGAGGAGCGGCGTGGCCAAATAAAACGCGGATTGAAGAGTTGTTGATGCAATTTTTTACGATACCCACCCGACCGGCCGCTTTAACAATCCCCGGGTAACTGAAGAGTGCTCAGGTTGATTGCGAGTGCAAATATAGGAGTAAAGAAGCATGGACATGCCATGGTTTTGTAAGTACCACCCTGTGACATCTGGCTTTACATGCTCATTTCCGTCCTAACAAAGCTGTGCTGTTCATTACCGTTTTTTTACACGATTTTGTTAGGTCATCCTTTTTATGTGCGTTTAGTTTACTTGACTGTTTATCTCTTCAGATCTTCCCCCATCGAGAAACGAGACCTTGTCGTCGTGTCTCACTGGGCAGCCGGCCCGAGCACGTCCAAGGAAGACTCTCCCACGAAAGAACGTAGCCCAAAGTCAAAAACTGGTAACTGGCATTGTTTTCCAAATGGGGTACATGCTTCTACTCCCGTCAAAAGCTCATTTTTGTCATTTCTTTTTATACCCTGGTTCAGACGTGTCTCTGAATAGCTCAGCATCAAAAGCTGACTCAAGGTCCCAGTCGCTCGACAGAAAACGAGGATATCTGGAGAGAAGAACCTTCAGGTACTTGCTTGACAACATTCTGACAAAGTACAGGCAGTACTGAGGTCGTTTGTTTATTTTTTTGTTTCCTCCAGGCCACTTAATTTAATGGCCGACCGGCCCTTCAGAAGACCTGGACCCATGCAAGTGAGTGAAGCCATTCCACGAAATAGAAGGTTTCATCTCCATGGTGTTGTCTTATACTTGTGAAAAGATGACATGTATTGATTGTCTTCATTGTGACCTTTGATAGAGACCAAAGTTTCCCGGCCCGAGGAGACCTGGCCCTGAGCCGTCTGGGAATTTTCGACGACCCCTCATGGTATGCTGAATTTATTGATGAGATGTAGTCCCTCCCATGGAATTAAAAAAATAAAAAAGATTTTATTTAACCGCTAATCAGTATTAATGTTCTTTTGACAAGGAGAACTTGGTGCCTCGCCCCTTCCCAAACCAGAAGCCAGTGTTCCAAAAAAGTTACAGTATCATGTCAAAGTACCGCAACATGAGAGTGATGCGACAGCGCCCTCCGTACAACAGAGCACCCCAACAACAACGCTGGTGACATCCCAGGTACCTAAATGATTACAAGCAATCGGGTTTGAGGTCATCATCTAAAAAATGATCTGAATAAATAAAACGCCTTTTTTTTTTGGTGCAGGTGCTGATACTGGAGACACTGGAAAAAATAAATCACCATTCAAGTTACATCGGCAATGCACTCTTATTTAACAAAGCCTTGTAGGATGAGTATTTTTTTTTTCCTTTAAGATTTTAAGTGATTTTAAGTCATTTCATAACTGTTAATTATAATTTAAAAAAAAGTCAGCTGACAGATGTTTAGGACTATCTTGTTAATTGTAATTTTTTTTTGTATTATATAACCCGATGTCCTGAGAAATTGAGTGCATTTCTGAGGAAACTACAGCTTAAAAAAACACATGGCTCCCTCTTGTAGATATACTGTTTAACATAAATGAATCTGTTGGTTTCCTTTCAGAATCGATATTTTTCTTTGGCGTCCTATATTCTGTATTACAACTGTAATTCAGAAGAAATAAACCACTGCTCAGTTTCATGCGTGCGTCTACTCATTTCTTGAGAACCAAAGATGGCCGAGTGGCTAGTTTCTTTTGAGATTTTGAAGTAAAATTTAGCCAAGCACAAAATCAAAAATTGCCTAACCCTGTGCTGACTGACTCGCCCTTCCTAAAAGCACTCGTCCTTCACTCGGCCACACTTGACTGTGTGGCCTAGTGATATTCAAGTGAGCTGGGGTGGCGCCCCTGTTCTAAAGATAGCCGTCGTCACTGCTGCACCCCTCTTCAAAACACTGAGCACGCTACAATGGACGGTGTTGAATTACCACAGATGCTGCTGTATCTCACTGGGGGAGGATTGCTAAACACGGTAAGCGTGTGTACTGTATTCCGTCTCGATCTGTGCTGTAACTAACACTAATCTGGTCATCAGGATGAGTATCGGTCATTTGTTATGAACGCTAATAGTGGTATTGTGTCTTTATTGTTCATACCGGAGTGATGTGAACATGAAAATGACAACATACCAGGTCTCCTTTACAGTGGCCTTTCCGTTTCGACATCGCTGCTCCAATGTGTCATGATTTGTTTATGTGAATTGCTGTTTCTCTCCACACTTGCATTCCTCTCTGTTGCTCTGGGTTTGTGTAATGTGCAGTACTACTGTATATCATAAAATTGCCTTTTAAAAGATATTAATCATTCCCCTGTTAGTTTTCTTTTTTACTTGCACTAGTAATTTAGAAATGTATGTGTATCCTGAAAGTGTGTTTCCGATGCACAGTTATGCGCTAACATTGTCTCAAAAATCTTTTAGCCAACTTTTCATTAAAAAGTAGGTTTGTGTATGGTGCGGTGAGCTAGAGCCACGATAAGAATTAAAAGAATAAAAAAATCTTGTTTAAGATTTGTGATGCTTTTCATGTCATGAGAAGGAACGTAAATGTCACTGATGTTATGGCCATGGCCCGGGTGCATACGGGAAGACATGAAGCCATGCCTTAAGAATGCATGTATGTGTATTTTGGCCTTTGGTATATATTTAACCCAACACACAAACAGCGAATAACTACCTGTAATATCTCAGAAAATATAACAATATCTTTCCTGTCCGCTTGCTTGTGGAATAAATGTATGGACAGGATTTTATGTTTTCCTTGAATACAGTATAGATCAAGTGTTTTTTTTTCCCTTCAAAATCTTGCACTGCATTCAGGTGTTAACTGTTGATGGAGAGAAAAAAGAATCCCAGTTCTTCAATGCTGCAAGAAAACTCCCATGAAACCAATCAGAATGGAGCTTCCCTTACTGTAAGTATGGGGGGGGGTGTCATATAATCTTGGGTAGCGCAAGAAAACAAGATTAGAAAAAAAAAAAAATTTTGCTGTCTATTCTTCACAGGCAGATGAACCCAGACATGTTCACACACATTCATCTCCATCGCTCTCCCCACTGCTTCCCAAAGCTCTCTCCGCTGTTCTGCAAGCCAGGCAAGCCCCACCGAGCCTCGACCCCGCGCCTCGACCCTTCAGAGGTCCAACAGATCACTCGTCGCCCACACTGGAGCGACTGCAGTCCGAGCTGAGAGAACTGAGGGAGCAGTTTGAACAGATGAAGAGTCAACACAAGTAGGGTATTTAATGTACCCACCTCCTCAGGCATGACGACATAATTTTCCTCCACTCTTGCGTTACAAGATCATTACCTTGTCTCCCAGCAAGGAAATTAAACTGCTCATGAATGAGCTGGATGAGGAGAAGAGAATTCGTCTGACCTTACAGGTAAGAAACAAAATCATCCGTTCACGTGTACTGGTTGTCCATGCGATGGCATCCGTGGTTTTATATTTTTCTATTTTTTTCTTTTTTTATTAGATGGAGCTACAACATATGAAGAAGCACATGTCAAAATGACACCAATTACTAACAAAAATTATTTATATATGTATTTCTGAAACTGTTTTTGGTAGATGTGTAAAAAAAACCCAATATCTTCTTCTTATTATTATTAGTCATAATTTCCAAGAGTAAATGAGCCAGTGTCACTTCATTTATAGAAGAACGCCATGGAGTGTTTTAATTCAATTTCTCTTGTTTTGTGTTTTAGTTGACTTTTTGTTTTCCATGTCTTAATGTGTACAGTGAAAGAGAGGACAAGAAGGAGAAGGCGTAAATATGCACAAATGAATGATTGTGTGTGTGTGGGGTTTTTTTGTTTGTTTTTTTAAGACCACATTACACCGTACTTTAGAGCATAGTGTTGTACTTTCCAAATGTGTGCTAAAAATGCTGTGAAATGAGTTGGTTGGAATCCATTAAAGGCAGAATATTGGAAAATGCAATGTATACATTTTTTTTAATAATCCATCCGCAAAAATAAATAAAATATATATATTCATCTGGTCAGTGAAAAATACATGTTTCCTGTAGAAGAGCACTAAAAATGTCACAAAGTCGCAGATGAGGCAATGACGATAGTTACATTCACTTTTCGAACACAAACAATACTGTTATGAGATATCATCTGAACTTTTTGTGTGTGTGTGTGTGTGTGTGTGTTTGTTTTAATCTATCTGATTGAGAACGAACCTAATTTTCAGTGGCATCAGATAATCGGAAACGGCAGACAGTACATTCGATGTGGCCAATTTCAGACCGAGCGGCGCAAGTTCGCCATGTGATCTCGCCTCAGAAGTTGGACTCTTGGCAGGGAAGTGGGGCGAAGGAGACCTCTTTGCTCTCCTCCAGGACCAGGTCGTATCGACACAGAGGCCTGTGATGCACACGTGAACAAAGGTCAGAAGGGCGAGGTATCGTATAAATTGTCAGGCGACTGTACCTGTCGTAGCGTTCCAGATGCGTGAGACGGATCCGGAGAACACGCAGTTTGTATTTGGGTTTGAAAAGATTGCCCGTGGAGAACATGAGAGACATCTTGGTCACTGCCTGGAGGTCGGTGTCAAACTGGGCGAACAACTTGGTCTCTGTGAACTTCTTGAACTGTGCTGCTCTACTGAAAAAAGATGATAGCATATGCTTATTGTCATGTTTGCTTCAGACTCTTGGTGGTTGGGTTAGCTCAACACTCTTCTGGTATGATGCCGTGATTTTTATTTGTATTTTTTTCCAATTTCTAATATGTACTTTGGCTCAACAACCGTTGGGAAACTCAGCATTCAAATGAAGACTTACTGGTCGATCTTTGCCACAGCGTCTGTCCCATTCCCATGGAGTTTCACCGTGATATAGCCCCAGTGATCCTCCTCATTCCAAACCACCACATCCAGTTTGTAATTCGCCACTGACAGACAAGATGCGATCAATTGACACTCCCGCAAAGACAATGACTATCTGCTGTACATACCATTTATAGTGGATGTGGGAATGTAAAAAAAAAAACATGTTACTCATCCCAACTGATCCCATCTTTTTTTAAATTCTCATCATACTTACTGCAGAATGGAGCCTTTTCATTTGTGATGAAATAATTTTTGGATTGGCCCAGCTTCAACAAAATGTGCTTCCACTTGTCGATGTCGTATCCTTCATTGGAGGAAAAACGTCAATGAATAACTTCCAACTTCTAGAAACAATCGATGTCATAGCCAAATATGCATCTTGGCAAACTTTATGCTTACTTTGCTAAGCTACATCAGAGGGTTGAAATGGTAAAAAAATAAATTAAATAAAAATCTGTCAGCAGGATGAAGTCCAGTTTGAAATCATGTGAACGCCAACCACAAAAATAGACATATTCTTAACCTGATAATTATCTGGCCATCAACCAAATATGAGCATTACGTTTTTGGGGGGTTTTTTTGTACAGAATTCATTTATACATAATGGATAATTGAGTATGTACCAATAACAGGGCATCCGGCGTCACCGAACTGCTCACAGCTTGTGCATTTGCCATCCCGGAAGTCCTTGAACGAGCTGCATGGGAAGGCCCTGCTGGTGCAAGTGTGATTCAAGGACTCACAGTAGAGGTAAACTGATCTCTGATGGTCACATTTAAAGTAAGCGGTTCCTACAAAAAAAAAGTGAAAAGTAAACTGGTGTCAAAAAATGTTCATGGCATCAGAAATCAATGAAATGAAGTTACCTGAAAAGATGGTTTTGGGGCAGCCAGGCTGATCTGTTCCTCCATTGGCGTAAAAATCAATGTGGCCGAGAGCCCCTCTGTAGCCAAAGGCTGGAGAAGCACATGCTTGAGAAAGCAATCGTACAAAGTTTATTCTACGAATGAACGATTTTTGTTTTACCATCTATGTCTGTGTGCAGGGCATCGACAAACTGGGCGTCTGTGGGATCCAGACGGTCCTCTGGGGGCGTTCCAGTGAACTGGGGCCCTGCAGGATCCAGCGCTGTACAAATGTCATAAGTGTCAAAAACCATCACGCGTATTATTCTTGCCCTGGCGTGCAAATACCAGGGGTGATTTCTATACTGTATTGAAAAACTCTCCGTAATCATGCCTGGCAGTGGTTATTGACATGCAATGTAGTATATACTGTAATACCCGCGGTTCTCCAAGATTTTATACCACCTGAAAAAATATTTAATGACCGTCATGAGAATACAATAGCATAGTAGGCCCAAGTGTTCATCGGGGAAAAACAAAACAAAAAAAACAAGGCACAGGTTTTGTTCCCAGTGTGAATGTATTGTACTGAAAAGTTAAATACAACTGAACTGTACTATCTGTACTATGAAAGGCCATGTCAGTGCTAGTGTATGCATGACGCAGATTTTCAGATATATGAGTGAAAATATTTTACCTGTAATTCTTCCGATTGCGCCGTTGAAGTTTGCGCCCACAAAACCAGATATGTGAGCGCCGAGACTGACTCCTATCATGTGGACGTCACTCAGAGAGGCACCGTGCTCCTGCAAGGACCATCAATTCGACACCATAAAGGCCTCGCTTGCCTTCATAAATCAGATTACACCTCAAGTGTGACATGGAATTCCGAATAGTACCTTCATCAGTTTAAGAAAGCCAGTGAGGTTTTCTCCGGCTTGGTGCGTGTTCTCCACCGCTTTGAAATAATTCACATTCGCTGCACCGTGGTTCCAGTCCACCAATATGACGTTCATGTCTTTTCTGGCCAAAAGCAGCTCCGTGATTTGGTGAGCCCACACGGGGGGAGAGCCCGTGGGCCGGTACCCGTGGATGACGAAGGTCGTGGGCCGAGACAGGTTGAAGTGAGGGTTGGCCGAGAAGTTGACGTGAGACAGAAATGAGCCGCAGTGTATTGTGTCCCTGGTGAAAAGCAGCAACCTTATCTTGAGGCTGGTCCCGATGATCGCGTGAGCCAGTTCTAAATTTACGAAGTCGGCACATTCCTTAGCTGGAGGAGCAAACGAGACAACGTGAGGGAGATGGCATACATTTAAGACAGAGGACATTGTCTGGTCGGTGGACACAAAATGTTATGTCATTTTAACATACATTTAAATTGACTTGTCAGTTATATCTCCGATATAAGGCGACTCGATACGTATCCCGCTATATTTTGAAGTGAAATGGACTAGATGGGTCGATGCGCTCGAATCTTTTCAATCGAGAAATTATTTTCCGGTTCAAACCCGTTTTTTGTTACACCCCTACTACTCTGTGTGAACTATAAAATAGGTCATCGACAATTGCCAATGCGCTCTCATTAGAATTCAGTCGGAAATTGTCAAAAGGTTACGCACCAAGATTAGTATGACTAAAATATATTGCAGTGCATTTTTTGGGGGGTGGGAAATCCAACAAAATTCTCGCGATATGAGCATTTGTTTGGGGGTAGTAACGATTACGCGGCGGTATGCCCGAGTGTTCGCACAACACGTCTGTGTCATTCTTCATCAAAGCAAAGAGTAGTTTCCCGAGCGGTGTGGGATCATGGGAATTTGTACGGGTCAACACAACCACAGGGCCATCAGGTGAGAATCATCATGTCGCCAAGTGGCACGCATGCACCACCGTATGGCGCATAATGTCATGTTGATAGTAACCACAAAATTGGAACATCAGTACGGAGACTGACACGAGGCGCAGCGTGTTTTCAAATCATGACAGTCATCTTCTTTCATACTGTATCTGATTAGTTTTCTATCATCCAAACCAGAGCATGAATTGCTTCTCCTTTATTTGTTTAAGGTTCTCAAAAGAGAACGACGGGGCACACCTAAATAGCGTAAATATTATTGTAACTGGTCACCACATACAATAGAGAATGAAATACAGTACTACATACGGTATTCCTGGAATTAAAGCGCACGTACATGCCGTATTTCGACACATGACAGTCGGCTTCTCTTTTCCAAGCATTTTCACAGCTGATGTGAAGGTGGACACATACAACAACAACAAGCACTGGGCCTTACCTTTGCATATATCTGCACTTAGTGCCAAGAGAAATGTCAGGAATTGCCACGGGGACATGATTGAGGCCAGCCACATGCAAATTTTATCTGGAGTTTAAAGCGCACAGGATTCAAAGTCAACTCAGCAGTTTCATTTCAAATTACATCACAAACAGAACATTACCGGTAATACATGATTAATGCATCCTGTAGCCTCACTCCACACAGCATCATAGCTAAAAGATTACAACATTTCCAAGTGCAGTTTTCTACCACTACCCTTTTTTTACTTTGCGTCTTGTATTCTCGCCCGTAAGACAGCAGATTCAGAGTTGTAAACATTTTTTTCCCCCGGTGGCAGGCCAGTTTAGTTACTCATCTACTGACCCTCCCACATTGCCACACAGGATCTGGATGTCTAACATTTCTTTTCATTGTCCACGTCACAGAGCCAGGGATTTTTTTTTTAATGCAGTGATCTCATGTGTCTTGGAAGTGGGAGATGTGCAGAAATCAATCTCTGACTTGGTTCCTGACATGTGTACACAGTGAGGCATTCCTAGTTAAAACCCAAGACTGCAATGAAATGTAAAATCACCGAATCAACTTTCTGAGTCTTACCTTAGTTGTAGGGAAGTCGTCCCTGACCTGTCGGGTCCAAGATTTAAAATCTACAAGGCTATCCTGTGTTTATATCCCTACATGTTGAGGCACTGTTCACTTCAGGAAGTCAGAGGAGTGAGAGATACTTGTCCCGCCCGCCTGCTCTCCCCAGGATGGCCACACCCCTTGCTCCAGGTCATTGTGCTCGCAGGTGAAACATTCTTGTCAACTTACGGTACTCCTGGTATGTCTACTGTTACTGTATGTATCCATGCACTAGTCAAGTCTCCCATTGGTGTGGTTGTTAGTCAAAGGACATGCCTCTCACTGCAAATTCATTCTTTCTGAAAATTGCGAGTGAAACAGACGAGCCAAAATCCTCACACAAAAAGAATAATTTGAGGACCAAACTGCCGGTTTATACATGCCATTTGCCTTGAAATCAGTACTTTAATGTCATGACATCGTAATGGAGTCTATATGATGCCGGAGTCTCACCTTTTGAACTGATCTACTGAAATATATTCACATTATCCACAATGTTCAAATGTAGTGAAATACACCTGCACGCAGTGCATTTAAAAAGTCGTACTTTTAATTAAAAAAAAAAAAAAAGCACCTTTCCCCAGATGGTTGATCTTTTTGGCCACAATTCCAAAAAGGTATGCGTTCGCAAACAACACAACTCACAACCGAGTTTGTACAAACCACATTCTTTCTATTACGCGTATCTGTTTCAGTTCCCTTTGCAAAATGTTTGTGTGTCTGTCTTGCTGCTACACCCACCAGATGACAGTGTAATACAAAAAAAGTTGGCATCCAACCACGGGAAGAAGGAAATGCTAACAAAAGAGGCAAAACAATCATCATAAACATTGACAGCCTATTAAGTAACTCTTCTGAACTACATCTCCAATGTCCACAACCTATATGAGGTGCCAAAACTACTGCATAGCCACTTTATTCAACTATATTCAATTACATAACATCACATCCACATCGTCCTACTGTGTTTGGCTCCAAAGGCTGACATTTTCACTTTGCGGCTGATCACAACTGACACTTTCTTGCTGTGTCACGCATCAAAATGTGCAAAAAATGTGGATTCGTTTCTCACAACATTGCTACCTTACATTGTATTCTTTGTTTCAGTCTTGCGCTGCCTATGTTGGAGATATGGGAAGAAGTCAACTGGATGACAAGAACACTCCACGGTGTAGCGGCTTGAACTTTGCTCACTACATTGTAGCGTCATCACTCGTCAGAGTCCGGCGGGGCCAGTCGATGGTATGCATACTTGGAGGTAGATAGCGATTTCCACATACTGTATCTGCTGTGCTATACAAAGTTCTGTTTGAGGAGCCAGTGGTGCAGGGTTGTCACTGGACACTTTAAAAGGATGGCAGGAAGGAGACGTAACAGAGGCGGCACCAACCAGCAACAGGCCCCGCGGGGACGAAGAGGAGCCTCAAGCCGGGTAAAATCCATCTCTCGTGGCTCTTGATTTAAATGCATGTTTTGTTTGGGCTTGAGGAAATCCAAACCCAAATAGTCTAGTCCAGGGCTGTCAAACTCATTTTTGTCGTGGGCCACATTGTAGTTACTGTTTCCCTTTGAGGGCTGTTATGAATATGAAACCAAAAAAGAATTAACAATTTACTCAACTGTTGTTTAACCCTTTCATCGACAACGGTTATTACAGTAGACAGCTTATCATGTTATCAGGTTACATGGTGCACGACAAGCGTGAAGTTACTGTAATGAGGGGTTTGAGAACAAGAAAATGCTTACAATACCTCTCTTACTTATTGCGTTGAAATTTTGGTACAGATTTTGGCAAGCATCATGGAAGTTGATGTGTTTGATTTGCTTTCGCGGGCCACATAAACTTATTTGGCGGGCCAGATCTAGCCCGCGGGCCTTGAGTTTGACGCCTGTGGTCTCATCAGTGTGTCAAGGAAAAAAAGAGGTGAACTTTTAATACTCACTTAGACCTCGGACATAACTCATAAGATGGGTGGGACGATGACTCACTTTGAAACCGGCAATACACGATAGAAGCCAGTTCATTAGGTACCAACTAGTACTTTGGCCCTTTTTCATCTTGCGAAGTATTGTTCTTGTGTAAATGTAAAGACATTTCCCCCACTAAACACAGCCCTTATCTCACCTCTTGGATATGTTTTGATTGTACATGAAATGGCGAGCAAATGAAAATTATTTGTTCTCCAACAGTGTTAAAATTTTATTTCACCTGACACAAGTATAGACCTGGTGGGATCTTTTTAGCAGCCTTTCCCAACAGTTAAACAAAAAAAAAAGTCACAAAAAAAAGTGAATTAATGGTATATAGTAATTTACTCACAAATTGTCTCACTCGGTGTGAGATCAAGACCTGTTTAATTGAACACAAAGCTGATACACCTGCAGGAGTCTGTGATTCATTCTGTTGTATAAATAGCAACAGATTATTGTACTTTCTACCACCCAATGTAATTAATCATTTTTTTAACACAAAAAAAAAAGGAAAAAATCATTTCCCATGGCACCCCTGATGATTTCTTATGGGCTTCTTATTATCCACTTTCCAGGCTTTACGGGAACCGGCTGCCTTTGCCAAGTTGACTGGTTACGAATCCGAGGTCCCCCATGAAAAGCTGACCATTGCCCAGGCGAAGAGGGGCACACCAGGTTCCCATCGATTTCCATTTTAAAAATTGTTTTGTCTGTAGATTTTGGTTTGACTGCAACATTTTATTTACGACAGCTATTAAACAAAGTTTATAAGAATGTCGACTGCTAATCCCGTGTTATTCATCGTTGCGAGGTGGGAAGCCCTTGGCAGCCGTTTTCATGTTATTTTCCGTCTCTACAGTGAAACCGCTGCGATGTGTGGCATATGGTTGTACCAATAAGTCTGGGAAATCTTATCAAAAATGTAATTCTTTCTTTCACATTTCTTGTAGCTTATAGACCAGTGCGCGTGTACGCTGATGGCATATTTGATCTTTTCCATTCTGGACATGCCCGAGCTCTGATGCAGGCCAAAAATGTGTTTCCCAACACACACCTGATAGTGGGAGGTAAACTGCGACTCTTGCTTGTTTATTAATTGGCAGTATCGTAAGAAAATCAGCCAAGAATGGAATTGCGTTTGTTTGTTTGTATGAAGTATGCAGTGACGAGCTGACGCACAAGTTTAAGGGCTACACGGTGATGACCGAGGACGAGCGCTATGAGGCCCTGAGGCACTGCCGCTATGTCGACGAGGTGGTGCGAGATGCTCCCTGGACCCTCAGCACGGAGTTCCTGACGAAACACAAGGTCAAAGGTCGTGTAGTTGGAAAACAAGCTGCCGTTTGGATGACGCTTTTAACACTTTGTGTGACACGTGTAGATTGATTTTGTGGCCCATGATGACATCCCTTACACCTCTGCTGGATCACAGGATGTTTATAAGCACATCAAGGCAGCAGGTGAGGAGTCATAGTATCGCAGTAGTTTTCATTTTACTCATGCCATTTAAGGTTGGGTGGTACGGTTAGTCAGGTGGTTCAGCTCCAGCTCATCCATGGGGAAAAATGGCGGATGGATAGCTAGTTCAAGCTTCAACATTCGTCACGTGTGTCATTGTGGCAGGAATGTTTGTGGCCACCCAGAGAACAGAGGGCATCTCAACATCCGACCTGATCACCCGCATTGTGCGAGACTACGACATTTACGTACGACGCAACCTGCAAAGAGGCTACACTGCCCGGGAACTTAACGTTGGATTCATTAACGTAAGGCTGAAATATGTTTGATTACCGTTACTATATCTTTTTTTTTTTTTGCTACCTGAACAGAAATGAGCCACCTTTATGTTCATGACAGGAGAAGAAATATCGCCTCCAGAACCAGGTGGACAAGATGAAAGAGACGGTCCGTACAGTGGAAGAGAAGTCGAAACATTTTGTGTACAGAGTGGAGGAGAAGAGCCAGGACCTCATCCATAAGTGGGAAGAAAAGTCACGGGAATTCATTGGAAACTTTCTGGAGCTTTTTGGACCAGATGGAGCTTGGGCATGTTTACCTTGACATTTAGTTCACATAAAAACATTATGCTTGAACAACTAAATATACGTATATTTTTTTGACCCCAGATGATTTGGGGCATGTTTCTACCTCCATCCATTCCTTTTCTATAGCACCTGTCTTGCATACTAATACCACAAAACATATCTGATGAAGTGTCCAACGAGTGGATATGTTGTATTATCTCCTTCTTTAATATACTGTTCAAAATTTTTTCATCAACATTGTGCCAAGGTATTCTTACTGCTGAAGCATTCTAACAAGCTCCACCTTCCTGTTTGTGTCCTTGTGCAGCACGCTATTCAGGAGCACAGTGGACGGATGCTCCAGGCTCTGTCGCCTTACTCATCCCCTCGTGGCTCCCCCAGCAGCAGTCCCACCAGAATGCGCTCAGGCTCTCCTGATTCCTCCTCAGCCTCCTCCAGAACGTCTCCCTCCTCCACTTCACCACCTGCCTCCCCATCAACCCGCCGCCACTGAAATGGGAACACTTTTCTGAGTCAAAGCTACCTCCAAATGTGCAAATCTGAATTTATGGTCTTAATGCCGGATCTAATTTTTTTTCCAAGTATGATTCAAAATAAGAGAATTTCCGCTGATTCAATTCAATAATAATCGGTATTAATTTGTTACTAGTTCATTTAAATTAAAGTACAATACATTCGTTGTTATGGTGTTCTGTCCATTAAAAGGTACAAGAAACACATTTCGATTTCTATGTACTCTACATGTTGCATGCTCAACCGGAAACTGACATGTATTTCTTTCGTGGCAAAAGTTCATTAAAAAAATCTGCGACACGACTAGGGAATCTCGACGTCATTGGGCTTCTTGGGATTTGTAGTTTTTAAATGTTCGACGCGCATGGCCGTGACGTCATAACTCCACCTGCTGCCACAGACCGGCCAGTACAGATTAAAGATGGCGCCCTCTCGTACGCTGAGGTGCTGCAAACGGGCTCTTAACTGGATACCTGTCCTCTTTATTAACCTGGTCGTTGGCTGGTCGTACTACGCTTATGTTGTGGAGCTTTGTGTTTGTAAGTATATATTATTTATTTAGTTTATAATTTTATATGCGTGTATATGTATATTTGTCGTGGAGGTGGATATGCGGTTGTGTTGACAATTTCCCGATCGCCAACTTGTCGGTTGTTATCTGTCGAAGTGTGATTTACGATTATTTCCGGGCTTTAAAGTTAGCTTGGTCTTCATTTATTTTTTTGTATTGTATTTTTTCCCCTTTACTACAGTTTTTCCATCGAAGAGTTCTAATTTGACAAATTGTGCTTTTGCGTGCTATAAGAGGAAGCGTAACGGTACCCTCACGTCAACTGTTATCTTCTGAACTATGGAAGCTAAAATAAGTTCTGTAATGCACGTTTAGAAGGCAGTTGAAATTCTTGAAATATTGCATTTTATTCTCATGTGCTTTACATGGCTTTTTCCTCGTAACAAAGCTATCTGACTGACATCAGTACATTTTTTTTTATTTATAAGGCACCTTTTGGAACTTTTACATCGACTTAAGTGTAATGAAGTGAATTAGTATAACGTTTGAACAACGTATCACCCCGCCCCCTGGTGTTTACCCAGAACGCACGAGTTATTTAGGTAAATGTTTCAGAAGTAATTTGATTTTTTTTTGTCAAACAAGCAGGATGACAGTTATTCATTTATGAGAAGACAGGACTGAAAAGCGTTCACTGTCCTTCATTACAGATGGCTTCTTTTTAGTTGCCAGCATGGAACTGATGATACCATTATCTGCATCTCGATGATTTTTAGCTGCTGTGGTCAGGCGAGGGACGTCCCTTCTTTCTCAACAAAGCTCTTTCTCATTGTCTTATTGCAAGGGGGTTGGGGTACTGCAAGCGGTGCCAGGCCGCTGCAACATGGTGCCAGGACTGGGTGTCGTGCAATGGGGGATGTGAATTTATGCATTCTTGATGAGCACTAACTGATACTTTTGTCCGCTTCCTTTGTGCATGTTTTGTAGATACAATCACAAACAATGCAGAGAGAAGTAAGTGACCGTGCATGTTCCTTTTTAATTTTTTGTGAGCAAGTATTACATTAGAGTTGCTTCATCTTTGCTTCCTCTCAACAGTCAGCTACCTGGTCATCTTCCACATTTTCTTCTTCATGTTCATATGGTCTTACTGGAAGACCATCTGCACCAGACCTGCCGAACCATCGAAAGTGGTAAAAGAGAGATTTTGTGTGTGTTTTGATCTTTATACTTTAGTCGCACAAGCATGTTTTGCCCTGCACTACTCGCAGTTCTGAGGTACAGGCCAGGTGCTAATCTTGGCCCTTGTCAGCACGTATGGTTATTAGAGCTATAATTTCTTGTACTGTCAGTTCGCCCTGCCGAGAGCGGAGAAAGACCAGTTTGAAAAGGAAGAGCAAGCGGAGATGCAACAGGAAATTCTGAAGAAGGTGGCGAGGAATTTACCCGTCTACACGCGCACAGCGGGAGGAGGTGAGGCCTTTGACCGCGATTGTAAACACCGACTGCATTGTAAGCCGTTCAAGATCAGACCACCAGGGAGTGTGCTTGAACAAAGGAAATTCACACACCTCCCATCATTAGTCATGTCATCATTCGTCATCATCATCATCTTGACACGCTAGCACTAAACCATGGGTGTCAAACTCAGGTCCTGGAGGGACAATGCCCTGCATGTTTTCCAACTCTCCCTGTTGCAACACACCTGATTCAAATGATCAGATCATCAGCAAGCTCGGTGGAAGCCCAACATTGAACCTGTTCATTTGAATCAGGTGTGTTGCAACAGAGAGAGTTGGCAAACATGCAGGGCATTGGCCCTCCAGGACCTGAGTTTGACACCTATGCACTAAACAAAAACGGTAACTAGCAGGAGCTCATACAAGATGATCAGCAAATACCATTTTAAGAAGAATTTCATAATTTTCAACATTTTGCAAAAAGTTAAGTACTCCCTCCGCCTCCAAACTGGAAAAATAGCTTCTGAACAAATGTATTTTATTCCAAAAACAGAAAATTTATGATTCTTTTCAAGTTGGTTTTAACCACAATTGCTGGCATGGCATTAATTGAACCCAACAAACATGATAATAATCAAAGTAGTACCTGTTAGAATCTAAAACTGATTATGCGCTTTTACATTTTGCTCAAAAATATCCATCTTGTAATAAGAGCTTGTGTTTTCTTGCTCAGGCGCAGCAGGTTCATGCGTAGCCTGAGCAACATTTAACAGGAAGGCTAATTGGACTCCGGTGCACTTGTTTTTCCTCTTCGGGCACACGTGATCTCTTCCACCCAACAACAACATGTAGAGTACTGTCATGTTTTTATACAACATTATAGAGGTGTCATATCTGTTAAGGGTGGAAGTAGCTCATCGCTCAGGACCTAGGATTTGTAACTCGAGGGTCCTGCTGTGGAGAAAAACGACGTCGTCGGAGGGATACATTTACAAGCAGCGTTGTATGCGTACCCCTTTTCACTTGGACATCTGTGTGTATACCTTGCATGTGTGTGATCTGCTTCTCTGTGTGTGGCACAACACAAAATATATGCTTTTGATTTAAAGGTAAATTAAATCATATTTTTCATATTTACAGGTAATGTGTTGGGGAAAAAAAAAAGACAAAATGGACGCCAAAAAAAGTCATTCTATTTTGTTCTATTCACTCTAGTCATCCGATACTGTGGCCTCTGCCAGGTGATCAAACCTGACCGCTGCCATCATTGTTCAACCTGTGAGATGTAAGTCGATGCACTTAAGACTTATGTGTACACATAATTATAAATAAAAAATGTTAGATGTAAATGTTGGATGCTGTTCAGAATGTTCTGAAAGCAGCTGTGCACTCATAGTTTTGTTCACTGATGTTTCAATCAAAAATGCATTCAGTATCTACCTCCTCATCATCAACATGAAAAGTGCACAGTGACTTTCGGAACAAACATACTTTTCTGCGCATGTTAAAATGATAGTGTCAAATGATGTATTAATCTAATTACACATCTCCTCTATTTTCTATTGTTCAAGGTGTGTGCTCAAAATGGACCATCACTGTCCCTGGTACAGTAACTAAAAAAAAAAACGAAGAAACCCCTCCCCCCCGATTTTGTTGTCACGTGTCAAGCTAGCAAGGTTTTTTTTCCCTTTTTTTCAGGGTGAATAACTGTGTCGGCTTCTCCAACTACAAGTTCTTTGTCTTATTTTTGGTCTATGCTTCACTTTACTGCGGCGTGATATGCGCTACAGTTGTCCAGTACTTCATCAAATTCTGGTCTGTAAGTACAGACGCTCCTTTTATCCAAACCGATTGACATTTTGTACTTCCTCACAAGCAATATGTACATTTAGTTTGTATTAATTGAGTCGAGGGTCAATAATTGGCTTTCTGTTCTTCTCCATAGAAACATCTTCCCAACACGCATGCCAAATTCCACATATTGTTCCTTTTCTTTGTAGCAGCGCTGTTTTTCATCAGCATCCTGTCACTCTTCAGCTACCACTTCTGGCTCGTAGGCAAGAACAGGACCACCATAGGTACTTTTTGTATTCTGGAAATGTGGCTTGGCTGATGTCACGCTTGTGCAATTTAACATTTTCTCGCTGCTCCTCAACAGAGGCTTTTCGGGCCCCGGTGTTCATAAAAGGCCCAGACAAAAACGGATTTTCTCTCGGCTTCAAGCGCAACGTCGCCGAGGTTTTTGGGGATGAAGCGAAGCACTTCATATTCCCGATTTTTTCCAGGTGAAAAATGTTCTCCTCTAATTTGGAAGTGCACATAATATGGAGACAGATTGAGTCTGTGAATATACAAGTAACCCTTGACTTTTGATTTTCGTCAGTTTGGGGGACGGGCATTCTTTTGTAACCAGACTGGTGCACATTGATCCTGAACAGGCAAACGGCGTCTTGCAACAAAATGGGAAAAGGTTATTTTAAGTTACTTAAAAAAAAAAAAATCAAACATTTCATTTGTTGGCTGTTGATTGTTTTTTATTGTTGTTGCAATTAATCACCACTGTGACTTGAATTATAGTCTTTCTAATGAGGAAATAAATGCGAATGGGCTGGCCAACGATACACAACACAAAGTGGATGACAACAAGGAAGAGAATGGTACACTATATTTAAAAAAAAAAAACTATTGAAATTGAGTGTCATTCTACCAAGCGGGCGTCTCAATTTTTCGATGCTGTGTTTCTCTTTTAGGAGGAGTCCAAACCGTGTCCGTGGCCATGGAAAGCGAGCCATAGAAGGTATATCAAATGGTATAATTACTAATTATATCTTGGCGGGTTTTCCCCAGTTTTTTAAAGTACTTTTTCTTTTTTCTTATCCAGCTGACCTCACATGTTGCCTTGACCATCAGCACGTCCACTGAAGCCATCGTTTGTCCTCAGCTCGGCTTCTACAGTCCTGATATCTTTTTTTTTTAATGTACTTTACATTAGGTCGCTACCTGGTACTAGGAGGGCTTTCTCATACCCTTTAGACTGCCGCACTCCGTCCGATCCAGCGGTTTGCATTAGTTGTTGTCCAAAAACATGAACAACAAAATGGTCATGCTTTTACTCTCCGAGCCAGTGTGTATATTTTACTTCACTAATCCATTGACATGCTATTCAGTATTATTCTAGCCTCCTAAAGTACATCTCATGTTAGTCAAGCCTCTGTACGTACTGAATGGATCAGGAGAGATGAACGCTGCCAACCCTATGTGCAATAGGTCCAAGGAGATTCAGCACAGTGAATCGCTTTTTTTTTGTTTGTTTGTCACATGCGTTAAAGTATCCTGGTGATTTAAGCTTCACGTGTGAGAACTAAATCAAGTTTAACTCGATGAAACTATGATACCAAGTGTCGATTCACTTTTAACACATGTACTCACTTCCGCTGTACTATCAATATGTGTAAATGACTTCCTTGTACTGTTTGTAACCATAAATATTATAAAGCACAAAGTTTTGATTTTATGACAGCATTTGAGAAGTCTTTTTTTTTTTGCGTGTCATCTCTGACGTCAGTCCACCCCACCCTATGTAGAAGTAATGAAATCTATTCCCAGCAGTTTTTTTTTTTTTACAATTACCTGAAAGGCCCACGCCCAGCCAAAGTTCGCGTGCGCTGATACATTCATTGCCTCGCTTTTGGTGTCATTTTAATTACGGTGACTGTCTGTGAATGAATGAGCGACAGTTACTTCTGGAGGGATTCTCGTAAACCCGCCATTTCTGAACGTGTCATCAAGCCATGGCTCCTTAAAAGTAGCATACGGTTAAAGTACACTTGACTTTTGAACCCATTGCACACACTGCCATGTGAAGGAGAAATACTTTTTTTTTTCCCACCCCAGTCCACCTACTGTCACCTTCCAGATAGAAGATCAGAGTGTATGAAGTCCCATTAACAGGACTTTACCGGGGGGATATTTAGGCAAGAAGAATACTGTATCGGGAGCCATGGAGGAAGTTGACAACATCACGATTGATCCCGCCTGTTTACAGGAACCCCCTCTGGCTATGGATGTGATCAAGCGTAAGTCTTTCCTTATCAAGCAGGTCAAGTGAATGACAGATTGTAGCCGCGTGGCAATGTTGAGCATCTGAGAGTCTCCAAAATTTCCCACTGCTTTTAGTCTCTGCTCTAGATATTCTTCTCTTCATCCACTGCAAAATAACAATTAGCACATAAGTTGGCAGGAAGAATAATTCAAGACTTTTGTACGACACTGCATGGCCTCTTAAGAACAATAGCCACTTTTTAATGCACTCAGAGAATGCTCTTATGTTCACATTTAATGTAATTTACAGTTGCACTGCTTTTTATTTATTTTTACCTTTCTTTGGTATGTTCTAAACAGAGCTCGATGCGTTCGGAATCTGCCTATACGCCATGCTCACCTTTATGTCCTTCATATCCCTGCTGCTCTACTTGGAGCAATGTGTTTACATTTATAAAAAACTGCCCTACCCGAAGAAGACAACCATCATCTGGGTCAACGGAGCTGCACCGGTGAGCCATTGCCTCCTAAATTGATCTTCGATCAACCACTCGAATAGAATGTGTTGAAATAACGATGGGACTTTGGAATGTTGGATGTTTTAATGGATGATATTCTTATTTCAGGTCATTGCCACCATGTCTTGTTTTGGGATGTGGATCCCCAGGGCTGTTATGTTCACAGATATGACATCAAATTGGTGAATGTATTTTTATTTTTTAAACCTTTGATGTTGTACACAGCGTAAAATATTTTAATGTTAAAAAAAAAGATAATTACAATTAGTATAGTTGGAAATATGCCCTTGAGCAAAGGCACTCAATTGTCGCATCATCAACTCCAAAACATCAGAGTGAAAACATGCGTGTCAAGTCCGAGTGTAGTTTAAACCACTCGATGAATCATTACATAGGAAACGATCACAGGTCACACGGTACTTGCAACTAGTTAGCATATTTGCGATACACCACTGTTAGCAATGCATTAATCGGGGTAGGTTACTGAAACGGCGATGTATTTCTGTAGTTATTTTGCAGTGGTGGTCTACAAAGTGCTGGTCCTTCTGATCGAGGAGTTGGGTGGCAGCGATGCGTTTCTGAAGCGCTTTTCCGGGAAACCCTTCAAGATCACCACGGGGCCTTGCTGCTGTTGCTGCCTGTGTTTACCTCGCGTACCCATGTCACGGTACTGCCGCTGAACGTTTGGATCCGACTTGTCGTCTGCAATGGCGTTAAGTGCCACCGCTTATTTTATCGGTTTGAAGGGGCATGCTGTTCCTGCTGAAGTTGGGTGCACTGCAGTACGCCATCCTAAAGACGGTGCTCAGTGTCCTCTCCATCGTACTGTGGACAAACGGCAACTTTGACCTCTCTGACGTAAGTTTGACTTTCCTGCTTCATCCCTGAACTGCAAGCGATTTGCACACGAAACGTTCTTTTTTTTTTCCAGCTAGAGATCACCGGCTCCGCAATTTGGATCAACCCGTTCATCGGCGTTCTCACCATCACCTCCCTGTGGCCCGTCGCCATCGTGTTCATGAACACCAACCACCTTTTACGCAGCCTCAACATTGTACCAAAGTACGCCATGTACCAAGTGAGTAGACAACGAGCAGTTGGCCATGAATGTAGCGTCTGGCCTGTTAGAATTTCAGTGGGACGAGTACAATTCCCCGTCGTGTGCACATCGATCGACGTATGCCGCGCTGATGTTACCGAATGTAAACACAATGCAAGGACTGCACGGTGCATTCCAATCATGAAGTGCTTGTTTTTAATCCTTAGCTCATACTCGTATTAAGTCAACTGCAGACATCCATCATCAACATCCTGGCTCTGGATGGAACCATCGCCTGCGCCCCTCCCTTCTCTTCGCAGGCCCGTGGATCCAGTGAGAAACATTTCCACATCTCTATTTTTGTCCTCCCCTTTGGCGTGACATGGACCCAATCAATCCCTTTCTGTCTTTTGCCCGCAGTGCTGAGTCAGCAGATGATGATCATGGAGATGTTCATCATCACCCTGGTCACTCGCTTCTTTTATCGCCGCACATATGACACCCTTCCCTCACCCGCACATAACCATCACCTCAAGGACGGAGCCCCCCTGCAGGCGGTTCACGTGGAGCATGACGTCTGAACGAGGGGAGATGAAGGGCTTTTAACCGAGGTACCACCGGTCAAATTGGATGTGGGACGAAACTACCTCATCTTTCACTTAAGGGGGAGAAAAAAAATCTTTGTGTGATAAGTATTTCCTCAACGCTGTATTTGCTAATTTCATCTCTAGATAGTACAGGATGAATCAAGTGATTTTACATAATTGTCACAAGAAAAACAGAGTGTGCTGTAATCCCTTGACTACGGGAACTCAATCTAATAATATCTAATACAAGAGCCGCGTCAGCAATTATGCAACAATTGACGCTGTCATATGACAGACACAACGTGTTCATTATTGTCGCTGCATCATACTGGAACATATTTCCCACATTGACAGGACCAAAGTACGATATTAGAAGCATTTGTATTGTACTGTATCATTGCGCTGTCATACAGTTTTTACAGCACTGAAAGCTCTCATCATTAACTTATTGTTGAATTCATACCACTTTGCTGTCTTTTCAAAAGGCTGAATTTGAATACCGCTCTTGTGCTGGATCTCGTGTGATGATGTCCGCCGTAACGACTTAGCTTAGGACATAACGGGACGTAACACCTCTGATTACAACCATAAGCCCTGGCGCTATATTTTGTTTCCCATAGTGTAATTAATGAACGTGTATGCAATTGAGCAGCGTTTACCTGCAGTAAATTCAATAGTATTCAGGATCAAGCGTTGGTTCTGTGTTTCAGCCTTTTCAATGTGTGATGTTTGTCTTCATATCTATGCAATGCTCCCACCAAAACTTCTGTTGCCTGTGTGTGCCTGACCCACTTAGTACAAAGCGGGAAATACTTTGTGCTGCGGATGAGGTGGCAGCTTTTTACTGCTGTTCCGCTAATGGCCAAAAGAGAGCGTGTTCCACTTCAAAGCCTCATGCGCTGACCTGAAAATAAAGATCCATCATGCTCTCCTTGCCACCTCACACGCCTCATTTATAAAACCGGCAAAGTTGAAATGTTTCATCAAACAACTGTCTTACATTCTTACTTAAAACTCGGTTTTACATTATTTGAATAAATGTATACTTACACAGCAGCTTTTCTGTTCATTTGAATTTCCAAAACAGATACTTTCTTGTTTCCTTGTAGCTACTCCGCAGCAGTTATGCAATCTTTCTCATGACTCCATTGTGTTCAGTTTTGGTTCCAAGGCTCGCTTGTCTGCCGCTTTGAATTGGATGTATTCGTTCTAAACATAACACGAAGACACAGGCCTTGCATTTAATTTTTTTAACGTAAGATAAGATAAGAAAACCTTTAATAGTCTCACAATTGGGAAATTCCCACTTCACAGAAGCAAAGTTATGAGAGGAAAAAGTAGAAGAACAAAATAAATAGGAGCTGCTGGAAAGGCAGCCACTCTCGCGGCGCCATCTTGAAGTCAAAATAACACAACAAAACACCCAAGACAACCTACCTTTAAAAAAAAAAAAAAATTTCAACCTACCGGTAAATATTCGACCACACCTCATCGAAGGATAAAAAATAGCTCTTGCTTGTATAACTTCAGAATTCTTTCTTCATGTTTTGTGTACACTGGATATAAAAGTCTACACACCCCTGTTAGAATACTACCGTTTTGTGAAAAAAAATGAAACCAAGATAAATCGTTTCAAAACTCTTTTCACCATTAATGTGACCTGTAACCTGTCTAAAAAAAGAGAGGAAGTCAAAATAAACAACTAGGATCATGTGATTGTGCAAGTGTGTCCACCATCTTCATGAGTGGGAAACGGTTGGGTTCAGAATGAACTAATTACGTATAAACTCAGGTGAAATGGAACGTCGGACTTCAAGAATTAGTTTGAAAGAGCAGTCATTGCTGTCACAGATTCTTCAGGCTTCTGCTCGAAAGAAATGTTTAAGAGGTTTGAACGGGTGAGTGGACTTTTTCTATCCACTGTATGACTTTGACTCTCATACAGTTGATCAGAAAATGGCCACTTTACTCAGAATGAAGCTTCATTTAATGAATTGATTATACCTCTGGAGATATTTGACCATATCGTGATCGTTTTTCACATGCAATTTTCTATTAATAGCCTAATTGTCTCTGCGGTTTATGTAAACATTCGTCAGGCGTTTTGGAGAAAGACAGAACATGTCGATGACAGCCCCTGGCTCTGCATTGCTGACGAAAGCAGCTTACCCCCTCAGTTGCCATGGTAACTGGGGAGAGGAGCCAGGCAAAAGCGATGCAAAGGGGAGGGGCTTTCGAGGGAGAACTAGAGGAGAAAGCATTGGAGGGACAGAGGAAGGGGACGCGGACAGACGATAACATAGTAAACGTGGCGAGGCCAACGCAGGTAAAGACGCGCTCTTTCGACGGAGACAAAGATAAACTCGGATGTAAATGCTCCAACTGGCGAGTCGTGAATAAGAACGGCATCAAAAGAGGGGAGGAGACGTGGGCTGACGCAGAGGAAAGATGGATGTACAGATGGAGAACGTGGACCCCCCGCCTTGTGAATCCCAACAAAGTGGAAAAATAAGAAAAGGATTCAAGCTGTTTGGTAAACGCAAGCCCGGCAACATCTTTTCTCTTAAAAACAACAAATCGCCTGTCACCAGGAGCCAAACCCTCGATGGATTACCCGAAGGCGCCGCGCGTGACTCCGAGCTGGAGGCGGACAAGGAGAAGGCGCGGGAGGCGAGTCAAGGAGAAGGCGAGCATGCGGCGGAAGATCCGACGGGCGAAGATGGCGTCCTGGCCGCCGCTCGCAACTCCATCTCGTCGACCGGCTCGACCAAAACCCTCCGTTTTTTTTCCCGGCTCAGGGGAGCCCGCAGAGGAGGGGGGGGCCGCAAAGTCCACACGGTCTGCCAGCCGGCGACTCGACAACGGCAAGGGTTGAAGGGTCTCTTTGGCAGCATGAAGTTACGCCCGAAAGACGAGGAGGACAAGGTGGACGCTCCCCCGAGCCCACTCCTCATGTCCTCACGCTCTAACAGTGTGGAAATCATCAAAGAGGACATCGGCCTCACCCCCAAATCGCATCCTCGCTCTCTGGAGAGCCCGGACAAAGCGAGCAGCGAGAGCTCCCTGACACCAGCAGACGATGCGAACAGAACTGAGAAGGACGCGGCACCCGTGCCTGCTGCAGAAGCTCCAGTGGTGCCCGCCGAGAGCAGCCTGGGTTCCTTGCTGGACGACATCTCCTCGCTCCTCACCTTCGAGTCCATCTCAGGAGGAGACATCATGGCCGACGTCAAGGCTGAGTGGAGCAAAGCCAGACGCGGCCCAAGCCTGGAAGCAGCCGAGGTCTCGGCATCGGCCACTTTTCCTTCATCCGGACCTGTCGCCGCCTCTCCTCTGACCTCCACCTCTTGCTCACCCGCGGCTGCCGGCGGTCATTCTCTGACTCGTGTGACAACCTCAACCTCGTCTTCTGTAGCTACGTCGGTTGTGACCAGTTTTACCAAATCCTCCACGCTGACAACTGGATCAGTGAAACCAAGTTCAGACTTTTCTCCAGCCTCAGAGCAACCTTCTGCTGGGATTACAATGAAATCACCTCAGCCAGCCACAAATGCAAAACTTTCACCGAGCCCTCCCACAATGGCCGCCCCTTCAATCACAATGAAAACCATACCGAGCACGACTCCCATTAACCGGGCATCTCTGGACCGGACTCAAGAAAGCACTTGTAACTTTGGCGACATGGCTTCATCAGACACAGCAACTCCCCCCGTCCCTTCTCCTTCTCCAACTATTGCCTCAGTAAGTAAACCTCCCGCCGTAGCTGCATCCCATAAACCCGCAACCCATAGTCTGTCTTCCCCTGCGACCTGCTCTCGACCCGATAGCAATTTTCACTCTTCCTCTTCCACCAAACCTCAAAATGTAGCTCCAAAGGTGGAAACTGCGCCCAGTCCTGTTCAAAGTCACCCTCCTTTAATTTCCCTCCCCCCAATCACCGCAACCATATCCAAACCCATACAAATGTCCAACCAACCGATGTCCAATAGGATCTCCGTCACGCCAGAATCTCCCCAACCTGAGCCGAGCCCAACCGCTTTTACAAGTTTCTCTATCGCTAAGAAATCTCCCGTGTCTTTAGATAGCACTGTTGTTGCACTTTCTAAAGAACTTCGGACAACCGCAGGTCAGAGTCCAGTTCCCCCTCTGCCCCCTGTGACTGTATCGAAAGACCCTCCTGTTCCTGCATCTTTAGTTTCTGTGACTAAAGATCCTCCTGTTGCTGGGCCAACCTCGACGACCGAGCCTCCCGCCCTGACCCATATTTCCGTGTCGGTGCCCAAAAGCCCTCCTGCTCCAGTACAGATTCCCGTCACTCAGCCCAAATCACCCGACCTCCCTGCCGCTTCCCTCCTCGCCACTCCCCCTGTGCCTTTGCCAAGTGACATCGCAGCATCTAAGATGAGCGGCAATGAGCCATCAACAAATGGACAGTTGTCTCGCCCGAGTAGCGCAGAAGCGCGGACGGTCAAAGTGGAGGAACAGCATAATGGGTCACGCACGGACGTCCCCAAAGAAAGGAGGACGCAAGTAAGGGCACTTAGCAAAATACCCGTGGTAGGAGGAGGCCGCGTCGGAAAGCCACGGCGGGACAGCCAACATACGGATGACGATTCAAGCAGGGACCCGCCCACTCCAATAGAAGACGACGGCCGTCATTTGGACTTTCACAGCACAGGGAGTGGAGACAAAGGTTGCAGTGTCGAGGTCCATGTGGCCACCTTCAAACCCAGCCAGGAGGAAAGTCAACCGCCCCACCAGTCGAAGGCCCCCGCCGGTGCTCCGCGTGACTCCAAGATCCCCGTCAAGCATGGTGCGCAGTCTCCACCCGCATCCCAAACCCCTCAAGCGAAAGAAACCCCTCGCACCAAGATACCCGTCTCCAGAGTCCCGGTTCGCAGGCTGGCTAATAAGTCTGCAACTGCTGGTGCCGTGAGAAAATAATGAGGTACCGTGACACGCCATGCCCGTTCTCCAAAGTTATGACCGCAACCATATTCCCCATTTAACGTCAACGTTCATTGTCACCAACCGGCTTCACAAGACCACAAACTACAGGAAGGAACAGAAATTAAGCACAAACATCGAACACACAAAGTCACAGAAGGGTCAGGGTCAAATCTGAACACAGCAACAACAATTCATCTACAGCAAGATAAAAAGTTCCCTTGGAATGCCCACACACAAAACACAACTTGGACTGGTGCCTTTTTTGAAAGGTTGCTTTTCCTGCAGGTTTCAATTCAGTCTTTTCTACACTATTTTCAACTTTTGTTACACAGACGTTTTGTAGAGGCCGTCAAAAACCTTCTTGTCTTTCTTTCCGGGACCACTCTTGTTTCTATCCAGAAACCGCGCAGCTCCTAATATACATTCCACACCTCGACTGTATGTAGCAGAAAACGTGCCATTTTATATTTCCACTCGTTCAATGTACATGCTCTGTGTTTGCCTGCTCCTATATAAAGATTGGTTGATCACATGGTGAACAAAGGGAGAGACTGGGACTTTGAAACAGGGACGGAAAGGACTCGGCCGCCATTACGGCTGGCTCCGCGGACGTTTGAGAGGATGCAGAGATGTGTTTTTGCAGTTTGTATATCGACACATATCCTCATCCTGCTTCTGCTCAATCTGTGTGCATATAGTCCGACCGATGTAGTTTGCTATTTAATCAATAAAATGAGATGTGTACTTAGTCAGTTTGTGCTGTTCAAGCGGTGGGTCGGCATGACATTTTTTTTTAAAGCGGCTCATAAAAGAGGATTTATGAAGTCGGCCGGATTATCTTTTCTGCTAATTTAATATGGAAGGAAATGGCATAAGCCTGTCATTCAGGAAAAGATAAGAGCATATAAAGATTTTTTTTCAGCTTGGTTTCACTCTGACCTCCTCGCAGAGCACGATTGTGACAGCGGTCGCACTGCGAGTTCACTGACCTAAATAGAAAGCACATTAATGTCAATTTACAACCTGGCCAATCCCCTGCGAGAAAATGCGGTTATCGTGCAGCTCACTGACGAGAAGGGTTTGGAAATTGGTGTCGTTGCTATTCGTGGTGCGTGTGGTGTGTTCGTGCATCTTTTTTAATCGGAGGCGAACATTCTGCAGTGGAAGAATTAAAATGGAAAAACAACACAGAGTGCATAGACTCATGCGAGAAAAAAGACAAAATACAATTGAGGAGGTCTGCTGCTAAAAAGAGAACAATTCTCCCACAAAGCAACAAGTGGTTATTTGTTGTGGCCGATGGCTATTAAATATTTACACTTTAAGAGCATGTCGAAGTAATGCCTCTCCGAGTCGAGATTCTAATTACATTATACACTTGGGAAATGGATGGCATGGTTCCCGCTGCGGTTTGCATTAGGAAGCTCGTTCGGGAAATTTCAATGAATGTCCTTTTTGTCGGTAAGCTTTTCACATGATTTCCTGCTAATGTCTCTTTCTCGCTTGTAAGTCATGACGACAACAGCATTGCTGCTAAGTCGAGCCACACAAGACATCGGGCTTGACTTTTGAGACTCATTGCATAAGCTTTGACAGACAATCAAGTGTTTGTGCGCTCCCTGTGCGGTACACTGATTACATGGCCCATAATGCACTGGGACAGCCACCCTGGTGCATCTCGTGTTTTGAGTCTGCATCTGCCCCCGGAGAGAGATGTGCCTCTTTCGAGCCTAATTTAGCATGCTTCATTCTGTGTTTCCATGCCAACCCCACTAGGTCAACCAATGGACGGCCGCTGGCATCGATGGGAGGAGCACATGAGTGCCTTGCTTACTCACTAAAAAGAAAACTTGCACTCATTAGAAATTTGCATGATTGAAATACGGCACACACACGTATCAGAGCACTCGGCTGTGGATTTGACCTGATTGTTTGTGTGTGTGTGTGTGTGTGTGTGTGTGTGTGTGTGTGTGTGTGTGTGTGTGTGTGTGTGTGTGTGTGTGTGTCAAGGTTTAATTATGCTAATCATTATTCATTTGCCCGGAGCAAGTAACGTGTCACATCATGCTGGTAAATCAAATAACTCATGCTCACATTAATTTGGCGCATTGCTTTATGCCTGAGATGATGGTCATGATGACTATTTGGATCATCTTGCCATGGGATATTTAATACATTTTTTAAAGAGGAAGAACCATAAAGGCAATGGTGGGAAGTAATGATGTGAAAATACTTAATTAAGATAAGATAGGGCGTAGGAAAAAAAGTAGTGTGTTTCCGGTAACCCGACCGACCGAGAATTTCTACCTCGAACAAAAACGTTCCGGTCGGCATTTTTTTCAAACCTTCTACATTTTTGTGTAATAATAATAATAATAGTACATTTCATTTATACGCGCCTTTCAAAACACTCAAGGACGCTTTACAATCAAAACAAGAACAATAAAACCACAGACAAAATTATAAATAATACTGTAAAAGGAAAGATGTTTACATCGGTGCAAACTCTCGCGATATTCACGTTGAGCATGCGCGTCATTTGCTGTCGTGTGTCAACAACATTGAATAATGGCGGCGGCCGCGATCTCCGAAAATAGTTTAGACCGCGTTTTGTGTGTTGCAGTCTAGCATTACTACACCTTGTGACGAATATTTTATTCATAAAGTTACCATGCTACAACCAGTAAATTATAGAATAACCAATACTTTTTCATATTTTTCACAGCGATTAGCCTACAAATCTAATGACCAATTTGCCATGTAATCGTGCCTCGCGTCGTCCGTCTCTCGCTCTCGTGTTTTGTGCATACGTCTCAGGTCAGTTTAGTGATACGCCCTTCGGACGATTCATACGAAAAATCAGACTGGCATTGCCATTTCTTAAATGACGTAATTAGTAGACCTTTGTGAGTTTTTTTCGCCGCCATCTCAAACTTTCATCCGCGCGATTCCTCAATTTGCGGACTAAAATAGCAACCCGCATACGCACCTATCTGTTGCGTCCCCCCCAACACTCAAAACGAAAGTAAATTCGAAGAAACACACCCACACACCACAAACACACAGAGGCACAGTGAAATCGCGTTAATCACACAGTCAAGTCGTGTGCGGTGACTTTAATGGTTAAACTATGTTTCGGTACCGTAAAATGACGCCACGGAAACGACACGCTACCGGTAACTATTGTTACGTGAAATCCTCAGGCTTGCCGTAGTTTTTTGTTTGTTTGTTTTCCTTCGGCGGCGAGTGGGGGTTTCAATGTCTCCTTGTTTTATGTTTTATGGTTATTTTGTTTACATTTATGATGGGGGCGTGGCAAAAATATTAAAAAAAATACAAACATTTGTCCGACCTACCGACCCTATGCCGAAATTTCATGTTACCGGAAACACACTACTATTTTTTCTACGCCTAAGTAAACCTTTGTCTCACAATGGAGAATTCCCAATTACTGCATTTCTGCAGAGTGCGAGTTATTTTGCCAACTCCGTTAAAGTTTTACAGGAAAGAAACATACATATAAAATTCTTTAAAAAAAGAATTTATTCCTTTTTTTGTTGAAACCTACTATTAAAAAAACGTGTTGACTAACAAAACCATTCATATTGAAAATACAATGTAAAACACGTATATTGAAATATAAAAATATATAAATGTGATATACAACTCATATACAGGAGCGTGTTGATTTTAAATGGGGACATTTCAAATAGAAACTGACATCAGAGAGACCGAGAAAAGCATTACATCATGCTGCTGAAATACATCGCTCACTGAGGGCCTCTGCTGGTGGACAAAGAATACTGAAATGTTGAGCTCACGGACCGAGGATCACAACATGACCTCATCACAAATTGTCATTAGCTCCTGTCGCCGCTAGAAGGCGTCACTCCCACAGGTGCTGCTTTCCAAAATGACAATACTGGCAGCTGCGTCACAAATACTGGCGTTTAGAAGGTCATATAACACCGGAGAATATTAACACAAAACCACTGGAATATACTTGGAGATGTACGTAGCAATATGAGTTCTTGCAAACACAAAGTAAGGAATTTTCTTTCGCAAATCACCAGGATGCTGATTGATTAAAAGTCGTAAGTGCATCGAAAACATTTGGCAAGTTGCTATTATGATTACGACAAAAGATCAATATA
This sequence comes from Hippocampus mohnikei, assembly GCA_026261675.1. NCBI lineage: Eukaryota > Metazoa > Chordata > Actinopteri > Syngnathiformes > Syngnathidae > Hippocampus > Hippocampus mohnikei. Next base: position 14,013,302 of record JAKGUB010000325.1, on the reverse strand, counting down.
AAGATAGGATACGGATTTAGTGTCAAGACCACAAAACAGCCAGTGAGCTTCTTGAAAGTAGGTTACTGCATGCCTTTGTGTGTTTGTTGACAGGAATGTGGAAAAAGAATTTAAGATGTGGATGATTGGCTAATTCCTTTTTAAAAATTCTGATCTGCTTGGAAACTGATGTTTGTTTGTTTGTTTGTTTTTAAAGCTTTTCTGCGGCAGACCACTTTCTTGCCACCCTAAGTCTCCTCTCTAAGAAAATGTATCCACATGCCGCAGACTTGCCCGTCACTAGTGTTGTTAGCAAGTTCTGGTTCCGACTGTGGTCTCTGTAGCGTGGTTTTCACAATTTCTATTTTGAAGTGGAATACTAGAATTGGCAACCCTAAACCGAGGCAAGGAGAGCCGCTCCAATTCCGACTTGTTGGCCATTCGAGTTCTGTCACAGAGAAATGTAGCTATCATACATAAACAACTAAATAGCTTAATTATGCGACTGGCATAGAACATATTTGATCTTTATACTTGATTACATTAGAGTGAATGAGTTGTCACATTCAAACACTGTGAAGTGGAATCGTGCAAATCTTCTCTTCTGACAACAACAACAATAAAAAAACCTCTTTGGATATGTTACACCATAAAGTGCATGTGTCCCTCTGCGCCCGTCACAATAACATCCATCCATATACGCATGGCCTCAGGGGACGGGGCCACCATGTAGTAGACCCGGTCATGAGTCTTCACACTAAAGGTGAGCGTGGGGTTGGGACTCTTGGTTGTAGATGGCAAGAATTGAAAGGAGAGAGAGTGAGAGCTTAGATGAGCAAAGTGAACAAAAAAAACAAAAAAACAGCAGAGCATATCTTACTTTGTGTGCATTCTTCAAATGGTCATAGTACACCTCCTCTATTGCCTGGAAGTAAATGACTCCTTTCATCTTGGTCTCATGCTTGTCTGTGGTGAGGGGGGGGGGCAATTTTAGCCTTCAAAGTATGCCAGCATTGTTTAAAGGTGACATCACTGCTATCCTATGTCACATTTCCAATTGGAAGACGACTTCCTCACCTGCATAGTAAGTGAGCGTCCTGCGATTCTGGTCAAAAACAAACCAGCGCTTCTTCCAGGTCTTTATTTTGCCTCCCATTTTGACAAGGAAGCCTCTGCACGTTTTGTCCGTGATGGCCAAATGGAAGCAGGCGTCTGGATTGTGTCCCGCCGCCTCAATATGGCAATGAAGGTCAAAGTCGTCGTTCCTCATGGGTAAGTAGCGAGTCAGGAGTCGGGACTGTGGACGAAATCATGGATGATGTATTCATATGGTGTACCTGCAAGACCTAAAACAGGGTTGGGCAAAGTTTTCATATCCGGTCCATGATGGAATACCTGAGATCTCTGTTTCTCCCTGAGCTTCACCTCCCTCTCCACAAGTTTCTGTCTCCGGTTGGTCTCCTCCTGCAGGCGTTTCTCCAGTTCCTCTCTCCGTCTTCGCTCTTCCTCCAGAGCTTGCCGGCGTATCTCCATTTCACGTTCCTGCGCGTGCCGGATCAGCATGGTCAGAATCACCATCAGACACAAACAGAAGGTTTGTTCATTTTGTTTTTTTTGTTGTTGAGTTTTTACACTGTTATTTTTGGATTGTATTCTGTCGTAAGTCCAAGACATTTGCCAATGACGGGTGCACGTCAGATACCCTGTGCTCAAGCAGCCTGAGCTTTTCCACCTGGGCCTCTCGGAGTAAACGCTCCATTTCCTCAAGCTTGGCCATGTTGGTCATACTGGCGCTGACAGGAAACACAACGGTTTGATTCGTGTGGGTGACATCATCGCCCTCAACATATAGAGTACCAGGAATAATTTCCGATGTCCAACCTGGAGATGTTATCTGGAGAGCATGCGGAGAAGCTGGTCTCCATACTGTCAGAGCTGTCCACGCTGATCGTGTCGGAGGCCTGGCTGTTGTCCGGGTAGGACAAAGAGTCCAGGAAAACGTTGTTCTCAGAGAGCAGCCGACTACCAAAATCACTTTTTCTTTGTCGGGTGTGTACGCTGTCATTCATGTGCGTGTGGCCTGCCGAGACAAGAAGACGATTTGAATTCAGCCCGTTTGCCCCCCCATGTTAAGTGACAGATTGTTACAATATATCATACAACCCGAGATAGAAAGCAAGGCCATTTGGTTGTGTTGTTTATTGGACGCGGGGAGTGCAACGATGACTCACTTTTTGGCTGGCGGCGAGCATTCAGGTCTCGAGGGGCAAAACTGAGCCCTTGGGGGATGACGCTGCCACAGCTGGAGCTTTGCGACAAAGGCAGATGGGCCTGTGGAGTGGGGGAGGGGGCGGGGGCAGAGTTGCATGCTGGTCACGGCACGGCACCCCAGCATTCACACAAGTGCAAGCATCTGTCGAACTCGCAGCGGATTCACGAGGACCGCTCTAAACGCATCCAGAGATGGAATTCCACCCCACCTTCTCTGTGGCTCGGTTAACAACAAATAGGATCTAAAAGTCATCACGTTATGGGGCAATTTCCTTTTCAAGCAGATGTGAAACGTTGTATTGATTAATAAATAACGACCTTGGGCGGTAGGGTGCGTCCCAGAGATCGGCCGTAGGGAGTGACGATCTGCTGGCTCCTCTTCGGAGTTCCGTTGTCGCTCAGATGGACTGAGTTTTCCTTGCCGCTTCTTCTCCTTTCCTTCACCGAGTGTATGTGCTAGAGCAGAAAGGCATTAAAACATTTTTTTATTTTTTTTTGCTAATTCCGGTATCATTTGCACGGATATAAACGGACAGCTTAGACTTCATTTGAGGCTAACAGGTTGTGCAAGATTATGGTGGATAAATGAGCTGAAGTGTGGAGAAGCAAAAAATATTGAAGGATAGTTATTTTTTAATCGAAAAATGTAAGTGTTCCTCCAAAATTGGCAGTCTAACGTTGTCTTGAATGACTTGAAATTAAGATTCACTGGAAACTGGGGCATTTAGCCCAAATCTTGATTGACTCGTTAATTGAGGAGTGTTTCTCGGTACCTTTGTGGACCAACTGTATTATTCTAACTGACACCCACCTCTTTGATGGCCCCATTGCTGTGCGCCAAGTTCTGCCTCTCAGACAGCTCCGCATACTTTCCTTCCAAAGACGCCAGCTTGTCTCTCTCCTGCGGTCGTCATGATGACATCTTCAGTGATGGCAACCTATCCGTCGAGCTCGGCCAGCTTTCGCTGAATGGCTTACCTTCTGCAGCATGATGAGCAGATTGTTTTTTTCCCTCTGAAAGTCTTCCCTTTCCTGCTGGGACTGTAAAGTGATCTGCGAGGACTGTTTCTTCAGAGTCGCGAGTCTCTCCTGCGAGAAGGAAGGAAACAGCAGAGTGTCACTTGAAATTGGTGGCACGCTGTATTATGTGGCAGTTCTTATTTTAGGAATCATTATTTGAGATCCGTGCCCCATTTTCGTCCCTAATTGTTGTGTGTCCACCATCAAGTGTGAAATTCACCAACCAAATAAATCTGTAGTTATCTGCCTATTTTTTTAAATACATCTAATTCCGTCTATAACTTGCATAATAACCACCCCCACGTCGAGAGTCTTAGCCCATGATCAGCAAGCCATGGGAACATCCAGAGCCACTTCCGAGCAACTCTTCCAGCAGAAACACCATAATGAGGAGGTGCTAACATGACATCGCCCTCGTTACGCCTCTATCATGTCAAAGACAAAAGGTGAGTCGAGCTGCATGAAGTTTAGTTGGATGCACAGAGTGGCGCTCACTTCGAGCATTAGCTTCTGATAAGCTGCACATACTGGACCCCAAAGTTGTCGATGTGGTGACAGGAGGCATTTGTGCTTGGTGAGCGGTCCATATGCCACATACACACAGTATAGGGTATGAACTGCTGTCTTGGATTCTGTTTCAATTTTATTCCCACAATTTGCGTAACAAGCACGTACTTTAAAATATGTACTATTAATGCATATTTTTGGGGGGTTGTGTTGTTAGCTTGCATAGATTTGAGGCTACAGTATACTGATGACAACATGCCACAATGTAATAACTAAAAGTGAAGGCATATTAGTTATGTACATACTGTATATTATACTGTACACATTCTATTATGTACCTTGCGTGTGATAGCGAGACGCTGACAGTCAGCAATTTCTCTCAGTAACTGACTCTGATTTTCCTTCGCCTCATCCTGGTGAATCGCCCTCTCCAATTTTTGAAACTCCAATTCCTCCAAGCTTTTTGCTTGATCCTCTGCTTCCTACGACAGACAGGATATGCATATTGATGCGCGCACCAATCTAACGAATCTGTGAACGGGTAAATTCGATTTGTCTCGTCCGGACCGGTTTGGAAACGCTTACTTTCTGGGCACTTATAATTCCGAGGTAACCCAAATGTGTCACAAGAATTCACGTGACATCGCTCGCTTTTCTTATTGGTCATTACCACGGCACAATAATACAAACAGGAACATGTTTCCTTGCCGTGTACTGTCGGGGACACCCTACGTGGAACAACATTGACCTTTCCCGACAACGTGTGTGGTTTCAAGGTACGTCGTTTTCGCGCTACGGAAACGAGACGTGCGAAGTGTGGACATGCATTGAAGTTACCCGGTTTTACCATACGTGTGTAATTTGGGCAAATATTATTTTGTCTAGCTCAGCTGTGCCACAAATTAAGGAGCCAGACCTCGTCTTTGTCAAATTCGCAATTGTTATTTTCTTTTTAATACCTGTGCTTTCTCGGTGTGGCTAATCTTCTCATTAGTGTGAATATTTTCCTTAAGCTGGTCCAAAAGGTCATTTTCTTTTTGCAGCTGTGCCATCTCTGATTCTTGCTCCCCTTCCAGCAAAGCACACTCGACCTCCATCTGCAGGAAATGATATTTAAAAATGGTTCGAAATGAATAAACTGATGATGAGCTAAGGAAAAAAAATAAACACCTTCACATTTTTATACTCTTTGAACATGTCATAGCTTTATACAAATCTGACACTAAAATGTGCGCAGTACCAATCATTAATGATTTGATGTTTGTGTCAGCGTCATTCAAAAACAAGCATTATTTTTGTAATGCTTGTGATGGACATTTTGTTGCATCTGTATTAGACCTCGTTTTGGCCAGTGAGCGTAGCTGTTGCGCATTTGTATACAATAGTTCAGTTACATAATGTCGGATGCTGTCTTGACTCATCAGCTGTGTTGTTATGCCTGAAGGAGTACAGTAATTATATTTTCAACACTTGTTTAAAGTAATAAACACTGTGTGGGCAATGTGTTGCACACCTCTCTCACAGACTCTTCCATCTGGTTGTCCAGGTCTTTAATCTTCTGCTCCAGCTCCTCAATATTGTTCACAACTTGGATCCTCTCCTCTTCAATGTGTGTTACTTCCTGCTTCAGCTGCACACTCTCCAACACCTGGATGCCATACAAGAAAGGTTGGTTTGGATATTCTCTCTGTCAGCCCCACCACACACACACACACAACATACATCTTATATGGACATTTATGATCCGAGCTTAACATAAATATCTCCATCATAACATTTCATGGCCGGGGAACGGTTTTCTAAAAACCAAACATTGAGTTACATTCTTACATTAAGTGTGATGTTAAATGCCCAGACAAGCAGTATATTCCAGCCCCTTTTGAGAGTAACGGCAGCAGATGTTTTAACTTGGTAACTCTTGGATGAATGACAACAACAACAGGATTCCTTTTGGCTTGGCCAAATGGAAATCGGAGCATTTTGTTGCCAATCTTGCCAAAGTACCCCAGAATCTCTCGTTAAGAATCACTCAAATATTTATTGTTGTTGGTCCTTCTTCTAGCAAAGTGCAGAGAGGGATCATATTGTGTCTACAAACTGATGTGACAAGCAACTCCCAGACATGTTTAGTAGAGCAATATTTTTGAACTGGCACAGTGCAGAAAGCATTGGCTTGGATTGGAGTCTATTAACATAAAAAGTTGTGCTGATGTTTAATCATTAGTCTCATTTTTTTTTTTCAGTAGAGAGCTCCAAACATCTGGAAAAACGGCTTTTCCATGTGTATACACTAGAATTCTTCCATTCAAACACGCACACATGATAATTCTCAGTGGGATAGAGTCATTTCCTGTCCCCCCACCACCACCCTCCTTTTCTTTTTGGAGTTGAATGGCCGAGTGCTGAAGCACAACTAAGTCTTCTTCATTAAAACCAGACACGCTGCTGGGCTCTAACTGTTTTAGCGTCGGGGGGAAAAAAAAGGCTTCACTTTTACAGAGACGGTAACGGCACCGCTGTGGCTGCGGCGGAGAAGCCGAGCTCGCAGCTGAAATTGCACAATTTGATACATTGAGCCTACCGAGTCCACAACGATGACCACAACGGAGAAACCTATGATAATTGCGATCTCAAAGCTCCGAGGGAGGCCTATGGCATGTGACGTCTCGATCAAAACAACCCCCGCTTAAACAGCAACCGAAAAAGGAGCTTTCGACTATCAGATTGAAGGGAGCATATGCCAGAGATTGGCACTGCGCGTTTCCACTTTACACTAACACAAATCCAGTCGGAACTAAATATTTACTGTAAAATGTCCATTAAAATCTCTGGTGGTGCCTGAAACAAGTTGATCCGCACAGGGCGATGTGGAAAAAGAGAAACACGGGAATGGTACCGTAATTATTCGCAGTGATTGCACAAAAGGGAAACAAACAAAGATAAACAAGTTCTCGGCAGTTTGATAAAGTGCATTCCACACACTGGAAGCGGCGCGTCTCATCCCATTGGTCGTGTGGAAAATGGAGAAGAGCAAGTAAGAATAGAAGGGTGTGTCATGCATAAAACAGAGACACATTTCAGAAGACTTTACAGCCGCAAACTGCCGGTTTTAATCACTTTGTAGTCTGTCGTGGATACATCACCAACTTTAGTTTCCAAACCTAACAATGCAGTGGGTTGGGGTGGGTATCTTTCGCCAGACACCTCATGATTCCATTAGAATCTGAAGGGCTGCAATTTGGTTACCAGTGAGGCACCAGAATGCAAACTTAGCCCAAATTTAAGATTTTATATATTTCTTTTTTTTAGTTTAGCAAGATTGGGGTTTGTATCACACGATGCAGCTGACAGACTTGCGTATGTTTTCTGACAGTGTAAGAGGAGGCGATAATGTAAAAATGTGGTCACTGTTGTTTTTATGCATTCGGAATACGCCTCACTTGAGACTTGAAACCTGTTTGTGGCAACTTTGTTCTTTCAATGAATCATTAGCCTGTTTAGCATCTTGTTGTTTGTGCGGGATGACGTATGCTATGACTAATGTCATTGTGACCATCCCGATTTTTGGCTTCCCAAACTCGAGGCAGATTTGAGTCGCCATGAAATATTAATAATCAAACCAGAATTGCATCAATCCAACCAGTTCAGTGTAAATATTCGAATGGGCCACGGGCCACTTAATACAAATAACGTTGGGCCACAAGGTCAAAAGTCAAAACGGTTCCGAACTATGATCTTCCCGCGATGGCGTGACATCGTTGCCTCACATTTTGCTCAACACCGTTAGCAAAGCAATGACGCAAATCAATAAAGATAAAAATGAAGCAAACATCGGTGAGCAACAAGAATAGCACCGACATAAGATAAGAGCGTCTAGGAAAACCGACATATTATTGGAAAAGCAAACAGAGCCGTGTCAGGTCGAGTAGGAAAACGGGCATAGGCCAGTAAATCAAATGACCTTAGCTCTGTGGTTGCTGGACGGTGAGGGGGCACTGCTGCTAAGGCTGGCACCCGGCGAGTCAACTTCTCTGTAACCGCTGTGCTGACGACTGCTGACCTGCTGCTCGTCACTGAGGAGCAAATCTCGTCCTCTGGAGCCAAAGCCGTTGTCCGCAGCCGCACTGCCGGGAGAGTCGGAGAAAACCGACTCGTCGTCCGACACCTGCAGCTTCTCCAACTCCTTATTGATCTTCTGCAGATCCGAAACTGCCGAACCCGCGGGCTCCACCTGCGCAAACTCCGTACACAGGTTCATGATGGTCTCCAGCCGCTGGCTCTCCTGCAGACCGAGACTTACCGTTTATATTTTGTCGATGATGCCTCGACACTGCGACGGCGTCCCGCGAGTCCCAAGAATAAACTCACCAATTTGTGCACTTTCTGCTCCCGTAGCCTCTCGTCTCTCTGGTGCTGGTGATAGTCTCTCAACTCCTCTTTGCCATTCAAAGAAGTGATGCTGCCCACCCTTTGTCCTGGACTCAGCCCCGCTTTCCCAAACGATAACCTCCGCTCCCCAAAGCTCACATCCAAATTCGGGCCATCTACCTCAACACCTAGCGAGCTCAGGGAGGCCAGGCTGGCCCTCCTGGGCGTATTGGGCATGCTGGCCGGTACGGTCACATCCGGTGGTTGTTCAAGGGAGGAGAGACTGCGGCGAGCCACCGCCGAGCGCCCTGCTCTCTGGAGATGAGGCGGCAGAGATAAAATAGGAGGATCAGCTGGATTGTGGAGGCGGGGTAGGGAGCGGCTGTGCATGCCCAGACTGTTGAGGGAACCCGTGGAGTATTTCCTCTGCCTGGAGTCACTTATGGCTTTGCCATGTGAGTGGAGTCTCCGGCCCAATCGAGGGCTCGAGGGCACGCTAGCTGTGCCGCTCTTGACCCTCGGAGAGCGAGGTAGAGGTTCGCCATAAGAGGAGATGAGAGAACTCCTATCCGCCGGGTGAAACAGGCTGTCTTGCGATTGGTGGCGAGCGTTTGGGTGACGGAGCAAACCGTTGGGGCTAAACTGCCGCTCACCCTGGCGAGGCGAAGGGGGCATGCTGCTGCTGGTCATGTAAGAGAAGTTTCTCGAGGACGGCGGCTGATATTCGCCGTTTCCGAGGACGGACAGCGGCCGTTTGGACTGGGGTCCACCGGGCGAAGGCAGATTGAAATACTTGCGGCTGCACTCGGCCGCCCTCAGACTGGCCTCCAGGGCGCTCTTCCTGCGCTGCAGCGTCTCCATCAACTCCTGCAGCTCTGCCTTTGAGCGGGAGCCCCTGAGTAAGGTCCCGCCGCCCGGGCCGATGCCGCTCGGCTCCAGCTTCACACAGTCTGTAGATGGGAGCAAATTAACAGAGCATGTAATCCGGACCACTTTTTTTTTTTCGGCTCATGTCATAAAGTGAAGCCAATTTAATAAGCTGACGTGCTGAGTAAGAGGGGGAAAACCGGCGAAGAATGTGCGCTCACCCTCTTCCAAACCCAACACAAACATTGGCCCTGTTGGTTGCCAAGTGTCTTCTAAAAATGGAAGAAGCCAGGATGCGTCACGGATTTATCTGTGAGAACACCGACCAATACGTGCTTACGTGCACTGGAAGGGACACCTGGCCAGGAAGTCAAAATTTGAACTTGTTTGCCTTTTGCAGTAACCCCTACCAATCTTCAAGGGAGATTTTCTCCATTCTTGTGGAACATTGAGGATGATGACCTGATTCTGACTCACAATCATTGCCCTACTTCATCTAGTCAAACCAAATCTTGATTGATTTGAATCGACGACGAGCCCTTTCTCCGCTCTCCATCTCTACCCGGCACATTAGGTGATGGAAATCCAAGCCAGATCAAGGTTTACTGTTCTAAACAACGGAAAGCTGAACCAAACCGTTACGGCTCAGTGGAAATGTCACTCGATGTTGCAAGTTGACCCGTAGGTTGAGGTCTACCTGAGCCGTAAGCCAGCGTGCTCACCGCCGCCCTTTGAGGAAGCATCCTGCTCATCTGGCTGGCTGACCTCCGTCCTTTGATTCAGCCGGCGTCAAGATTCAGCTGCGCTTTGCTGCCAGAAAGGGAAAAAAAAAAAAAAACCCACGCAAGTCAACATGCAGACTTGAGGCACAATTGGAGAAGAAGCTTTGGTGCATGTGCAGTTTGTGGAAAAGCGAAGTTTAGAGATTAAGAATATAAAGACCGCCCACCCACCCTGTTCTATTTCATGCAAATTTAAAGAAAGATCTGATTCTTTGAATAATATATATGTACCTAGTGATACATTAGAGGGACTTCCAAAGTCAGACTACAATTTCCTCAATCCAAACACATAGTAAGAGGAAAGATGGTTGATGGGAGACTTTGTGGTCCTGCTGTCTGGAGAGCGGGCCCACAGGAAGTAGGGTATCCTTTTACACACTCACACAATCAATCAGCATGAGTTCATTCTTAGGACCCCCCCCCCCCCCACCCCACTGAAAAAAGAGGTGGGCCTCATGTCAGCAGTGAGAGATTTTACGGCATCACCCAGACTACAAGCTGGCAGGCGAATGCACAGAGTTAACCCACAAGCAAATGTAAACGGTATACGGAAGAAAAGCATTTCAATCACACGTCGGGTTCGTCATGAAGATTCACGAAAAACACCCATGGAGAGAAGTGACTCCGAAGTGATTACAAATGTCACTTTCCGTTCTTTCTGTTTGAACAGTGGGTTCAAAATGCTGACTTTCCCCTCACATGCCCTTTTTAGTATGAAGCCGTGAAGCAATGACTAACTGATGTGTGTAAAAATGTGATACTGGCGATCGTTTGCATGCGCGGGCTACACACGCCGTTCCCACGTCTTGAAATCCAGCGTTACTTCCCAGCAGTGTCATGCTGAACAACACGTGAGAGCAATTTAGTTTGGAAGCTGCAGAACTTGTGCGTTAGAATTTTAGCTCCGTTTCAGAAAGTTCAAATAAATAATTAAGGGTTTGGATTTGAAATACCAGCATCATTCTTACATGGGGGCGGCTGTACGGTATTTTATCGAATCTGAACATGCATCTCTATGAGCATCATTCTCTGAGCTGACCCTTGACAAGAAAAAAAAGAAAAAGCCTGCCCTCACCTTAGTTGACATAGTTGCAGTCTCTGTTGGGTGGAGGTGAAATCCTCTTGTCCCCGCTCGGAGGCAGCGGCAGAGTAAAACCCCAAAGTCTTCCCGTGACAAAGGATCAGACCCTTCCCACCTCCCCAGAGAGGGGAGGAGGTGGGGGGAGAGGAGGGGAGTTGCAGCCTCAGTGTTACTTTGCAGCATCTGGCATCTCTGCTGCCCTCTCGGGTGCTTCAAGACATTGCAGAAGCGAGAACTGAATTATGTCCAATATCAAAATGCTGCGGAATCGCTGAAACGAGTGTATCATCATGATTTACAATCAAGGAGGGAAGTTTGCTTCGTGTATTTAGTGTTCCACAGATGATTTACCTGTCAAGAATAAAGTGGTCTTTTTTTCAAGAGGTGCAGTACTGTACTGCGGTCCGTAGCAAGAGATGGAAAATACACCTGGTACGTCCAACCGTAAGAAAGAACTCCCGCTGGTCTCTGTAAAACAAAACCAAGCCAGAGTATGCGTTTGGGTATCGAAATATGTTGGATTGTTGTTTTTCCGCGGTATGTGCAGGCAGGGGCTGCCCTTGGCTGCCTCATAAAGAGACCAAAACTACTCCACTCCCCCTTCGTGACGTCCAGATAAACAGATGGAGTGTAAACATTTCAACTTCAACTAGACTTTGCTTGTGTGGAGGGAAAATGTAAAAAATCTGTAACAAAACAAACAAACAAAAAACATGATGGCGATTGCCTGTATGACATGTAAAACCTGTCAAGGAAAAGGAGAGAGTTTGAGGAAACCGTACCTAAGAAAAATCCCCCAATTCTCCCGGAACTACAGCTTGGATGACATCATGGGGAGGGGGGCCTGGACAAGATGATTGCTTCCAGACATAGACCTTGGATCTTTGTCTTAACTTCACGTACACAAACAAGATTTTGTCTGTGCTGCTGACACATTCTCAGAAAGTAGTTATGGAGAGAGCAGTTTTCAGGTGACATATCTGTCCGATTTGATGCCATTGTCAAGGTCCAGAAGTGCTCCGGCTCTTGTGCTCTGCAGGTTTTAAGGCCCTCTTGGCCATGACCGCACTAAGTGGGACTTGATGCCATTCCGATGAGACGCTGCTTCACATTTGCTTCCAGAAAACAACATGTGGAACATTGAAATTATGTTTTTTAAAACCGTTGATGTGGTTTTGCCCTCTTGCCTAATTTTAGATCCCTGCATTGATACGGCCTCTTGACTTTATTCACATTCATTCTAGCGCCTGCATTCCACACGCGGCCACAAAGACGCATTGATGCATTCTTCCCAGCTATTGTTATTTATTTCTTTAATATATCTAATATCAGGGCAATAAAACAACACTCATTTAAAAATGTCACTCTCTTGCCTACATGCGCAGATGTGTTTTCCACTCCTCACGGGAATGTTACACCTCCAGACAGTCTTGGGGAAAGATTTAAGTCCAACCATATGCGCAGTCATTTAAAATTCTGGTCGGACGCCAAAAAAAAAAACCAAGTCTAGTGGAGGAGGGAAAAAAAAGTTCTGCTTAACGACATTCAAAAAATCTGTGCTGTGTATTCTGCACATTTCTTTGGCATGGATCATAGAATTCTAACTTGCTCAGTGTACAGGGTGTCACAAAAGGTATTTATCCCAAATCACAATTTATTTTTTTCTCTTCCCAAGTGAGCCTTAAAGTTGACTTGACACTTGAAACCAGGTCGGGGTAAGTCGGGAGGCTATTCTACAATGGCAATGTTCCCTCTCAGGAACTGCCGGATGCTCAGGGCATTGTGAGCAGGCGTGTTGTCATGGTGATACAGCCACGAATTGTCCTGCCAAAATTCTTGCGTATTGACAGGATCTCTTTGCGGCTGTCCTGGTTGATGATCTGTCTTATATTGAAGAGGGAAATTCAGAGTCTGTTGCATTCTGGTTTGAGATCTTTTGTCATGCTGTCTTGGAACTTTTTTCTGACACACCTTTCTAACTGGTTTAAAAGTTCATTTCGGGTGTGATCCGTTTAGTTCTGGTTGAACGTCGACAGGCCCGCTGTTGATTGACAAGCTTGACCACTGCACTGCAAATGATCATTTTCTCCGTCGTCTGTTTTTTCTTCGTCGTCTTCCCGGCTCTGTGGTCTTGCGCCGCATTTCCGCCTGGAAATGCGTTCAGCCCTCCGCCTTGCGCTGCCGATATGTTGCAGTCGACGCCGCGCTGCTTAAGTATTTGCAAAGCTGTAACGTTGGGATCTCGATGCAGGCCAAAGTCAAGGAGTCCTCCGCCATTGTGCCTGTGTGACGTCGACCGTACTCCTGTTGGCAGAAATGGGAGCCATTTTCAGTCTGGTGTGATATATTGCTTGTTACCATAGCAACGGTCTTTTCTCTGTTTTGGGCGTTAATTTAGCCACATTTTACACACTGTGCAACATTAGCCAATCCTGCCGTGAAAGATGAAATCTATGAAAAGGTTTGAGCATGATCAAAATAATCTTAGATCTGTCAATGAGGAGTTGGGGTGGACACTTTAGCTGCTTCTTTATGTTGGCAAGACGTTTTGGAACAATTTTATGTTTCCAGCTTTATGGGAACAGTTTCGGTAAATTTTCTGCTCCACATTGCCCCCCTCCCCTCCCGATCCCAGAAAATCAAAGTTGCCTTTTTTTTTGGACTTGAACCACTTCAAACATCTCCGTGTGGAACGAGAACACATTTTGACCCAAAACCAGTCACTAGTACTCTTTTTGGTAAATAGGCAATTTCATTTCCAGTGAGTATAATGGCCCTGCGTCCTAATACCGAATTGTTTTCCATAATTGCGATCATTTACTTCAGCGTTCTTTGCAAATTAAAGACAGAAATATTTTTCGCACATACCTCTGTGCCTGAGACACTGCGGAATAGCTAAAATGATGGTGAACAGGACGAAAGCCGCAGAAGCTCCCGTGCTCCATCTTGACCTCGGCAGACTCCGCTCACTCAAACCTGCCGGGCAACTCATTTCAGAATATTTGTTCGCCTTTCTGGGTTCATTCAAAGCCGTGCCGTGTTGTACTCACTTATTGCCGCAACGGTAATGTTGACTTTGGTGAGAACAATGAGACGACTTTGCAGACCCGTGAAGGTGCACGTGTACGTCCCGGAGTGCTCGGCGCTGTCGGGCTTGCCGAGCAGAAGGGATCCGTTTCCCAGCGGAAGTTGCTCCCGGTCCACTTGGGCTCGGCCCTCCCACAAGTTGACGGCGTGGCCGTTTCTGCTGTCGTACCGCAGGATCAGTGCGGTCTCGCCGGAGGAAGCAAAGCTCCAAATGAGGGAGAAGTTTTGAAGACCATGCGGCGCAATGCAGGGGATGCGCAGCGTGTGCCCCTCTTCCTGTGTCATCACTGCAAGACATTTGACCTCACATTGCTATCTGTTGACGCGATCATCCTTCATTATGACAAGCGTGGCCCACCTCGATTCTTCCGAGAGGCGATCCACACTTGGGTCTTGTCCGCTGACACAAACGAACAGAAGAAGGTGTAATCGGAGACGTTCCCCCGAATCCGAAGTGTGCTTTGCACGTTGAAAAGTCCCTTGTGGTCCGTGGTTTGCGTGGTGACATTTTTTAGCTCTTCTTCTGTGGAGGGGGGGTCAGTAGCCCACGTCACCTGGGGCAGCGGGTAGATGTTGCTGGAGGAGCATGTGACCGTCTCATCTCTCAGCTCCATGATGACCGATTGGATCGGCGCTTTGGAAGAAGATAGAGAATGGAAAACGGATGAGCACCTATCGGGTCATAAGGACCCCGATGGAGAGCATAATGTCATCAATCTTAATGTTTGTCTTGTACCAAGACGTTTTTGGACACAGATAGCTGTTTTGGTCCAGAAACCTCATCCTGACTTAAACCCCATCAAACACTTTTTTTGGGGTGGATTAACTATAACATTGTTTCCGAGCGCCATATTTTAAATTTCATCCCAGAGCCTTCCCCGGCAGCAGTAAAATAAATCTCCAACAGATGGCGCTATTTGCCCTACACTGCACTGCTACCTCAGTAAGCACAATACATGATCAGCATTTATTCATTTTTTTTCCACAACTGTTTCATTAGATTTCACAAAAAGAGTCAATGCACAGCTGCGATGTAAACATATTCTTGCAAATGAGCCAACAAAAAAAAAACCTTGACTGACCCTTCACTTCCAGATTTACAAAGAATTCCTGGTTCCCCTTCCGCGTGCTCGTGTAACACTTGTACCTGCCCCTGTCCTGAACTTTGACCCTCCTGAGGAGGAGCGATGCGTTCCCATTGGGGATGTGCGCGTTAAATAGGCAAGTCCGTCCGCTGAAATGCTTGTTTTGCAGTCCAAACTGGTCCTTGTTGTAGTAGTAGCTGTGGACGGGTATTTGCTGCTTGTACCAGTGGATCACCACGGTGCCGGGGGGTCGGAAGCTGCAGGGTAAGAGGCAGTCGTCGTGGATGATGCAGGAGACGTTGGCCTCTGCGAGCACGAGATGAGTGTCGTTTAGCGCGTGGGATCACTTCGCTAGAACCCGCGTTATCATTTCTTAAGATTGACATCAACTTTCATGAAAGTCACATGGAAACATTCGATGCCACATCCGGCATCATCCATCGCTTGAACGGCCGAGTGCACATTTACCGGTGACGGTTTTTTTTTTGACGTTGCTTAGGACGAGATGTTGACGTTACCTTTTGAGAGCGTCACGAAGAATTCCCCCAAGAAAATAAGCAGCAGCAAGCCGGATGCCTGCGTCCCTGCCATGTCTTGAAGTAATGTGAGAACAATCGCTGCGGTGCAGTGAGTTGCATCGGCGCGACTACTTTACATCCTCCGAAACACGAATGCAACACTGACTAATTAACTCGGCGGGTGAATGTTTAACTGGCTCCGTGTGAATGCTCCATCACGCGACACCCCTGCCTTCCAAATGTGTTCCCGTTTCACATTAACGCTCCCGCCGACACACCTGCATCCCTCGCGAGAGCATACTATTATTAATTCCAGTAGATTTCAAACCAAACAATGGCAACTAAAAAAAAAACCCATCACCACAGCAAATGTTAAACTTATCCAGAGTTAATACAAAAAGTCTACACACCCCTTGTTCCAATGTCACGCATCTGTGATTAAAATCATGAGAGCACATGGAATCGTTTCAAAACGTTTTCCAATGTTAATGAGACCTTAAATCTGTTTAAAAATTAGAATTTAAAAAATTAATAAAATCAATAGTGTGGTTGCATAAGTGCGCACACCCTCTTATAACCGTAACGTCGCTGTGATCGGAATTCATTCACGTGGGATGGGAGTCAGCACACACCTGCCATCATTTAAAGTGCCTCAGATGAATCTCAAATGAACTTCAGATGTTCTAGTAGGCTTTTTTTTGGGGTGGGGGGTCGAATTCTAGCAGAAGCCAGACGTTTTTGCGCTAAAAACGGCTTTCCATTTTGGTGATGAGCGGTGTTGCCTTTGTGCCAAGCATACATTTTGGAATTATGGCCAAAAAGTTCAACCTTGGCTCCATCGGACCGTAGGTCATTTTCCCCCCACATGAGTTTGGGCGATTTCATAATACAGTGAAACCAAATTTGCACTTTTTGTCCATAATTCCATAATGTCAGTTTGCCGCAAACACAACGTCGGTCATTTATTCGTACACATGTAACCTAAAACAAAATCGTATTTTGCCCCCCACCCCCCTAGGTGAAAGCGGCTCATATCCCTCATGTCGTCGGGCCGAGCCATGCAAATGCAACGTTTACAGAGGTGGACCAAACAAACATATGCTGACATCTGTCCCCTCTGCTTGGGATCATTCGCATCCCACCCCGATGACAAGAGTGCATCTGGAGGGGAAAATCCCGTTGTCTGTAAAAGTAGGCTACAGGCTTTTTTTATTTATTTTCTCTCTTCAGAATGATGATGAAACCACTGGTTGTATTATCCCCGCTCCCCTCCCCGCCCTCGGCTGCCTCCAGTTTGTAGGTTACCGAAAGATTTCGCCAACCACAGATAAGAAGATTAGGGAGGAATTAATGGTATTCCTTTGTCGTTATTGGAATAAATTGATATTTGGTTTTAGACAAGAGGGTGGAGACTGTTAGGGTCAGCGGCGAAGCACGTTCCGGCAAGAGATGCAAGAGGACGGATGGCACATTTGACAACCAAACTCAATCGGGGGACTATTTGGACTCATGTATAGCGCCTTTGCCGCAGATGAGAGTGCAGGACGGTGCGACCATGATTGGGCGTGCGCAAGCCACAGCGGAATGAGCGCTGCCGGAACATGGACGTGCCAGTAAGGGACTGAGGCTTCCATCGGAGGGCAGGGGGAGGACGCTCCGGCGGTGGGTGGGGGTGGGGGGGATCCTCTAGCGTTCCCAGCACCGCTTTCACCATGAAAGCGGTCCTCCTGGCCTTACGACTCCTGTGCTTCGCCTGCTGGTGGCCCGTCACGCAGCTGAACGGCAGCCACTTCCCCAGCAAGAGGAGACACAAGGAGCTCGACCTCGGCGACGTCAACAGACAAAAACACGGCGGGTGAGCTCAAGTGTGCTTCTCTGCTTTATCTTCATTGATGGGCTGTCTGTTGATGAGCTGTCGTTTTTGGGTTTTTTGGATTGATGGATCAATGAATCACATTTTGTGTTTTGAGGCTGAGGCTTAGGGTTTCGGGTTTCATTCCCTTGGTTCAAAAACAGGGCATCATTTCAAAGTGACAGAAGATGATTCCGTTACTGGTTGGATGTGTAAAGTCAGAAAGCAGCTTCCTGAAGTAAGCACAGATTTTTTTAATAACCACAAACATAATCGGTCTGCTTTCACAGAGGACAACAAAAACTCGCATCTACTGAAAAGGCTGAAATTCTGAGTATTGGGCCAGTTTTAAGGGAAAAGATTGGCTAAGTTTTTGTTCTACCGCTACATTTTTCTTTTAGGTTAGAGTAAATATAACTTGTTACTTTGCATACATGCTTTCTTATGACCCTCCAAAAAATATTGTGGCCTAAACATGACCTAAATTACAAATGAATTCTGATTCTTTAAGATGAAATCTCTTGGAGTGATTCCGCCAAAATTGCTTCGCTAAAGTTGCCATAAATACCTGAACCCATTTGTTTCCCTCCTGCATGCATTTGATTGATAAGTAGTCTGTCTGTAGTGTATTTGGATTCTGCTCACATTTTCTACATCTTAACATGAGTACTAAAAAAAAAAAAAAAATTCATCAAGTAAAATATCCATGCATGGTTGAATGCAGAAATCTCGTAGCAAACGTTACATGCGACCGTGAATTTGTCAAAGATCTTGACGCCTTCCATTGTTGGCCCTGGTGGATAAACTTAAGTGAGGCCTAGGGGTTGGTTGATGCTAGGTCACATTTAGAGTCTATTTTTGTCGCAATTATTTGCTTGATTCCCCATAACAACACAAGCAAGATGAGCCAGTTGAAAACATGTTTGAAGAGCTTCCCAGCAAACGAGGAACTGCCATTATTTGGATCACGAG
Source organism: Hippocampus mohnikei (assembly GCA_026261675.1). Lineage (NCBI taxonomy): Eukaryota > Metazoa > Chordata > Actinopteri > Syngnathiformes > Syngnathidae > Hippocampus > Hippocampus mohnikei. The sequence continues at coordinate 13,994,913 of JAKGUB010000325.1, read as the reverse complement.
CTCTCTTTTTAATCACACAGCTCAACTCCAAGCAGTGGTCAACGAAGTCCCCACCAGATGTCAGTTCAATGAAAGATAAAGACGAAAAGAGATTTTCTGTCGGCCTCAGCCGCTGTTTGTCCTCTTTTCGTCTTAGACGAGTGGACCTCAAGATGAAAAAGCTCGACAGCACAAAGTCGTTGCTCATTAAATCGGAACAGCTGCTTCGAATAGAGGACCACGATTTTGCCATGCGGCCGGGCTTCGGAGGTAAGAACCACATATTCGCTGTGTCCGTCCCGCTTTCTATACCTATGCGCCCCCAATACCTCCCCAACCCGCCGAAGACCGATCTAGGTTACTGTGCTGTCCTTGCTATTACGCCTCCCCAAAAAGCCCTTGGTGACCTAGATGGTCTGCATGAGACAATGGCTGCAGACACTAGGGCAAATCAAATAATCTCAACTGCGCACCTCATCGCGGAGCCTGACGTGTCGAGGCGATTGAAAAATATCTGCCGTAACAACAGCACACACGTCGAATACGTTTTGTTCAAAATGGCCCCAAAATGGAACACGAGTAAGAAAATCCAAGTCAAGAAATGCAGTTTTGTATTTTCCTTGTCTTTGACGCACAGCTTTGGGTGGTCCCGACTACTTAGCTGGCACTTTCCATTGACGTTTACTACGCCGCATGCTAGCAAAACATACAGCAGCCAACCACAACATTATTAGCGCAAATGAATGAGATCCAATACAAACAGCTGTATAGGAAATATTCTGCCAAGAAAAAAAAATGACAAAACATGAATGTTACATTCATCAAAAAATATCAATTGCCCATATACATGTGAAAGGACATTTGTCTCCCTGCGAGTGACTAGCAAGCAGTCCAAAAGAATGCTAACTTAGGCTTCATTTTACCCGACAAACATTCATTCATTCATCTTCCGAACCGCTTGATCCTCACTAGGGTTGCGGGGGGCGCTGGAGCCTATCCCAGCTGTCTTCGGGCAGAAGGCGGGGGACACCCTGAATTGGTTGCCAGCCAATCGCAGGGCACACACAGACGAACAACCATCCACGCTCTCACTCACACCTAGGGACAATTTAGAGTGCTCAATCAGCCTGCCATGCATGTCTTTGGAATGTGGGAGGAAACCGGAGCACCCGAAGAAAACCCACGCAAGCCCGTGGAGAACATGCAAACTCCACACAGGAGGCCGGAGCTGGAATCGAACCCGGTACCTCTGCACCGTGAAGCCGACGTGCTAACCACTGGACTACCGGGCCGCCCACCCGACAAACACTGAAGGAAATATTGTGATTTGCAGTGGCCCTAGTACTGTACCGCCTCGTTGAGCTGAGCGTAGAGCCGCACGTATTATTTTGGTTGCCAAATTAGTCACATGAGCGGGGCGACAAATATTAGGGTAGATCTGACAATGCCTATTGAGCGGATCCTTACAATATCATCCTGGGCAAGATGTTTTTATATTTTGCAGTGGTTGGTGCCGGCTAGCCGATATAGAATACGGTAGATGCTATTCTGTTGCCTAGCGAAAAATCCTATTCGAAGCCATTAGGTGAAATCAAAATGTAAATACGCTAACCCCAATGTAATAAACTACTTTGCAGTTCTGTAAAATCTTGTCATTGGTTGCCGCATCTTCACACTATAAAGTTGACCTTTTAGCCATTATATTGCGTCCTGTTTTATTGTCTGGAACCAGCAATATTTATTAGGAAAACCAAGCCTACGGTCCGCCAGGTATAATCCCTCCTTCCCTATGCTATTGTAATCGAGGAGTGATGCTTCTGAGTGCTTATTGTCATTAGGTAATGGTAGCGATAGGACAGGAATCGTATACCTCACCTCAGACATTTTCATCATGGCGCCACGAAACAATGGGGTAAGGAAAGTACTGTTTCGAATAGCACCATTTAGCTGCTTCCGCGTGTGACAGCTAAGCTTCCCGTGTTACAGCGCAGACTGTTAAGATGGAATGCGTGGTTGTGGTTCTGTGAAGTTCAAGTAATGAACATACAGTATATACTCGTTGGCCACTTCATTAGGTACCGGGTCATAAGTGGCTCAATGTCATAAAGTGCGTTTGGCGTCCTCATAAAATAATGAAATTGCTCACAAGCAGCATGCCGGTGTTTGCACGCCCTCTGGCTCTGGCAGTTGATTTATTAAAAAAATTAATACAACTGTGGAAGTCTAACCAATATACATCTCATATACTTAATACGGATCGAAAATCTCAACTTTTTAATGGTGCCACTGACTCATGTATCGTAGGCACTGATATGCAAGCGTGGAAATACTGTAAATGTAAATTTGATAGAGTAAACTTGATGTATGTATCCGGGGCATTTGATCAGCATCTGTCAGTCAAGACTGTCCTAGCATCTTTACTATGTGACAGGCGCTGAGCTCTGAGCTTACCAGTCATGATTACCTAACATGTCGTTGTCCCTAGCCTCTATGTCGCTATAGTGTGGATTACACCTTCTCTTCCCAGGCCGATCGGGGCATATAAATGCGTAATCCGTCATGGATGTACAGATGGTGAAAACATGGAGGGTGACATCATCATGACAACGTGTTATCCGGCTGCCGCTGAACCCTGATGTATGTTGACTTGTGACCTTTTGTGCCAGGTTCAGCCATCCCCGTTGGCATCGACGTCCAGGTAGAGAGCGTCGACAGCATCAGTGAAGTAAACATGGTATGTACGACGCTTTGGGAAGTCTTCCTCTGTCCTCTGCACTTGAAACCAATGTACAGGGTTGTGCTTTGTAACGTTTAGGACTTCACCATGACTCTGTACTTGAGGCATTACTGGCAGGACGACCGACTGGCCTTCCCCTCCAGCAGCAACAAGAGCCGAACCTTCGACTCGCGTCTCGTGAAGAAGATCTGGGTGCCCGACGTGTTCTTTGTCCACTCCAAGCGCTCTTTCATCCATGACACAACCATGGAGAATATCATGCTGAGGGTTTTTCCTGACGGCAACATCCTCTACAGTGTCCGGTAAAAACAAAAACAAAAAACAAAAAAAATTGCCAAGATGACAAAGTCAACAGGACTGTTACTGTTCCAACAATATTGTCTGTGGGCAGGCTTTGCACATTCCTGATATCCATTTCAGTCCCTCATGTTGACAATATGGCGCCACAGACTGCCCCAGCAGGTTGTGCACAACGAATAGCAGTAATTAGTAATTGAATGGACCATAAGATCAGTAATGCGGTTGACCGTGTGTTCGGATTCACGCTGTGCCTCATAAATTACACACGAATGGTCAAATTTAGTCACGGGATGATTTTAGCAGGGGATGGTACGACATCTTTTTTTGCGCGGCACCGTCAGCCTTTGGATATTTTTAGCACCCTCACTAGTCAGTCGGCCAGAAGCAAACAAACAGAGCATGCTGCCGCATGTCGTCGGACAGTCATGTCTTTGTCTTGAAACATTGGTGAAGCAGCAAGTGGCTCATTATCCAAGGTTATTCTCGGACGCCTTGTTCCAAATAACTGTAAACAATGCTATGTTTGTGATCACAAGTTGGCTCGTGTGACTATGCTGGACAGCTGCTGCCGTGGTAGAAGACCTCATAATCTGTATATATGACAAAAAAAAACCCCATATACTTTCCATATGCGTCTGTTAAATGCTGTTTGTCTTCTAACTTGAAAGACAGTAATGGAATAATTTTAAAAATCACAGTCCATACACGATACTGTTTTATTTTCGACATAAATACGGTGGTGATTTTTACCGAGCAAAAGAATCAGGTATAAAATACCAGCAAAAGTAACTTGTCCAATCATGACCTATTCTGTACAAATTCCTACGACGGGTCAGTTCTCGGCCCACCAGATCCGTTTGGTCCCACTGTTGCCATCGTGAGGATTTACTTCTTGTAGTTTGTGTGTTTCTTAAACTGCGAGCTTTGTTTTAGGATTACCGTGACAGCGCTTTGCTCGATGGACTTCAGCAGCTTCCCTCTCGACACACAGAACTGCTCTCTGGAACTGGAGAGCTGTGAGTACATACCGCAGTTTGGAATGGTCTTTTGGAAATGTGTAGCCATGTTTATTGTCATTCTCGCATAGAATACGGTCACTACATCTACTGTTAAATCAGATCAGACACTGTCCATTATATTGTTTTCATTAATGATGGCTTTAAAGAGGATTATATTTCCCTTCCATACTTGTTGTTGATCAAACTTGCTCTAAGTGCAGCACGAACGGGGATTTCCCTCCATTTAGAACCCTTTTTTTTTTTTAAATCTTGCTAATCTTTGTTAAGGGTCAACATTGCATGAATAAAACATGTATCCTAATCTCAGAGGAGAGCCAGGAGTTCCATTTTCATGCACTATTCTCTTCTCTGAGAATAGCATTCAAGAGAGGCAATATGTGAAGTTCATCCTTGTGCTTTTTTTTCCTTTCTTGAAGATGCTTACAATGAGAATGACCTTATGCTCTACTGGAAGAATGGGAATGATTCATTAAGGACTGACGAGATTGTGCTGTCTCAGTTTTTTGTCGAAGATTTCCAGCCTTCTTTTGGGCTCGCCTTTTACAGCAGTACTGGTTTGTGGAATTGACTTTCTAAATTAAAGGAAAAAAATCTATATTTTAAGCAATATATGATGTCAATACATGGTGTCAGTTTGAACTTCCGCTTTCTGTAGCTGTCCCACCCCCATGTTTTATTTTCTTAATGATCCTGAACCTTTTTTTATTCATTTATTTTTTTTCAGGATGGTACAATCGTCTCTACATTAATTTCATCCTCAGGAGGCACATATTCTTCTTCATGCTGCAGACATATTTTCCCACCATGCTGATGGTAATGCTGTCCTGGGTGTCTTTCTGGATAGACAGGAGGGCCGTGCCCGCCCGTGTCTCCTTGGGTACATCACATTTTTTATTATATATTCACAAACGTAAATGTTTCAGAGAGTGTTTTTTTCCCCAGAGGATTTTAAATACCTTGATTTGAAAATAGTCAAGTGAGTTCTGGATGTGAAAACACTGACTGTAATGTTCTAAAAGTAATGGAAGTAAATCATAAAAAATGGGTCGCCTCAATGTAAAACTATTTGGTTTTTTGGATAATGAAATGTTATCAGAAATGATGAAAGAAAACACAAATATTTGTATTGAGCACATAAAATGCACTAAAGTCACCCTCGAAATATCAATTTTCACATATTTATTTGTTTTTCATATATTTATTTTACAGCGGTAGTCCTCACAGCGTTTTGCCCATGTGTGATATCACGTCAGTTTAGGCTAGCGTCTGATTTAGCGGATTTGTTTGTGTTGAATAATATAAAATGACTGAATAGTTGTTTATGTAACGGGCATTCATTATTGGGCACACGCTCGAAACGCGGTACAGTAATAACGCTCACTGCTCCTCTCCGTTTTAAGTGCTTGGCCGCCATCTTGTGGCGTCTATGCACAATTACAACCCCCTTTCTATACCATATGAAATCGCTGGGGTTCTCTGTAAAATACAATGCATGCACTAATCTACATGTCATAGCAATAAAATAATTCAATTTTTTTTTAAACGGGAAAAAATAGAATGCATGTTTTTTAGAATGTGCGTGGGGAAAAAAACACAAACACACGCGCACAGAGTTTCCAAGGTGTTATATTTTGAAATAACTTTTGTGCCATGCTCCCCCCACGCAGGCATCACCACCGTGTTGACCATGTCCACCATCATCACCGGCGTGTCCTCCTCAATGCCTCAGGTGTCTTACGTGAAAGCGGTGGACATCTACCTGTGGGCCAGCTTCCTTTTTGTCTTTCTCTCCGTCATCGAGTACGCAGCCGTCAACTATTTCACCACAGTGGAGGAGATGAAGAAGCTCAAAAGGGCACAGGTCGCCAACGCTCCCACTTTGCTGACTAGATTTTTTGTTTCCTCCAAAAATCTCGTGCGACTTGTTTGACCCACGCGAAATCATTTTTGGACCATCTGGATCGACTGCTTGATCTCGAAACGTAACCCTGCCTCTTCCCTGTGTCGTTACAGATCCCGGCGTCCTACAACGCCACACAGGCCATGGCTTTCGATGGCTGTTTCCATGACAACGACATTGACCTGAACCCTTTCCCCGAGGTTTCCAGCACGCCGAACACAGAGAGGAACACACAGTCACGCAACTCTACTGTGTCGGCGCCCGCAGAGGGTACCAGGCTACGCCGCAGGAACCCGTTAAAACATAATCTCCGTTTCATAATGAGCAACAGCTACATGATTGACTCCTACTCCAGGGTTTTATTCCCTCTGGCCTACCTGCTCTTCAATATCATTTACTGGAGTTTGTATGCGTAACACACTCTCATTGCAGGTTTGTGTGTATGTGTGCGCGTGCGTGCGTGCGTGCGTGCGTGTGTGTTTGTGAAAACATCACAGTCATAGGATTTAAACTTTTGTCTGTTTTATTGTTGTACAAAGCTTTTGAATCAGACGATTATTTCAGTCTTGGGATTGCATTGCGTTGCTTTATTGCCGCATAGTAAAATGCATATTTATTGTAAAATATCTCTAAAATGAAAAGTAAACGTATGCAGTGTTGTTAATGTTTCTTTTGTTGTTTTGTATAAACAGGGTCCTCGGTTTACGATATACGAGATTAGGAGTGACGTGTAGTTTGCAGAGGCGGCAAAAGTACTCGCTCGCTTTTACTCGAGTAGAGGTTATGTACAAATATTTGTGTAAGAAATACTCTGGTGAAAGTAGCACGACATCAATTCAACTCCTTTATTTTTTTATGTAAAAGAGAGAAAGTACGGACCGAAATGTGCTAACATACAAGCATAAAAAATATTTTTTTTTCTCATAACCATCTTGATTGCGTTCGACAAAACTTCTCATCTGATGAAAATTGTTTCTCTCTTTTATTTTCTTGCATTGTGACTGAAAACACACTTTACCGACATGGGGCACTCAGCTGAGAGCGTTGACTGTTTCTCAAATTTAAGTGGTTAGAAAGTAGTTCAAGCACAGTTTTGCAGTAAAAAAACACCATTCAGAAAAGGTGAAGCTACGCTAGGCTAAATGGCTCATTGTAGACGGAAGCAAAAGTGTTGTTTGCTGGTGACAGTCACGACAAGCAGGTGCACACAATGGTAATTTAGACGATTTACGCTTGACTTCTTCTAACGCCTCTGTTTACGCTGTTTTGTTGCCCTGGAAATAAGCAAGCATGTGTCACATCTTCCATCGAAAGTATCCTGGTCGGGCTACTCCGCAAGGGCACGCCCTCTATAACTCAACACAATAGAAACACGTTCCTTCAAAGAAACATGTTGAGTGATTTTTCCCCCACCCGCTCTTATCTAAATGGAAAGTCAATTCAGTTTCTCGGCTGTGGAATCAGCGAGTTGCAGTGTTTGAGTGATGACTGAGTGGGCGTGTCGCAGAAGCCGCCGGCGTGACAAAGTTGACGTGAACCTGCTAACAAGAATAATGACCCAGGACGTCATCAATCTAGTGACTTGGATTTTTTTTTCTCACAGCTTTGAATATATAACCCGGCGGGAGCTTTGTAAATCTGTGTAAAATGTGGATGGCATCATGAAATTTTCCACAGGATCCTCTTGGACAAACGCAGATTTAACCGTCATCAGGTAACATATGAGTTTGCTTTCTTGAAGGCGCACGCTTAATCTCCACCATGAGTTTGTCTTCATAATCTATGTCGTGCTTTAATTTCGGGTATCCAGATAAACATTTCTTGGCCAACTTTATAAATTGCAGGTCTTATTTTGGATAGCCCGGTCGTGGGTGGCCGATTGCCAGAGTAAAGCGCTGGCACCGAGTTTGCTATGCAAAAGCGATGCGAATTTTATGAACAAATGGGAAAAGATGATCATTTGTTCATTTCGGTCGGGGCATACCTTCTTATGCCTCGTGGTGACATATTTTCAAGCCACTGTGCAAACTAGTTAGTTCATTGAGACAAAATGGAGTTCACTCGCTACAAGCAACAATTAAACAAAGGTAATATTATTTATATCTTTTTTGATCGCTCTCTCACTTATTTAATCAGCGGCGCCAGGAGCTACATGCAGGTCTTGATCGGCACAGTCGTTGTTGGGCATCTTACCATGTCGTGTTTTATTCAAAGTGCATGACTCTGAAGCAGTTTGAAATTTGATATGATGTACACCGGAAGCCCCGGTGTATTAAATTATGCTACAGTATCTTCAACGTGCGTATCTGGTGATTTATTTCTCCGTCCAATGTTTTAGTGACTAAAACAAGAGGATGATCATGACGAAAATAAATAACACAGACAAATGACATATTCCACAAAGGGTTACAACCATTAGAACCACCCCTCAGGTGTGATTAAATTGTCTTCGTTACTCACCCTATTCTCTGTTGTTGTACAGCACATTGTGATTGGCAGGTGGAAATCCATGTCCAAATTTGGTCAATTTCCTTTTTTTTCCCTAAACCATTGGTCACCACCCACGTGGGTCCACGAGGATTCCTCCCGACGCCAACGTTATATACTGTTGTCAGTTAATGCGAATGAGGATGCAAATGTCATGTATGTTTTTTGTACATTGATCTATTTGTGATGTTCCAGAGTGAAAAAGCCAAGTTCACATACACCAAAAGTCATCCACCTGCTCCTACTATTCACAGGTAAAGTCACAACACAAAATAAATATTAAAAAAACAACTCAAATGAGCAGCAAGTTTAATCAGTCAAAATAATACAAATGGTTTTTAGAGCCACACTGATAAATAAATGCTTCTGGTGATTGATGGCAAATGCTGCATTGTGGTCTATTTTTAAATCCCGAATGGACACCATAAATCACTTGTCATGTTGTCCACACATTCAAGCATTCCATTCTATTTCTTTAGGAAACCCGTTGTTCCAGTCAGAATATTGTCTGCGTGCATTGTGCAATGACAACCCAAAAGTCCACCACGCCGCAGATTCTTTACAAACACGGAGAGTCTGACCTCACACATTTTTGATCAATCCAAAGTGCTCTTTTGGTTTTAGGAATGTAATAAATTCAAAACAATATAAGTTATTCCATATATGGGGGGTCACATTCTTCTTATATTGTGAATGTAGATTTCAAATGTGTCTCATCTTGACAGCTGTTTTGATGTTGATGTCAATGTTTTATCCAGCCAAAGTCAATTTGGACAATGACAATTGAAATGCAGACAATCCAAGTAACCTAACCCTAAAATTGCAGGTACTCAGCCCCCTCCCCCCCAAAAAACAAAAAAACAAAAACAAAAAACAAGAATGTGTTTGTGTGCAACATCCGAAAGTGAAGTCTCAATTTCAGTGACATCGTTGAGTCATTCCCAACTGATCAAGTATCCGTTTCCTCGTCATGCAGGTCTCGCTTCCTGGACCGAACCCTCCACGACGCCGCCTCATGTGACTTCAGGTAAGCTTGCACACTCACGTTTGTCAGTGGTATAACCTGTACTCAGGTGTTGATAGATGACGCCTGCAGGTGCTGCGTATGACGTGTGTGTGTGTGTGTGTGTGTGTGTCTTCTGATAGTTCCAAATACTGTAACGCCTTACAAAATACTACTCCGACCTTCCTGTTTCAAAGTGCTCATGAGAAAGGAAAGATTTTACTTTAGCCAGCTGCCTAAGATGAAAGAAGCTGGATTTAGCAACGGCACCAATTTTGCTAATTTAAAAATCATTGTCCAGTTTCAAACTCAATAGAATAGACTCAAATTGTACTCAAGTAAGTTAATGTGACTGATGTAAAATTACGTAGTCCTCGAAATGAGAGTCATTATTTCAGGAAGTATTCAAGAGGGGAACAAAAAACCCCCAACTCGCACTGAGTAACTGATAAGCAATGTCTGCTTAATTTATTTTAGTAAATACCACATGAATCAGCAGCAGACAAAAATACAAAATAAGTAAATGCAAATTGTAGTCAATTGAAAGGCTGGAAGCAGAAGACCTTTGATACAGTTATAAATTGTTGCTCCATTTTCATTTCATTGTCTTCTCTCACTGCAGAACACTACTTAGTAGACATCGCGATCAAAGTGAGGGGCCCTGCGAAGAATGAATCAGAAATTGCATCCTGGGTAGGTTTGAAATGATGTATCGTGACAGAAATAACCCCCTACCCCCAAATATGAATATGAATTGTTCCATTCCACTTCTCAGCTCCAGGATGTGTTCCAAAACAATCTGGGAAGCTGTGTTATTTCCCACCCTGAAACCACAACTTTACCACGCCCGTTGCAAACAACATCTGCAAACTCTTCAGCGGGGACGACGACGACGACGATGACGACAACAAACGAGACTCATGGCACCAACACAACCGCAGCCACTTTTACTAACACGTTACAAAGCAACACCACCGCCGCGGCTACGACCGCCTTGCAGAACACGACCGCAGCCACAACCATTTTGCAAAATGATACAACAGTAGCCACAACTACACGACAAAACAATCCGACTGCAGCGACAACCCCATTACCAAACAGCGACACTACTACAGCGACTAGCACCGTGCAAACCTTTGGCACAGCTGCAGCTACAACAAAGTCTGACACAACTGGAGCTATTGCCACTGGAGCAACTACCAGTGATGCTGGTAGCAACACAACGAGGACTATCAGAACCAAGAGGGCAGAAAAAAAGCCCAACTCAAACAATGCACATTTCATTCAAAAAAACATGCTGAGGTATGTCATAAATGTGTTTTTTTTAAGTGCACTGGCATTTGTCTTTCACGGTTTTGGTGATCATATTTCTATTATTCTTTTCCAGGGACTCGGGTGGCTTATTTCAGGTTTGTAGTCTCACTCTCACAAGTACTGTCGTTATTTGGCCCGATCGTGTTAATTTGCATCATCTTATCACAGGGAGTTGACGTTTCCTGTGCAAAGAAGACGGAAATAAGGTATCGGGTTGATTGAACTGCATGTAACATTCATCATTTTTTGGAGAAAAAAAAAGTTCTGTGTAAATGTCCCCCCCCTCCCCTCCAAAAATATACACCAGAGTGCAAGTCTAATTTCAGTGCAAAACAAGAGCAGTATTTAAAATCCTCCCCATTCTACCGATAAAAGTCTTGCCGTTCCCAATGAAGTGTCCACATTGGGTATAAAAGTACAGAAAGTCTTCTTCTTGATCAGAAAGACCAACTGCTCGGCGGTTCTGGCGCTGAGGCAGAAGGCGTCGCCGTGTTGCATCCTCCAAACAATCTGCGCAGCCAATCCAACTTCCTCTGACATCCACGCAGTGCCCAAAAGAACCAATCTCTTGAGTGAGTGCGACAAAATGTTTTTTGTTATTGTTGTGGTTTTTTTTTTAAACCTAACTTTTCTATGTTCCCATTAATAGGTCCCCTAAACGATACCTGCAGCAGCGGTGATCACCTGGATGAAAGAAGCTGCGTTTATACACCAAATGGAAACAATTCAAAATGGTAAAGCGGTTCATTTCAAGCGCTGTGGATTTTCCCTTTCATTGTCCTCGTCATTTATAAGAACGCTTTTGGGTCGGAGACATGAACTATGAATGAATGGCAATTTCATTTGACAGTGACGACTCGGCGTTTGCCGCACGTCCGTGTGCCGCAGGTGAGCGACGACATATTCCTGATTATAATTTCAAGGTTAAAATGTGGTGGTGCAGCTAAAAGGAGCAGTGTCTTCCAACTGCGTCTACCTCAGTGACCCCAAATGTGACGACCGCACAACCAAACACGGCCTCCAGTAATACGACATCATCCCCTCACGTCTCCACCGTCTCACCTAATAATGACACGGAGAGCCAAGCCAACGCTCTCCTCGAGCTGTCCGCCAATGTGTCCAGACTGAACTCCAGCCAGGTGAATCAGCTGGTGTCTCAGTTGGAGGACCTGTTGTCGGGCCCCAATATCAGCCTGGCTCTGGCGAACACCACCGTCCACATCGTCAGCAATCTGTTGGACGCCCCTGCAGAGACACTGGCCGGCTCCTACAGCAGGTTACGTTCGGATTTTGTGGCATGATTTATTTATTGTGTCATTGTTGGATGTCAGTTATCTCATTTTTGTACAGTAGCTTCTTTGTGTAGTTGCATAATGTGTCCAGCAGGGGGCGTTTCACCGTGTGTACTGTTTGGGGGCGAAAAAAAAGTGTGTTGTGTCGTCATGTTCTGCCAATATTTTGCTTCCCCAAATAATGAATTAAACGTTCTCCTTGTTTCTTCATCAGAATTATAAGCATGGTTGATACGGTGGGCCTCAAATTGGTCCTTGAAGCAGAAACGGAAACTCTCTTGTCGCCAGCTTTGGCTCTGTCCGTCAAAGCGGTGGATGGAAGGAATTTCCAACAAGTGCTTTTCTCCATCTCCGACCCCAGCAACGCACAGGTATGGCACTGCGGCTTTAGGAAGAGCTAAGGGACATGTGATAAGACCGCCGAAGTTCCAATACTTGACAGTAAAGAGCGTCCCTATAATAAATGTTGATTTAGCAGAACCTTTCTTGCTGTTGGCGCAAAAAAAAAAAAAAATCTGCTAAAATGTGAGCGCTACTAACACTCCAGACTCCGTTTTTGAGTTTTTTTCACGGAATATTCTTATTCTTTCTTAAGTAAATATTTAGAAAGACTAGATTTTACTTTAGGCGGCCCAGTGGTTAGCACGTCGGCTTCACGGTGCAGAGGTACCGGGTTCGATTCCAGCTCCGGCCTCCCTGTGTGGAGTTTGCATGTTCTCCCCGGGCTTGCGTGGGTTTTCTCCGGGTGCTCCGGTTTCCTCCCACATTCCAAAGACATGCATGGCAGGCTGATTGAGCACACTAAATTGTCCCTAGTTATGAATGTGGTCATGGATGGTTGTTCGTTTCTGTGTGCCCTGCGATTGGCTGGCAACCGATTCAGGGTGTCCCCCCCCCGCCTACTGCCCGGAGACAGCTGGGATAGGCTCCAGCACCCCCCGCGACCCTAGTGAGGATCAAGCGGTTCAGAAGATGGATGAATGAATGAATTATTTTACTTTTGTCCCATTAGTTCAAATCACTCGCACTCGTCCTAATCAACAGTGATTGTAGCACAATTTGCAGTCACAGGACTTGAATAGGCTGACACCTCTGACTTGACATTTTATACCAGAAAACAAATGCTGTGCCGATTAATCCTATTTACGAAATGGAAAATTTCAATGTTAAGTCCTCATACGTGTTTATTTAGGAAAGTGGTTCAGATTGCACGATTGTCTGTGTCTTATGTGTTGTCTTGTATTATTTTGTTATTTTGACTTCAAGATGGCGCCGCGAGAGTGGCTGCCTCGACAGCAGCTCCTATATTTTGTTCTTCTACTTCTTCCTTTCATAACTTTGCTGCTGTGAATTGGCAATTTCTCCATTGTGAGACTAATGAAGGATTTTTAAAATCTTATCTTACCTTGTCTTTAAGGTCCGATTCGATCCCAGGTTTCCATGGAGTGTGAGGAACAACTCCTCCATCCCTCAGGGTTCCATCACGCTGCCCGCCTCTCTCACACAAAACCTCACCTCGGAGGAGCAGCAGATGGCCTCCAGAGTCCACTTCAACTTTTATCAGAAAAGCTCAGTATTTCAGGTCTCACACACTCAACAAGTACACCATACACTGGTGCATCGCAATGCATTGGAATTTTCCAGAAAATGCTGTGTGTCCTCTGTCCACGTAGGACGCATCTTTAGGAAAACGTCGACTCAACAGCGGGATTCTGGGAGCGAGTTTGGCCAACTTGACAGTCGCGGGACTCCGGGAGCAAGTTGTGATTAGCCTCAGGAACGTGGAGCCCATTCCCGTCAGTGTTATCTTTTCAAGACATTTTTTTTCGTCCTGTACATTTACTGGCTCGAGTCGGCACTCATGAAAGCCACGCAAAGCTGCCCCAAAATGAAAACCATACATCTGCAAATCCGTGATGAACCCAAAAACAAGATGCGTTTCTTTACCCTCACAACAACTTCTGTTTTTGCTCTCGCTGAACTCCAGGCTAATTACGTGGCGAAATGCGTCTTCTGGGACTTTGCGTTAAATGGTGAGAGTTTTCCTTCAAAACATCCATTGGCACGAATGTGACTATAACGCATGAATGCGCGGTCACTTTTCTTCCACTGGCAGAGCGATCCGGCGGCTGGAACACAAACGGCTGTTATGTCCACAACAGCACAGACGAGGTGACCGTTTGTGGCTGCGACCATCTCACGAGTTTCTCGATCCTGCTGGTAAGCTTGCGTTTTGACTTTGAGCGCATTTGAACTGCAGCAAGCCGATGAGAAGATTGCGAGTGAAGGCCAGTCATCCGCTTCATTCGGTACGCCGGCTTCAGCGAGAAGAAACTTCGTTTCGCTTCTGATTGAGTCTATCATAGAGTTCTTAAGTGAAGTGCCTCATATTGATATCTGGTACCGGTGATCATGAAACGTGTGATGGCAATGAACATATTTGGAATAAGTCATCAAAGTTTGTTTTAAACCAGTCATCAACTCGAGTCGAAACCGTTTTTTTCTCCTCTTTTTAATTATCGTGGTCCAAATAATTGTGGTTTGCGAGATCCCACCTTTTTCAAATACGTTGCTCGTGTATAACGTCGTCTCCTCATCCAGGACCTCGCCAGGGAGCCTCTAACCAGTCGAGCGAACGCCACCATTTTGACCTTCATCACATATATCGGCTGCGGGATCTCGGCTATTTTCCTGGCATTGACGCTCCTCACGTACTTGGCCTTTGGGTGAGTAGCGAGTGCCGCAACGCACCGGCGGTGGGCAAGTCAGGTGACCTGCCGTTAAAACCTCAACCCTGATATTTGTTGCATGAAATTCTAAAAAAAAAAAAGGATTCTCAACAGTACAGCTTCCAGAAGTGTTTGTGGTGGTCAGATTGTTTTTTTTTTGGGGAGCGTTTCTCAGACTCAGATTTGCCTCAGCGGGCCGTGAGCCATCCCAAAATAGCATTTGAATTTTTCCATCCTCCGATTCGTCAGCCGAGCGCACGGAGCCAAACCCATCGGTTGCGCTCAAGTCCAACAGCTGACGAACGGGCCGCTTTTGTGTGAAACCGTTGCAGCAAACTGCGCAAGGACATGCCTTCCAAAATCCTGATCCAGCTGTGCGCGGCTCTGCTGCTCCTCAACCTGGTCTTCCTGGTGGACGCTTGGCTGGCTCTGTACCCGCACGCCGTGGGCCTCTGCATCTCCACCGCCTGGTTCCTGCACTACTTCCTGCTGGCCGCCTTCACCTGGATGGGCCTGGAGGGCGTGCACATGTACCTGGCCCTCGTCAAGGTGTTCAACATGCACGTCCCGCGCTACATCGTCTGGTTCTCGCTGGCAGGCTGGGGGGCGCCCGTCATCGTGGTCGTTATCGTCATCGCCGTCGACAAGGACAACTACGGACTGGTGTCGTACGGGAGGTTTTCCGACGGCACAAGTGACGACTTGTGAGTCCTTTACCCGCCGTCTCAAATATCCCCTCATACATCATCGCCTTTAGTCCAAGAAATCCCTTCCCGTCTCCGACAGCTGCTGGCTAAAAAACGACGTTGCCTTCTACGTGGCGGTGGTGGCCTACTTCTGCGTCGTCTTCCTGTTCAACTTGATTGTGTTGGTGGTGGTGCTGGTCCAGCTGCAGAAGATCAAGCGGCAGAACCCGCACAACTCGCAGCACCGCTCCACCGGCCAGGACGTGCGCAGCGTGGTGGGCGTGACCATCCTGCTGGGCCTCACCTGGGGCTTCGCTTTTTTCGCCTGGGGGCCCGTCAACCTGCCCTTCATGTACCTCTTCGCCATCTGTAACGCCTTCCAAGGTGAGACGCGGGAGCTTCACCCCCAAAACAAAGACTTATTTGTCTTGCCATGAAAACTGTGCACAGTTGGAGATTTGTTGACGGGTGTCATTTAACGCTTGAAACCCACAATTTTTGTCATTCTTTGCTCGCGTGCGTCCTCGTTTGCAGGTTTCTTCATATTTGTGTTCCATTGTGCGGTGAAGGACGTGGTGAGGAGGCACTGGCGGGCAAACCTCTGTTTCGGAAAAATGAGGCTGGCTGAGAACTTGGGTATCATTTTGACTTTTCCCAAAAGCTGTTCAGTCCATACCTGCTTGCTGTGAAGTCAAATCATTTCAAGTTGGGGAAGAGATGCGACGTGCGTAATAGCTCAGCTCACCGGAGTTTGTCCCCCTTTCTACAGAATGGAGTCGCACGGCAACGCAGATGGTGAAGAGAGCCTCAGTGAGCGGACCGCCGTCCAACAACTCATCGGCTTTCCTCCGTCACAACTTGGAGCAGACTCACGGCATAGGTCAACTAGAAATAGAAGTTCTTGTGTGGCTTTCCTGTTTAAAAAAAAAAAAAAAATAATGACGTGGATGTTTTGCTTCAGAAAATCCGTTGGAAGACAGAATCATCACCGCTGACGAAGAACCCAGCGCGGACATCGTTCTCGACGACAGGGAGCAGAGAAGCCATCAAATGCCCTCACGCACACATTCGTATTATACTTAAGAAATATTGGCAGTTTTTTAAGAAGACCATTTTTTTTTATATTTGCGCTTGTCAGAACCCTTAAAAGCTGAAACGCTCACTTTGTTCTTTCAGAGTTTGTGACACAAACGCATGCATTCATCCGTGAGGATTCCTTCCCCAAAAGTATTAACCGCCAAAGCACTTTAGGCGTCAAGAAGATTTGGAGCAAGCACTTTAACCTTCTCACACATTCTATTTTGTTCATTCCTGAACAAAGGATATTTGTTGAAGAGGGTTTTTAAAAATGTCTCAAGCTGACAGTCTAATTAGTGACAACATTTCCCGTTGTTCTTCTTCTTCTTTGCATTTACTTTATAAGGGCCCTTTTGGTTCCTGTGTATTATAGCCATTTTTTTCCCTTCCACCAAAGACAGTTTTAGCCAAGCGAATCCAGTAATGACTATTTCATCATTCGGCTTTGAAAGTTTAAAAGAAGCATAGTTGTAAAATGTGACTGAATCCTGCTGGTATCGTTGCAGCTCTTCCATCACAACCACATCAAACGAGAATAGAAATGATAACATGCATTTTACTGACTTGCTGTTCTTTAATAACCAATTAACATCTCACCCAAAGCCAAACCCATTGGGTTAGTGTGAGTGAATTGCAGTTCCTTGTTTTTACTTTTTTAGATGCTACTTTTTAACGCTTGAGACATTTACATGACATCAGCTTCACATGCTTTTTTAAAAAATACAGAGGCTTTCTTTCATTCAAGTTGATTAAATATTTGTCCTGGGAGAAAAAAAAATAGTCCATTCGCCAAAACAAAAAAAACAACAACCCCAGAATGGAACAAATAGGGACGGAAAATTAATGCCACCAAGTCCCATGGGGTCGTTTGTATACGCGCTACGCAAGCTGCATTCACCGTCCCTTTCACATCCATACGAAACAAACAGACCTGCCACAAATGCTTTGACCACTGGCATCATCTACCGCAGTGGTTCTTAACCTGGGTTCGATCGCACCCTAGGAGTTTGGTGAATCGATCTCAGGGTTTGGACAGCGCTTCTGCCATGGAGGGTAAGGCAGACTGGACTCAACATGTCAATTATTTTTTTCGTCAAAAAACGCCTTGCTATACATGGTCGTTTTTTCTTCAATAAAAGGCCTTACATGGTCATTTTTTTCCGTCAAGAAACGCCTTACTATACATGTTCTTTTTTTCGTCAAAAAAAGGCCTTAGTTACACATGGTCATTTTTTTCGTCCAAAAAACGCCTTACTATACATGGTCGTTTTTTTTGTAAAAAAAAAGGCCTTACATGGTCGTTTTTTTTGTAAAAAAAAAGGCCTTACATGGTCGTTTTTTTTGTAAAAAAAAAGGCCTTACATGGTTGTTTTTTCCGTCAAGAAACGCCTTACTATACATGTTCTTTTTTTCATCAAAAAAAGGCCTCACTATACATGGTGGTTTTTTTCATCAAAA
This sequence comes from Hippocampus mohnikei, assembly GCA_026261675.1. Taxonomy (NCBI): domain Eukaryota; kingdom Metazoa; phylum Chordata; class Actinopteri; order Syngnathiformes; family Syngnathidae; genus Hippocampus; species Hippocampus mohnikei. The sequence goes on along the minus strand of JAKGUB010000325.1, from coordinate 13,976,932 downwards.
AACGCCTTACTATACATGGTCGTTTTTTTTGTAAAAAAAAGGCCTTACATGGTCGTTTTTTCCATCAAGAAACGCCTTACTATACATGTTCTTTTTTTCATCAAAAAAAGGCCTCACTATACATGGTAGTTTTTTTCATCAAAAAACGCATTACTATACATGCTCGTTTTTTTCCAGCTAAAAAAACGCCTTATTATGCATGGTCTTTTTTTAATCAAAAAACGCCTTACTATACATTGTCGTTTTTTTCGTCAAAAAACGCCTTACTATACATGGTCTTTATTTAATGAAAAAACGACTTACTATTATGGTCGTTTTTTTCGGCTAAAAACACCTTACTACATGGTCGTTTTTTTCGGCTAAAAACGCCTCACTTTTCATGGTCTTTTTTTTTTTTTAGCCAAAAACACCTGACTATACATGTTCATTTTTTTCGGCTAAAAACACCTGACTACACATGGTCAGTTTTTCCGTCTAAAAACGCCGTACGATGCATGTTTTTTCTTTTCTGCTAAAAAGGCCTTAGTATAAATGGTCATGAGAAAAAGCCATACTATAAATGCAAACTCTGCAGACAATGGTCCAGACCGGGATTCAAACCGGCATCTTCCCACTATTAAGCTGACGTCCTAACCAGTGGACCACAGTGGCACATCTATAACAAACTCATCAGTATCAACCCAAAAAGGCCTTTACATACCTGGTCGTTCCAAAAAGCTTTATATGCAAACTCCGCAGATGATGGCCGAGACCCGGACTTGAACTGGCATCTTCTCATTGTTAAGTTGGCGCCCTAACCAATGGACCACGGTGTCGCAGCTATACAGAAATCATCAGGAACAACCCAAAAATGCTTTTACATAACTGGTTCAAAAAAGCTTAATATGCAAACTCTACAATTGATGACCGAGACCTGGATTCGAACCAGCGTCTTCCCACTTTTTAGCTGACACCCTAACCAGTGGACCACGGTGGCAGAGATATAACAATCTCATCAGTATCAACCCAAAAAGGCCTTTACATACCTGGTCGCTGCAAAAAAAGCGACATGCAAACTTCGCAGTTGATGGCCGAGAACTGGATTTGAACACTGCACCTCTGCACCGGTAAACCGACACAGTAACTGGTCGACCACACTGGCACTGCTTGAATGAACTTGTAACAACCCAAAAAGCTTTCCATGCAAGCTTCGCAGAGGCAGGCCGAGACATGGATTGGGCTCAAAATGCCTTTCTAAACATGGTTGTTTTTTCCGGCTAAAAACGCCTTCCTATACATGGTCGTTTTTTCCGGCTAAAAATGCCTTACTATAATGTACATGGTGGGTTTTTTTTGGTTAAAAACGCCTTCGTATACATGGTCATTTTTTTGGGTTAAAAACGCCTTACTATACATGGTCGTTTTTTCGGTTAAAATCGGCTTCCTGTCCATGCCCTTTTTTCCGGCTAAAAACGCCTTACTATAATGTACATGGTGGGTTTTTTTTGGGTTAAAAACGCCTTCGTATACATGGTCGTTTTTTCGGTTAAAAATACCTGACTTTACATGGCCATTTTGTTTCAGCTAAAAGCGCCTTACTATACATGGTCGTTTTATGGGGCTAAAAACGCCTTCTTTGCATGGTCGTTTTTTGGGGATAAAAACGCCATATTATACATTGTCAATTTTTCGGTTAAAAACGCCTTCCTATCCATGGTCGTTTTTTTCGTCAAGAAACGCCTTACTATACGTGGTCTTTTTTTCGTCAAAAAAGGCCTTACTATACATGGTCGTTTTTTTAATCAAAAAACGCCTTACTATACATGGTCGTTTTTTTCGTCAAAAAACGCCTTACTATACATGCTCGTTTTTTTCCAGCTAAAAAAACGCCTTATTATGCATGGTCTTTTTTAATCAAAAAACGCCTTACTATACATGCTCGTTTTTTTCCAGCTAAAAACGCCTTACTATACATGGTCGTTTTTTTCGTCAAAAAACGCCTTACTATACATGCTCGTTTTTTTCCAGCTAAAAAAACGCCTTATTATGCATGGTCTTTTTTTAATCAAAAAACGCCTTACTATACATGCTCGTTTTTTTCCAGCTAAAAAAACGCCTTATTATGCATGGTCTTTTTTTAATCAAAAAACGCCTTACTATACATGGTCATTTTTTTCATCAAAAAACGCCTTACTATACATGGTCTTTTTTTCCAGCTAAAAACACCTTACTACATGGTCTTTTTTTCGTCAAGAAACGCCTTACTATACGTGGTCATTTTTTCGTCAAAAAACGCCTTACTATACATGGTCATTTTTTTTGGCAAAAAAAACGCCTTACTATATTTGGTATTTTTTTTTGGCAAAAACCCCCCACCTTGCTATACATGGTCGTTTTTTGGGGGGGCTAAAAACGCCTTGCTATACGTGGTCGATTTTTGGTTCAAAATGCCTTACTTTACATGGTCGTTTTTAGCCGGAAAAAAATGACCATGTATAGTAAGGTGTTTTTGCTGAAAAAAAAAAACATGATCATCTACAGCAGTGGTTCTTAACCTGGGTTCGATCGAGGCCTAGGAGTTCGGTGAATCAGTCTCAGGGGTTCGAAAGAGCATCTGCCTTGGAAGGTAAGGCACACCCGACTCAACATGTCAGTTATGACACGAACGCTTGGCCATCACTGGCTGGTTCATTTTGTGCACAATTTAAAAAACATGTCTTGAAATTTTATTTAGGTTTTTTTCGGTTTTTAATAAATGTGTTTTTTCGTGTCTCGAATTTGTAAAAAACAATTAAAAAGAATTGTGTTTTTATTTTTCACTCAAAAAGGGTTCAGTGAATGTGCATATTAACTGGTTTGGTTCGGTACCTCTAACAAGGTTAAGAACCACTGATCTAATCAGATCCAATGCAGTTTTTTTTATTTTTGGGCGTGCAGCATAATCCTGCCACCTCATTTTCTGCTTACGTCTTTGAGCTACTACCTTCATGTCACAAATGAATATTACTTTTGCTATTAAGGCAGATTTTTTTCCCCCCGAAGAAGTCTTGTACAGGATCCTAATATACAGTGAGTAGTCATAATGTTGTGACTGCTTGATTTCAGTGTTACACGCTTTATTATATCTGAACGAACCAAAAGAACAACCACTCAATATGGCATAAAATAGCACAAAGATGGAATTAAGGTGGTGGAATCTTTTTTCCCCCCTCTGGACATTGGAATCATCATTTGGCATCATGCCAAGAAATCAACCTGAATTTAAAAAAATAAATCAAATGACAGTCAATGTAACAAAAAAAAAAAAAGCTTAAAAGCAATTTAGTTGCTGATATCCTCACCCTATAAGGGGGCAAAACAACAAACGAGCAACTATCAGTAACATCATTAGCATATCAGCTCTTAGTTCAAACCCGAAAGAGCATTCAGAAGAGTAAATGCTTATTCATGGGCCTCCCAAGTGAGGTTTAAAAAAACAAAACACAAACACACACACATCCATTCAAAACTGGACTTGTTGGCTTGCAGCGAACAATACTTAAAAACAATTAAAAAAGGTAAAAGAGACATGTGGAGAGAGAGAGAGAGGTAAGGGGAAAAAAATGCCCTGACAGATGTGTGAAGAGTCAGCAGACCAGTGGAGTGTTTGGGGACTATGACACAACTTCATCATGGGTGTTGCGAAATAGTATATCTTTTACAGTAAGCGTTTTCGAGCTCCCTCGGACTACACCTAGCAAGCGATACAGCGAGAAGAAAGCCTGTTCACGTTCCACTAGCTAGAGAGAGCGCGAGAGAGAGAGAGAGAGAGAGAGAGAGAGAGAGAGAGAGAGAGAGAGAGAGAGAGAAAAAGTCACTTCTTCCACACGGTGTAGAAAACCCAGCTGACGTGCACACTTAAGGAAGAAGAACTTTTAGGACTAGTCACATATTTACATTCAAGTTACCCAATAGCTAACTGTTACCTTAACAGTAAAGTGTACTATTCTTATTCAAATTTTTCGGGCGGTGTCAATCACTGGCAGATTTTCTGTATTCCCGTTGCGCTTTGGTTCACAGGACAATGAACAAAAGATGCTCGTCTTGTCTCATGACCGCTTTTTGCGTCTTGCTGCGGAAGGATACAGTTCCATGTAGGAGGGCACACAAACCACTTTTTTGGAGAAGTCCACAGGACAGGAAAGTCTTCCCAGCTGCTCCTCATATTGACTCAAAGCCTCCGTCAGATTTGCACTGTTACCCTGGCCGCACGCACAGAGACAGAGAATGAGCAGCAAGGATCATGGAAGTTGACATGTTGGAGCTGCTATCGCGGGCCACATAAATTGAGGTGGCGGGCCAGATCTGCCCCCCCGGGCCTTGAGTTTGACAACGGGGGGTTAGATCATCCACACACACACAAACTCAATATGTGGCAGTGGTGTCGTTATCTTGGTAGAGCAAAGCGCTTACCAAACATCTCATCGGATTGTTCTGAGCTTGTGTTATTGTACTAGCATAGCAATAGCAAGGTGGCGGAACTCGACTATAGTGCAGTATGATGTATTTATTCTGGATAGTATTTGTACATATATAGGTTATTAATAGTCGCGAGGAGCTTCTATCCACTTGAAGAACTCTCAGTGGTGTAAGGACAACATTTTGAAATCGAGTGCCCCTGAGCACAGCGAACTGACCTCGGTTTACGCTTTTTTTCCCCATCTCGGCGACGCTAAAATGGAAAGCACTAATTACAGAGACTTGACAAAGATAAGCTTTCTTTTGAACAGCGGCTTTGGCCGTCATTTTACGAATCATGACGAATAGATGAAGCAGTCATTTTGGAAAATCCGAATGTAACGCTTTGAAGGCCTGATCTATCGCTCCATTTATTGAAGCAAAACGTCATCGGAAAAATGACTCAAGCGGCAAATAGCGATGAACGGGCTCTCGCATCCCCTTTTTTCGTGGCCGGAGCTCCAACTTCACCTGATTGGTCCACAATAATTTTTGACTACAAATAATGGATCTTATGGACTTATGTCAGGATTTTTCTAATGTAATTTACGTGACCCTGGAATTCACCTAAAAAAATGTCTGCTTTGGTGTACTTGCGCGTGCAAAAATTGGTACCTTTTTGGGCAGGTTTAGCCTCCCAAAAAGATCAAATATGTTGCCATAATAATGATAAAAAGCAATTCCAAGAGGGCCTTTCAAAACGAAAACCAACAAGAAACAAAAAAATAAATAAAAATACGAACCTGGGTGAAGTATTTCCCCTTAGGATGCAGGATTTTTATTGATAGATCCAAAATGAGACGGAGGAACTCCCATGTTGAGTCTGCAACAATAAATGACATTTTTCACGTCGGGAATGACCGCCGGGCATTTTTCGGGCCGTATTTAAAAGTGGCAAACCTTCTTCTGGTTCTGTGGATATCGGGACTGCGGTGAGATCGTTAATAATGTAGTCAAACGTTCTCCCCTCCAGCACATACTTCTTAAGCACGGGCACGCAGTCCTGCACTAGAATCTGGCAACACAAAGCAAAAGGGCGGCGGCGTCCTCGGTCACCATTTGGAACAAAGCGACGCGTTGAAAGAGTTTTCCGATATGTGTTGTGCGAAAAGCCATTGCAGAATGTTTTTGTGGCGGCCGTAACCGCAATCGTCCTGGAGTACTCACTTGGTAACAGTCCCCCTTCAGGTTGTCCAGCACATTGCTGCACGTCTTCCGCATGTACTTTTTGCACCCGTCGATCACCTTTTGATCAATGTATTCAAGGTGGTCAAGGAAGAAGGCTACGACGATACAACCGAGTGGTTTTCCTCAGAAGGAGATCAATGAGCAGAGCAGTTCAGGATATCTCCACCATGGTGATCATCTTTGGCTTTTGTTTGACGGCCTGAGCCAGGATGCCTCCGTCGCCTCCTCCCAAAATCAGCACTTCCTTGTCGGCGTAGTCCTCCTTCCCGCCGCCCATGATGGCTTCCGTGTAGGGCAAGTCGCTCTCCGCCAGGTCTGCACGGATTCCGTCATGATCAAAACGCGGCATCTACACAGCATTCTGTCGTGTCGGCGGACTTGGCGAGACACACTTACTGACATCTCCGTTGAGGACCAGCATGTTCCCAAACTGCTGCGAGTGCAATATTTTGATGTTTTGGTAGGCGGAGTCTTCGTCGTACAAGACGCGATCTATGTCGTACTCGGTCAGCCTTCCGTCGGTGGTGGGCCAGTACCGGTCCACTTTGGCTCCTCGGATGAGAGGCGGGAGCCTGTTCGTGGCGACCAGGAATGAACGCCGTACGCAACTCTCGAAGGGCCTCAAGATGATGCGGCAAATCTGAGTCGCGGGGCTTACCTTTTGATGCGCGTTATCTTGCCGTTGAGGAGAACCTTTAGTTTCTTTTCCAGTGCATTTAAAAGCTGAAGAAATATAAATTGGATCGAGATTTTTATGAGTTGCTCTGAGGTTTTCAGCTGTTTTTAAAAGTTCATGGACAGTCTCATCAGCACAGCAAAACTTCTTGTGGCCTGATCAGTCTTTCTTGTAAAACCTCTCCAAACGTTCGGAGATTGCTCTTCATTTTAATTTGTTCTCCCTCACGGCTATTTTCTTTCTCGACTGAATCACAGCATTTTTGTACATTCTTTATTACATTTGGACAAATCTGTGTTGACATTCTAGCAACTGCACGTTATGCTAGCATAAAGAACTGGAGCCAATAATATTTTCGGATGTGTATGTTGTTCAAGGGACCTACATTGTCTAGTTGAGCAACATTATCGCCTTCATAACACTGCAGGTCAATCGTGAGCAAGCCGTGGGCGTGCAGCCGCAAAATAACAAGCCTGTGAAGTAAAGAGGTGAAAAAAATTCATGGACATCAATCAATAAAATGATATTTGCTGCGCTAAATGGATGCTTCGCACCCGCACAGGTCTTTACGGTGACTCAATTTCAATAAGTTTTTTTTTCTTAAGTATTGACCTGCCGTTCTTTCCGACAAAGGTGGCGAGGTAACCGCGCCCGTCCGTGTCATGCACGGTCTCTGTCATTTCATGCTCGTGGAATATGGACAGGAGCACCGGGACTGTTGATGCAGAGTCAACTGAGAACGAGAAACAAGAGTGCAGGGTTGAAAACACATGAACTTTGTCTCTCTCCTATGCATCATGTGGCAATTGTAGAATCTTCAGGGCACAGTCAAGAATAAAAAGTCACGTACCCTACACAATTTTAATTGACGTCAGAAAAGAAAGAGGCTGCAGCCACTCTCTCACATGTGCTCCCCTCTCGGCTTTTACGATCATGTTCACTTCATCGCATGTCCTCTCATTTGCAAATTCTTTACAGGCATTTTAGTACTACATTTCCACTCCCACCACACATTGTTAGTCTGGCTTCATACTTATGGTTTTATGTTCTTCAAGATAGTTTGTGGGTGTTGTAGCTACATTGGGGGCTGGGGGGGGGGGGGGGGCTTCAAGGAGCCTAAAATAAAACCCCAAGCGGTTACCCCAGAGCTTGCCATGTGTTTAGTTGCTTGTCGTCTCTTACCGCTCCTTAGCAGAAAAAAAAAAGCCAGGGCTTTTCATTGAAAAGGGACAAATCCGTGTTACCTCGCTGCAGCCTACTTTACGTTCAAACAAGGGGGCAAAGGCACAGGTCCATCCTGTTAAGTTGCATAGCAAGCAGAGACAAATATTGCACACTGCAGCTGTGCCGCCGTCATGTCCCGACGCCCTAACCCACGGTGAATGCTGCACACAAGCGCCACTACTGTGATAACTCTCCGAATAATTCGGTGCAGTTTTACACAGTGTGAAAGTCTCCCCAACACCATAAAGTATTAAATGACTTGAATGTCTCTCAAAGGAGTGTGTTATTTTTTATTTGTTTGTCTTTTATTTGCTTTTTTTAAACGTGTGAATCACTTTGTCAATAATTCTGTTTGCTGATGATCTGTTGACACTTGCATGAACGCAGACGCCACATGCTTGCATTGATCAGATCCGTTGCCCTGAGGCAATAAATAGATACCGTACATAGAATCCACCAAGATCCATACACTCTTACGTTCAGTAACTGCGCTAACCGCTCAACCAACTGAGCCACAGCCACCAAGCAAGTCCAACAAGTTGTTGGTGTGCTGCTGGGTAGCTGGTGACCAGCAAGAGTCGAGCTGCTCACCAGCTATTACCAGCGCGTGGCAACATCCTGGCTCTGCTGTGGCTCAGTTGGGAGAGTGGGTTGCCCAGTAGGTGAATGTTCAGGAGCTCGAAGCTTGGCTGTTTTGGCTTGCTTTTGCTGCTGATCAGCATGAGAACACGACAAACCAATCCTGGTCTCTTATTTTTATTATTTTTTTAGCAATGAAGAAGGACATCGGCTATTAATCATGCGGAGGTTACTCCAAAAGAATAAAGGTCATATATACAGATAACCATGATGATATGGTGATAATGGTTTTATTATAAATTAAACTGCGATTTACGTCGAATCTAAAAAACGCATCGATGTTTCCCCCATATTAAGATTAACGCACGTCTATGACAAATTTTCACTCACTTCCGGTGCCACTGCGCTGTTTAACATGACCGCAAGATGGCCCTGCCATCACCACCAATGACAGAATGACAAACTATTCAATGGATAGCGTTTAAAAAACCTGACCCCCCAAAAAATGACGTATCCATTGAAAATGTGACTTTTTAAGTCATCCACCATGTATTCCCATCCAATGCTGAGAGTTTGCAACGTAAATATCAGTTCCACGTGCATTCTGTCGACGGCGTTTCATTCAAATATCGCTATTAACATTTTGAAGGGCAGTGACATCGATCGTAGCAGGTTAACGTGCGCTGGAAGCTAGCCGGCTAGCTTAGCACGCAGCCCATCGCCACCAGAGTACGGTGGCCGGGGACCCTCTTACCTGCAGTCGAGAGGCTGAAGTCGAGAGTATAGTGTCGCAGTGCCATGTTTGGAGACAGCCGTTATCCATTCCTGGCGCAGGCAGGCGCGGTGGGTGTGCGTTTAAGTTCAGAGCCGGAGTGGAGGAGAGGGAAGGGGAGGGCCCTACTCGGCAACATCGGCCCGACGAACTCGTGCGGCTCCAACGCCAATAGTATCCAGCTGCAGACTCCGAGGAGGTAGCTTTAGGCAATGGTAGATATACGCAGGAAGTGGCTGTGGTAAGTTTAGGCAAATGGATTTTCAAAATAAAAGTAAGTTCATTAAATGTAATAGGCCGCATAGGTGTCAAACTCAGGTCCTGGAGGGCCAATGCCCTGCATGTTTGCCAACTCTCCCTGTTGCAACACACCTGATTCAAATGATCAGATCATCAGCAAGCTCTGCGGAAGCCTGACATTGAACCTGTTCATTTGAATCAGGTGTGTTGCAACAGGGAGAGTTGGAAAACATGCAGGGCATTGGCCCTCCAGGACCTGAGTTTGACACCTATTAAATAGGGAATTTAAATTATATTTCTTTAAAAATTAAGTTAAGATTTTTTTTTTTATCAAACTAATTTGAGATAGAATTACTTTTACTAATTTGAAGACCTACTTTGCAATACAACTAAAATTTGGAGCTCTTAAGACTCCCCGTGGTCAACATAAGAGGTTTGACGAGTAGAATCAATAATTCATAAGGTTTTAATATAATACAATAATTACAAAACACCAGTTTTTTTATGCATTATAAGAAATAGAACAAATTCTGAAAATATCAATATCGCACAACTTCAAACCAGCATGTATGAAGCTTGATGGAACTGTTCTTAAGTTTAACAAAAAATTGATCAAATAAAACCAGATTATGTATCCCCGCCAAAATGTATACCTATATTCCCTAAATGACCCATGTCCATTTCTAAAGCACTGTAGGATTCAAAAATAAAACACAAAATGTAAAACAAAGCACTTTATTGCTCACTCACTCACTCGCTCGCTCACTTCCCTTGTCGCAACTCCTTTTCGATCCTCTGCTCAAATTCGTCTCTTTCACTGAAATAAGGTTGTAAAACAGGAAATGCAACAGAAACTAAAATGTTCGGCATGTGCCACTGAGACCTTGTGGGTCACGGCGAGACCATAAATAATAGCCTATTAAAAGAAAAGGATTTGTACATTATGTGAATTTTTTATAAAATATTTCAATCTACAAATACAAAGAAAAATCTATATTTTTTTAATCTATTTTGAAAGTGTGGAGCAGCTGGGGATAACATTACCTCTGGGAATATAACATCCATCAAAAAGTCCACCTCATTCACACTGTTGTTGGGAGTTCCTTCTCGATCCACAATGCCCCTCAGATGTCTAAAAAGGACATCCCGGTGTTCCTCTGTGTCCAAGAAGACAGGCACCCTCAGGCACTCATGTTTAAAATATCTTGGTTTGCTGTTGAGTACATCCTATTGACAATTTAGTGGAAATTGCATAAGTGGCCTGTGTGGTCATTTTGTGAATTCAAATAGGCATCAAATCCTTTTAAACCATTTAGAAATTATAAAGCTTGATAAACATGTCACATATTTTTCTTTTGGTAGCTAATAACATTCCTCAATATACATTGTAAATCTTCAGTTAAGGTTAAAAAAAAGGACATTTGCAAAATACCACGATATGTTGCTCAGCCTCTCCGGACTGCACAATCAGGTCCACAAGTTGCTTCTCCTTTGCAGAGCGGTCAGCTGCAACAAGGACATGGTCCGGGCATTTTAAAGTGATGCCACTTCCTCTTGGTACCCTGTATACAGGGGTTTTGAGTCCTTGAAGCAATGCTTGAGCCTCATCCGTCCAGAATGCGAACCGCTGTCCATGACTTGAAAAGAAGACAATTATTCTTCACCATTGTATTGGAAAATTACATGATGCCATACTGATGGATTGATTATTTTAGTTATCATACATTCGCTTATTATTAGTGTTATTATTAATGTTACATTATGATTGATTGATTGATTATGCTTGCAATGAAGAACGCTTATGCCTGCAATGATAAATTGATTATGCTTGCAAAGAAGAACGCTTATGCCTGCAATCATTAATTGAAGAACGCTTATGCTTTTAATAAAGATATAATGCTTCTTAATCATTCACATTTATAATCCTTTTATTCATTATATGCTCACCTTTATACTCAAGAATGCTGAGTGCACTGTGTGGAAGTTTGGGACGCAACCACCTTTTCGAGGACGTGGTTGGGATGAGATAAGTTTTAAGACTAAACAGGAGCAAGGTTCGACAGTGGATGGAGCCATCAACACCAGCTGCAACGTGATGTTTTTGTAACAATGGCACACATGTACGTAATTTACACTCACATACACACACATAGTCAAACAAGTTCAGTGTGTCTCCAACAGCCCCCACCCTTTAGGTTGGACACACCTATGTAGTAGATTTCCCAATAAATAAGGTGGTGAAGGAGGAGATCGTTAGGGGTGACGTGCGGAGAACTGAAACCTAACGCTTCTCCTCGTTTCCTCCTGGTACCAGAATTGAGTCTCCTGTCTCCTCTTTGTGTTTTATTCCTGAGTGTCACATTGGATAAACCTGACACATACTTTTGTTAGTTCTGTTATGACACTCCTGTAATGTTTTACATATTCTTCCAGTACACTTTTAAAGATGTGTGATCAAAATTAGCACACATATGAAAGGCTGTCATACCCCTTGATTTCAAAACATTCCATCAGAAACAGACACCACCATTTTCTGATGAGTGGCATGTCCATCTGAAAAAATTGTTCGCGACAAGACAAGTCTTAATCCTTCAGTATACATCACCTTGAAATTAATAGTTTGATGCAACATTGCCTACATTTTTTTGTTGCAGTAAATGTTGTTAAATGGTATTTTATCTTACCTCTTGGAACTCAAACCCAGTATTGGTGGTGAGACAGCGGTGGGTCGTGGGGATGCAGGCGCCTGAGCAGCAGCAGCAGAGACCATCAAAGCAGGGTGCTTTTCCTTACACATGCGAAGGTGATTTATGAAGGGTACCCGGCGCATTATTATTCCACGGCAATAGATGCAATGAAAGTGCAGTTTTGGTCGGCATTGTAGCCCACATCCATGAATGGTATACCCTGTAATAGAAAATAGAGTTTAAACGTTTTAAATAATCATTTACAATTATCATAGACAACATCTTTACAAATGAGAAGCTAAAACAGGTCACTGAGTGATTGGTTAGGAGCCATCCAAATAAAAATGATCTATACTGTGACGCAAACTTACCTTTATGTGATGCTGCTCGGTTAAAATGGTCTTGCAGTAGTTTGAGGGTTTAAACCATGCGGGCTGGCAGAATGGACAGTGGTACATACTGCAACATGTGTTGCATTTTTGCAGCTCAGGGACAGATGTCCCTCGTTGTATTGTGACATGCATCTGGAAAATAAAGAGAATGAATTGCGAAATCTACTATGTAAATAAAATTCTACAGAAAACTATGGCCATAATAATAAAACATTTTTTTTAATTGCTACTGTCAAAAGTATTAGGGATCCCATACGACGTTGCGTGTTTTTCCCAGTGCTTTTTAAAGTCACAAAGAAAGGAGGAGGACATTAATATAGAGGTACAGGGAAAATAATGTTACGTAAAATTCAGCATTAACACAGGTGGATTTAAATCTAATATTTTAAACTGATCAACATGACACAATGCGCAGTCAATTTTTAATTGAATGCACATATTTTGCGCATTTAGCACTTCTTTGACGTAGCCCAAAGCCCTTTAAAAATGACCAGTATTTACCCATTCACAAACATACATACAGTATATTCATCAGAAATTAAATTATTAATGTCAACGTCGTTTTGACATTATCATCTAATTAATAAACAACTAGGGGTGCTAAAACATTTCATCCTCACTTGCGCTATATATTCTATCGTCAAGAGAATGTGAGTGTAGCCGGGATTCAAGTTAGCATAAATTTTTTATTGACGCTCGTCGACTGAATATTACCGTCGTAGCTAATGTCGTGCATTAAAATAACACAACTCCGTTTTACTTTTAGTTGGTTTTGCTGTTAAATTATCTTTCAATTACAGGGCCTTTTAAACTTAAGATCCACATGCGACTTACTTCGGAATCGGGCATCATCCTTCTGACGTCATATCCAGCGCAAAGTTACTTGCCTAAACCTACCTTTCCCTGAAACGGCATCCTCCGGTTCTGCAGCTGGACCCTTCGCCTCCAATGCGCCATGAGCAAAGAGTGGTGACATGAAGCATGAGTTACCCTCCTCCCCGAGGCGGTCAAACGCTCTTCGTTTGTTGACAGAACACTGAAATAATCGAGGAGATCACCATATAAAGTGGCTCTGAGACAACGTCTGATCACCCCAGGGAAGTCTGACATTTGCCACAAACTTTGTTTTCATCGTCATGATTCTGAAATGCATATTGGTCAAACTCAGTTTGTGAGCTTGCTTACAGGGTGGACAGTGAGATGGACGCAATGTGGACCGTAAAAACCTCGGCACATTTCTCAGTTTGCAAGGGAGTACCATTTCCATTCAAAATGTGTGTACCTAAGTGTATATTCTATTCCTAACCCACGCAATAACTTATTACAGTAAATATTTATACAGACACACAAACACAGACAAACCCCTTCAAGGCCATGAATATCAAATACTGTAATCACATTACAATTGGGAGGAAAGTTGGCAGACTGAACTGAGCATGCTTTCTTGTGTTACTCGGCTGCACTGCACTAGACAAGCAGCATTTTCTTAAGTAGGTTTTATTCCCTTTAAAAATTGCACGGATACATAAAATATGATGTCGTTTAACTTGATGTACAAATTTTGTGAGCACACGTTTGGACAAACAGGAGATGATGACAAGGTTTTGGGACAATTCAGAAATCCATGGGCCTGGAATCAACAAGAGTTGGAAGAAAATGACAGTTCCAACTAGTTCTAATACTAGCATGTATTCACAAACACGGACAGTGCTGATGATATTATTTAATAACACACGGTTATGCACAAAGCCCATTGTTTGTACTACTTGTCATGCTGACAGGAGAATGGCAAACAGCTGGAGTCAATATCCTTGATATTGATGGTTGAAATGGTCAAAATGCCAGACCATGACATTTCTGTGTCCTATTAAAATGAATGGGGTGCACTAGTAGAACACTTAAGACGTTTCTAGTGAGCCAAAATTGAGCTAGAAGCAGAATTCACTGAGCAGAATTATACCTTTAGTAGCATGCAGGTGTCAACTTGTGCAGTTATGCCTCACGAGTTGTAACATGTTTTGTAATGTAACAGATTACAAACGCTCTGTTACTGTATTCAAGTAGAATTTTCATATTATTTTCCTCCACCTCCTGCATAAAAAGGATACTTTGACTCTTATATACAGAATTTCCCCTAACTGTTACATTCATTTGTAACGACAAAATACAATTGCAAAAAAAAAAAAAGGTCATTCTACTTGTGCGGCCAAGTTGTTCTATTAGTGCGCTACTAGTGAGGACAAAGAGTGTGAGCTACTCGTGCAACAATCTCAAGCTTATATGGGAAAAAAATGCTCAACTGGCGTCCCATTCAGGAGGGGACTGTCAGGGCTTTTCCTGACCTTCACCCAGTATCATCCAACAGCAAGCAGCAGCCCATCAAAAAGTAAAACCGCCACAATCAAAAGCATTGAAGTCGGCGTCTGCCATTTCAAAGTCAAAGCTGTTGAAGTGGGGGGAGGTTATGGCGGGGCTATCTGTGTGGTACACCACCGCCGGTCCCCCGATATCGGAGAAGTCTGTGTTGAGAGGAAGGTCGGCTGCTTTGGCGTCCAGGCCGGAGGGTGAGCACGCGCCCAAGTAACCCATAGCGGAGGAGGCGGCAGCTCCTCCCATCAGCAGGTACACGGCCCTCACTGCCTGAGCGTTGTTGATGTTGCCGTGGCGCAGGCAGCCCGCTGAGTGGCCCCCTCCTTTGTAATACTTCGTACGTGGAGAGCTCCTGCCTGTTTGACACAAGTGTCAAGAGGTACATAGGCATGTACTTTAAAGTCCTTGTGGGGAAGAAGAAAAAAAATCCTGGGTTTTGCTAACCCACTCACCGGATAGTTGTGAATTTTGAGCAGATATTGTTACCCAAGGTTGGGTTCTGGTAATTATTTTGCCCCAGCAAATTAGGTTGAAAATTGCATGCTAACCCCGCCCACTCTGCTTTTAACTCATTCATTCATTCATTCATTCATTCATTCATTCATTCATTCATTCATTCATTCATTCATTCATTCATTCATTCATTCATTCATTCATCCATCTTCCGAACCGCTTGATCCTCACTAGGGTCGCGGGGGGTGCTGGAGCCTATCCCAGCTGTCTCCGGGCAGTAGGCAGGGGACACCCTGAATCGGTTGCCAGCCTTTTAACTCAGCTACCAAAAATTCAAGTGACTTCGTCGAGGTCAAGCTGACCTTTATCCTTTGGAGAGCTGGTCTGAGGCCCTGGAGAAGGAGCCTCTCCATTGCTGATCGGCAGACTCGGTGGATCTTTGTCCTGGATCTGGTCGGGGACGAGGTCTTTTAGAGCGATGCCGAGCGGCGGCACCTGATGTCGCTTGCAAAGACCGAGAGGTGACGAGACGCTCTGAGAGGGGAAAAAAACCACACACATGCAAGGTTTGAATTTAAGGACACGGTAGAAGTGCGTAAACACAAACAATCTAGTACTGGACATTTAGAATAATAACATTTGGACTACTATCACTGTTAGTGTGCCCATTGTTCTCATCACTCCTTTGGCTGATCAACCCCTCTGTATGATTCTTCTGTTATTGTAAAGCTTTGACTCACCTCTTTCACCTTTTTCAGCACATTCAGCCACTGACTGCAAAGTGGAAAAAAATACTATTATCTTGTTACATCTCAAACAGAGGTCATAGCGATTGCGTAACCAATTTAAACACTTTTTTAAAAATTAATCAAAAAGTTGAGCACTATAAAGATGGTTGATATATCATAGCAGATACAAGGAGCCCCTATATTAATAATATAAATCCATCCATCCATGTTCCAGTACAATGAACTTATGCCCCTAGTGGCTGCGATTGGTATAGTTGATCACGTTCACAGCAACCAAGGGCATCTCATCTTTAATCTTAGAATTCACACAATATTAAGATGAAACATTTAGACCAGCGATAGCATTCCTGTAAATGTTCTATGCAGCTTTCCAAAATCATGTTTTTATGTCAGACCTGCAGTCAGCAGGGGTGTCGGTCATTAGGAGCAGGTATTTATCGTGGGTCAATATGAGGGCGAAGCAGCAATCTCGGCTCCCTCCGGCGGGAAGCTTTGGCAGGTCGAGGATTTCCCTGCCTTCCACGATGGCCTCGCAGCTGCTTTGCAAGAGGACCAGCTGGTCAGGTGGAGCTGAAGCGTGGTGACACACGAGGAGGCTGCCTTCAGCTGTCAGGAGCAAGAACCTCTTCTTCCATTGTTTGAAAAGAAATCCACCTTGACAAGAGGGGGGGGGGACATTCTGATCTCAGTTTCAACTCTTCAAAAGTGTACTTTTTACACGCACTAAAAACAGTCATTACCCCCCCCCCCCCTCAAAAAATACATGGGGGGGCGATATATTGCTTGGATCAGTTTGATCCAATGTTCTGCAAAATATGATCGTTTTTCTTTCTTTTTTTTTTTTTTTTACAAAACAAACCCCCCATAAATTGGGTCATTTTGCATAAACCACCCTCCCCAAATTGGATCCTTTCCTATAAAACAACCCCAAAAACGGGGTCATGTTGAACAAACCAATTTTTTTTCTACAAGCAATCGATCCTTTTTTTGTGATGAGATCATTATTTCAGTTACATGCTATTTCAGACATTATTATTTGGTGATGTTTTGTACAAAAAAATAAATAAAATACTGTAAGTGCCTCTGCTAAATCTTGGGAAACGCTGGTACAGATGATGGAATCATGAGGAACTGCTGGATTACAGAATGAACACGCTGTCAACAGATTAGAGGCAGTCAGATGTTTGGCGGATCAACGCACTGCACCAATCAGAGCAGAAAAATAAGCGTGTGCCTCGATCAAAATCACACCCTCGAATCTGGATGAGCACTGGGCAGACAGGAATAAACATATTGTGCTTAATGAAATAAAAAAAAAATTCCAACAAGTGGCTGATTGAAACGCAAAAACTGCAGTCTAATCTAAACTTGTTCGTTCTCGTGCGAAGACATGACTGTGACTTTTAAGCGCGTTCTATTTGTGTGCCAAGCTACTCATTTTGTTGAATAGATGAGAGGAATCTGGGGGGGTGGGGGGGGAATAACCAGATGTGTCCTTCGAAGCATAAAACCATCCAGAAGATGCAAAACTGTCCACCCCAAAAATAGTCACAAAGCTTCAAAAATGTACAAAACAATCTTTGGACTCACCGTACATCCTCAGTGTTCCTTGATGGATCCCTGAGACGCTCATGTTGACAGCAGCTGAAGTGCGACTGACTGACTGACAGCGCAGGATGGGCGCAAAGCACATGAGGCTCAATGTGAGTTTTAATGCCTTAATCCTCATTCCGCGGGGACGTCGCTTTTGCATCAGAGGCGGTTGCAACGGCACGCACAAGCATGTGGCCCTGCCTTTCATTTCTCACCACGGCAAATCTAATCAGCGCCAATGCAAGCGTTGGATCAAGAATAATTTACGGACCAAGCGAAACGGTTTGCTTGGATGGTGTGGCGGAACCGGAGCCCAGACCTCAAGCCCTTCACACCCCCCCTCTCTCTCTCACGTCCAACATCATACCGCAAAGTGAGCATTCTCGTCTCGGTGAAAGGAAGGATATTTGAGAGAGCGCTTGTATTGGATCTCATGAGGAATTGATGAGAAATCGCTCACGAAGTAGCCAGTGAGCGTGTGTCTGTACAGTGTTGAGATTACGTAATTACAGTTCTGTTTCGGGCTAGAGCGGCTCAAACCTCTAAACCTTCTTCGACTGGGTTATCATCCAAAACCTTCCCGGCGGCGAATAAACTGCTGAGGCATCAACATCACTCATGTGAGCACAATCCCGACGAAAGCAGCTCGATGGGAAAGCATTTTCTTTATTCATCCGTCACTGATTCGTGTACGCGCGCAGATGAGTTGCTGTCCTACGGACCCGCATTTCAGTACACCAAACGAAAGATGATGAGATCGGCGCAATTCATTTGATCACAATTAGGACAAGAATTCAATAAATATTCTTCATCTAAACAGAAAACGCACATATATTCAAAACCAATAAATAATATCTGAACGTGATGTGCGGACTTGAATAAATAATTTCTTCAGCGACTGATCGTCTGAAGTTCACACTGTGATGCAGTTTCAACAACAGATTCAACAAACAGATTACCCGAACTGTTTGAATTGATGTGGTGCATATTCGTAATTTTTTTTTTTTTTTTTAAATAGTCCACAACACTAAAAAGAAGTTCTCAAAGCGTTGTAGTTCAAGACTAAGAAAGCTGATCTTCATATTGCTTTCGGAAGCAGTCCCCAGCGGGGAAGAAGTCCCAGCATCTCTCTTGGTACATTTTCCACACATATGACTCCTAACGTATCAAATAAAGAGAAGGTCAAGATTAGAATTAGAAGACAAAGTTGCTGCCTATCACCAAAAAGTCTTAAAATAAATGAAGAGAGGCCAATGAAGAAAAGCAAGAGTGCTCACCTGTCCCGTGTGCTCGGTCTCATCTTTGTTGATGAGATACATTAAGAAGAACCTGCAAGGATCACGCATTTGAATGTTTCATCATTGTCTGTGCATTCATGACGCAGGTTCGCTCACGCACGCAAGCGCACGCTCACATGTAATTGGCCAAGTTGTGCTCATCCAGCGTGTGAGTCTCAAATCCATGTGGCGTTGTATCGAAGTAATCACTCCCGATGCCGCAGATGAAGCATTTGGTCTGGAGATAAACACCAAAAAGTCGGCGAGCCACATTCGACTGATATTGCCGCCGAACTGCCAAGTCGTAAGAGCTCATTAGCATACCTCCATGTCTTCTTTAACCTGCTCTTGCTGATCTCGGAGCTCTCCGAATGCGTCAATGATCAAACCTGCACAGAAATATTTGTCACAGCAAGTTACCTAATGTGTTGTTTGGTAACTTAAGCAACGCTTTCTTTTACCCTGGATGATGGCCAGCAGGATGACGATGACAAAGAAGAAGAAAGTTATGTCAAAGACCACGCGGTATAACTCATATTCATCCCCGGCGGGATCCTCAATCTCATCTCCGATGCCTCCGCCAGCGCGTACGCCAACATACATGTGGAACAGGTAGCACTGTAGCGAGAGAGAGAGAGAGAGAGAGAAAAAAAAAGTATTTACAGGTGTCTCAGGAGCAGGTGGGAGCGCCGTACGTGGAAGTTCGTCCCAGCTCGGCAACGACTCACCGTCATCATGTCGTCACATTTCATATCGGGTTCGTCCTCGTCTTCGCTCTTGTTGTAGAACTTGCGGAAGAAGTTGAAAGCCACCACCGTGTACAGGTACACCACCACCGCAAGCAGGCCCACTGTCATCATCAGCTAGAAAGGGACATCAGGGGACCGGTGAGCGCCATCATACAAAAAAGTGGGGTCAAATACAAAATGGAGTCTTGGTAAATACAGTATATCGGGAATCTTTCACATGCCTGTTTTCCGTTGTGTGTCACAGAGGAGAGAATGGTGCGGAGGGTCTTGACGCCCATGGCGATGTCCAGCAGATGGCATGCGAAGAAGAAGTTGTTGTAGTGGCCAAGCAGGGACATAATCAGGTACCAGCACAAGTAGAGGAAGGTCTGAAAGACATACAACAAAAAAAAGAGCTCTGGCTGACGGAGATGGAATTACAGAGCGGAATCATAATGCTGCGGCAGCTTTGCTCAAGATAGCAAAGAAACTGATTGTTGAAAAAGCAGCATCGTGACCCTTCCATTGCAAGTCAGGGGTGTCAAACTCATGTTTGTCGTTTTGAAGCTTTGCTCAGAGGGCCGTTAGGACAAAGAAATGTTTGATCATCTCATCGTATTGCAGCGCAATACTCAAAGAAATGGATAGATTACTAGTTTTGAAATCAGAAGTCAAGGAAAGTCGCGTGTTCAGCTACTATGAAGTTACGGTAAAAAAGGGTAAAAGGCCCAATTTTTGCCCTTAGGGACTAGTAGAAGTACAGTACAGTAACAGAGTAGCACAAGTTCGTTGTGCTTACGCCGTCTGTGAACACAACGCCAAATTTCCAGATCTGGTACTTGATGTCGATGGCGGTAGCCCTGAAAAGACAAAACACACATCCCGTTCTTATTCGTCCCATCTGCTAGTCTGGTATGCATTTGATTTGCCTACCACGCGAATGTTGAGGTGTCCGATTCCTCTTGTTTCTTTTCGTGCTGCTGACTCACATCCAAAGACGCTAAGTCCACACCCAGAAGTTCAGCGATTCTTTCCCGTCCGTAAATATCTCCATATTTATCCAGAACCTGAATACAGACATTAGACTCCAGCAACAGGTTCAGACTTGCATTTTAACGGCAAAGCGACTCCACTCACCTTTCGTTTCACAAACTTGTCCCAGTAGTTGTTGGGGAAAGAGCTGGAAAGGGGAACAGCAAACACGATTGACCAGAGTCATTTGAGGTATGAATCCACATTTGCGAAAGGTGTCCTTCTGCTTACGGCGTATTCAGGACCAGTCGATCCCACTGGCCCTTGATGTCTTCATCCTCCGGCTGCTCCGTGATGTAGAGGCCGTCAAACTCCAGCTTTCTTGCGAGTTCTTTCTCCCGTTTGAAGATCACCAGCGGAATCTGATTTGGGAACCGACGCAAATATTTTGGTGAGGGGGACCATCGCGATCCCGCGCCATCAAATCGAAGACAACAGCGAAGCTGGGCCCACTTTGAGGCAGTTGTAGCCGATGATGCAGATGAAGGAGATGAGGGTGTGGACAATGGCGAGGAAGGACAGCGTGGGCTGCATGTAGCCAGTGCTCTCCTCTAAATAGTAATAGAGGGGCACATCTTCCTCATCCTCATCCCCGTCGCTCATTCCAGAAGCGTCGCCCTCATCTCCGGAACCCTCAAAGAGAGCGGAGCCTTCGAAGAAGCCACTTCCTTCCGCCAGCCCGGATCCTTCCACGTCTTCGCCCTCAGGGGGGCTGTCGGATACCTTGCGCCAGACAGACAATGCCAGGTATTATTTAATCTTGACGTGCCGTCACTATTCGTCCTAGTTTTAGAAAATACAGAGTAATAAAGTTTGAATGCAATATCTCACCTTGTAGAAGAGCAGAATGAAGTTCAACGCAAAGGCGAGGAACAGAGCCAGAAATCGCAGGTTGTAGAAGTTTCTGGAAAGGTAGTTCTATCAAGGAGGGAGGAAATATGAATGTGCCATTCATCCATTTTGCACACCGACCAATAGAAAATAATATATTATTGTCATGATAATGAAAAAAAAATGCAGATGTATCAAATTGGCGTCATCGCAACGATGTGAGAAAAATGTCGTTCACCATGAATTTATTTCTCTGCGTTTCCAGCTCGGTCCAGATTTGGAATCCGCCTCCCTTCTTGGGCTTCTTTTCTTTTTTCACTGCAGATTTCTTCGGTTCATCGGCATCCACTTTGGCGTGACTCTCGGATTCTCTCTCTGCTTTCTCGCCGTTTTCGACACTGGAAACGTTTGTTGCATTACTACCACAGTGCGTTTTGTTTTATTGCCATTTGTGTGTTTGTTAGCAGAGTAGAGCATTTCCTCGTTGTCTTAGCGTACAATGCAGAGACACATTTTTTTTTAGGTTAGGTTTTGTGATATGCCCTGCCAAATGAACTTGGAGATAAAGGAATGAAGTGCTATACTCGGCCTTCTCTGGTTCCGGGGGCGCTTCTTCAACGGGTGCTGGTTCTGGAGGCTTCTGACTGACATCGGCCTCTTCTGGCTGCTGCGATAGAAGAGAACCACACAAAGGAGTCAGGAACCTTGAAACGCTTTACCGTTACATTTACAAATGGACCAACACCGACCATTTTCCTCTTGGTGATAGGTGTCCCTTCGGGGGTTGGTGGCTCGACCGGGGCCTCGAACCCCATGTCACCAAGACCACCGGGGGCATCAATACCCGGTACCCGCCCCCCTTCCTTCTCCTGGGTATCCTCCTCCTCCTCTTCCCCACTCCCGGTGTCTCCAGTGTCCGTAACCCCGCCCGTGTCTTGCTCCTCACCTATCCCGGGTTCCCCGGGTCCATCGCCGTGCACATCGTCCTGTGTCGGATCCGGCATGCTCGCCAAAATCTCTGTCACCGTGATATTTTTAGCTCCTTCCACTAAGCCGCCTCCAAACAGGGCGTGCCAGATTATCATAAAGAAGCCTTTGCACACGTTGTAGAAGAAGTGCAGGATGCTCATGAGGACCGCCCAGAAGAAGGTGGACAGGGCAACCACAATCTCTTTCAGGGTCATCTTCCTCACTCGCCGATATTGCCGGCGAAGATTCCGGAAGGTGAAAACGCTGAAGAAGCTCAACGTGCTGTTTATGAAGTCGGCAAAGGCCGAGCTGGACTCCGGCGGCGCCTCCTCGCCATTGGCGTCCTCTTCTCCTGCTCCGATGGCCGCTCCCGCTCCTTCTTCCCCCGCAGCTTCCTCCAGCTCATCCTCGTCCTCGCCCTTTTCCTCTTCCTCCTGCTCGGAAATCTGCGAGGCGATATTCATCTCAAAGATGGTGTCCTCGCAGAAGTTGACAAACATCTCCATCTTCTCGGACTCGCCGCCCTCGTTGACGACGTCAAAGATGAACTGTCGCTTGGACTCTCGGACCTGAGGCATCTCCCATTGCCTGCGGTTGACCTCGCTGATCTCAAAGTAGATGCGCTCGATCTTGCGACTGGCGCCCATGATCTCAATACGGCCCAGGAAGGGCGGAAGTAATTGAGCACGCTCTCGGCTTGTTCCAGGAAATTCTGCAGCCGGGTGTCGTGCGGAACGTGCTCGGACAGGTTGGTGAGCAGCACGGCGATGTTGAAGCCAATGTCCTTGGCGGGCTCCTGGAAGCGACTGGCATATTCCTCATAGTTGATCATATCGTTTTCATCCGCTTCCGAGCAAGACAGAAGGAACTGGATCTCCGAAGGGGTGTACTGCTTCTGGCTGTCCATGGCCTTCTGGAAGTCCTTCTTGGAGATTAACCCACGCGGGTCTGTGATGTAATCTCGGAAGGCATCGGAAGCCACGATGTCTTTCAATTTGAGGAACATGTCGAAGAACTTTAAGATCATCTCCACGTTGCTGGATGACTCCACTAACATGTCCACCATCTGACGGGCGATGGTGCCATTCACCACGTTCCCTGAGTGACACAACATAAGCCTCTTAGAAATCGAGATTCGACAAGCACAAGACTTAACTTGAAACATCTGCACGCTTTACCCTCCAACAGCGAAAGCAACATGACCACCATGTCTTTCTGCAGGTCCAGAAGCTCCTTGAGCAGACCGATCTGACTCGAATCCTGCAATAATTCCAAAGAAACACCCAATGGATTATAACTACGACTGCATCACTCTGTAACATATTAGGGGTTCAGAATTACTGGAGGAGATGCAGCCACTGGGAAGGGGGAAGCAGAAAACACAAGTATAGATCCCCCGCAGTTATGACAGCGAATTATCGGACAATAAAGGATGCCCGGTTGCTGAAATGGACAAATATTTGCTGCACTCGAGTGGAGTTAAGTTCAAAGGAGACACCACAAAAAAATCACAGCACAAATGAAGAGCATCTTCCAGCAGGCTCATAATTAGTCAGGTCAAATGGCCACGTGTTTGCAAAGCTTGTTAAATAGCAAGCGCATACAGAGAGCGGATGTTTCATTCAAATGTGTTTTCCAACAGCAGAATATTAAAGTATATTAAAATGTAGACTGGAACAGTGGCGGTTAAAAGTCAGTCACTTTCTCAGGAAGTTTTGTAGTCGCCTGCTTGGTTGTCATAAATTGTTCCATCCATGAAGATAGTCTCACACTTGGCCTTATTCACGTCGAACTGTGTTTGTGGAAATTCTGCTCTTAGAATGTTTAATGAAATAATCATGGTAATCCAAGGGGGGTTCCTGAAGAGTTTTTCAGATAACCAGTCATTGGAATCCATCTCTCTAGTATGATGAAAATATGTTGCATTTTTAAATCTTGTAAAACTGTAGGATCACAGAAAATGCAAGGAGCAAGACTTTTATGAAGTCATGACAAACTTTAATGTATGTTAAGTAGTCTCTGTTGTGTTCTCAGTAAACTATACGTTAATGAAAGGCAGATTCTGCGTGGGATTTAGTTTATTCTGCTATTCTGGGTTCTTGAAAACATTTCAGGAATGCGGTAAAATGTCCGTCAACCACCCCCCAAACTCATGACAATTTTGCATTGTGAAAACATGTCTGCCTTGAGGCAAATTCTTAACATTGTGTGGGGAAGCTTTCAGTGTCATTTTTAACAGATGTTAAATTTACAAGTGGAGGGAAAAGGGATATTGCGTAGAAATTGTAGTGAAAGCTTTTCCCGAGACATCAAATTCCATAAGGAAGACTATTCCATTTTTTTTAAAGCAGGCGTATAAAAACAGCCTGAGGTGTGAAACCAAAGCGGAATAAATAACAAACACATCAATCGATAAATAAAGTGAATACATACTTTACCCTGCATTGAACATGTGGAAGACATTTTAAATAATCAATCAAAGATTCAGAGTCTTGAAACAATTACAACAATCATGTGCATGAAAAAAAAACAACTGAAGAATATGTTGAAAAAAAATAGCTTCAACAAAAATTGCCAGAATTTGCAGGCTAATTCCAAATATTATTTCAGTTATTTAATTTACTGGTTGAATTTATAGGTTAGAGTACATGATGCAACACAGCAAATCAAATACCGTACTAGCATTGCCAGAAAAATGTTTGTCGGATTTTGTAATTGATGTGAAAATGGCGAAAAAAAGTGCCTCTCTTGACTCTCTTATAGAAAATTTTACTGCACTTTAGCGAATGAATACAGTTTCTTATTTGATCTTTTCCTTTTTTGAAAAGAAAGAGTGGAAATGCGAATTTTCCTATCGTCATTCCAATATGTTAACAGTTCAAGAATGACAAACTTGGGAACACGATGCTAAATGTCGTTTGATGTTTGCCTCATAAAAATGTGAATAGGCATAAAGTTTTAACGGTATGCTTCATGATATCGACAATGGCTGCGTTATATTCATGTGACCCATGGCGGCCATGAGAGTGTGACGGTGAACCGCATGCACACCACGATGCTGACACCAAAGCAGTTCAATGGAATGCAGCAACCATTGATTTCCCTCTTTGCGCTTGTGCCCGTGCTGACTATTTGGTTTGAATCGATCTTCCGACATAGGTTTGTCAAGGAAGGTACCGGCGGTAAGATCTGGTTTAGTCAACAACCACGAGCAGCGCACGGAGCACACGACGCAAAGATCCTGCCACATATGCAGTGTACTATAAAGTATGACTGAGGCGCTTGCGGGCACAACATAAGGTACGCCTGCCAAATCTAATGAGATATCATGCCGGACCTGCATTAAAAATAGTGCATTTACAAAAACGAGACCATTTTGAAAGCATTCAAAACATGACACAACACAATAAGTGTTCAAGGCAGCATTTTTTGATACCCTTGGCATTGGATATCATTCAGACATGTGGACTAAAAAGTCACAAAGGCAACGGAGATCATGATGGAGCTGATTGAGATTCAAGTGACAGGAGCGTACCTGAGCCAGTTTCATCATCATGTGAGCAAAGACGTGGAGGAAGCCCACAATGGCATCCCACAGCCTGCTGTGGGCCAGGGACTGCTGGTTACCCGTGCACGGGCCCTGAGGAGACAGAGGTTCTTTATTTTTATTTTTTTTAAAAAGGACGAGCAGAAAAAACAAAACAAAACAAAAAAAAACCCCACTGAAGTGTCTTTAAATTTTTTATTTTTGTTTTACCTGAATATATTCAGTGAGACTGTTAAAAATCTGTTTGGCGACTGTCATTGCTTTGGAGAAATTTTTCTTTCCTGGCTCGTCGATTATATCCTTGCCAGAGTAATACCAGTAAAAGTCACTGATTGATTCCTTCAAAGAGAAAAGATGGCACAATAATCACTCACATGTCGTAGATTATCGAGATTGGGAAAAAAAAAAAAGACAAATGAGAATGAACAGATATATTTGGAGACCTGCAGCCTGAGCAGGTAATCGACTGTACAGATGATGATGTTAATGGTTGTTGTGCTTCCTATCTGCGTCCTTAAGTAGTTCTGAAAGTCTGCAAACGGGACGCAGGTCATTTTAGTGGCAGCTCACAACGCGGCAACCGAAACTACGAAACATCCTCCGCACTCACCGTTATTGTGACCCTCGCAGAGCAGCTGCAAGAAGCGGAAGAGGTCACAGGTGAACTCGTCGTCTGCCATGACCTTCTCGTCTAAATCAATGAAAAGTTGATTTGAGAAGCCACATTATAGCTCCAATAACAAATGTTCCCAACCGGTCTGGCCAATATGCTGTTTTGGGCCGATAATAATCCAACAGAAGAGTACAAATATTTACATTTTATTTTATTTAAAAAAATATTTTGATGATGTGCACAAATCAATTATTACAATGTAAAGGGATCAGATAAAATAATCATGTGCCCGCCGTGAATGTAAGATGATTATGGGCTTGACCTGCGCCGTAAACTTATGCATCATGTGAATTGAATCTCGACTGAGATGCTTGCCGGATGTCGTTTCTTGTTTTTTTTTTTTTTTAATGCCACTAAGCATGTTACGTAAGTCATAATTCAGCCTCATTCGAATGAATTCTCATTTGCTGTGGTGTTTGTTTGTACGTTTTAAATTTTAACGCATTTTAGTCATGCTTTTTTTTTTAACACATTTGAAGTTACGTACATAACAACTTTCAGAATAAGTGTGGCATTCAGTGATGAGCAAACGCATTGAAAACAGTCACTGGCCATACTATTAAGAACGCTAACACTTCATTGGCACAGTCCAAAAAAGAAAAAAAAAACCTCAAGAGTTTCTCTGTTACTGACACTCAAAGTGAACATTATTTAGCATTGGGCATTATACTGCTGTAGTTCTTTGAATCATAATACAAATTCTATTCATGATGGGGATTTGCCTGCTGACAAAAATGCAATTCAGAGGAGAAAGACACTTACTGGTACCCTCCTCTGAGACCATGCCCAGACCCTCGGCTTTGTTCTGCCTCTCAAAAGCATTCAGGTCCAGGACACTGTGGACAATATGAGCAATGTATCCCCACAATTTGGTGACATGACACCACTTTTTATTCAGTAATTTAAAACAAACCTGCATGTTTGCATCAAGGCTTGGACACTCAAAAAGAAACCAACATCCTTTTTATCCCTCAGGTACTCCAGCATTTTCTGCCAAGGTGGAAGAAAAAGTGCCAATTTGTATTCATTCAAGTATGTCATGTGGACTGCAACTAAGGGGCTTACCCGTTGAACCTCACTATTTCCACCGTTGAGAATGGAGATGCCCAGTTTGAGGGTTGTCAACACCATTGGGCCTGTCTCGCCTATAAAAGCAAATATGGCGTCAGAAAGAGTCGAGGAGGAGGGCGGCAACGTGCTCGACTGTAAAGAAGCGGGGCGGAGAAGGTCCACCTTTGCAGGCGCTGATCATCTGCAGGACCATCTCTGCAGCTCCACGGTTGTGAAGCCTGGACTGCTGGTAAAGGAGCCTTTGTTTCTCCATTTCTTTCTCCTGCGGCCGACAACATGATGAATACGCGCCACGTGAAAGCCTCGCACATTTTGAATGTAAATGGATAGATATCATATTGTAAGACTCGGAATGTAACTGCATATTTTTCAGGGTCGGGATGGGATTTCGAATTGCCATTGAATCGTAGAGCTAAATGTATTTCTATCCATTTATATTCTTGCTGAAACTCACACTCATACACCTTTCACTCAAGTCTGTCATGATTTTACCTAATTTATGCAATGTAGACTTACCAGTTTATTTTAATTAGTCCCTAATTTAGGTTTCATTCATGAGCACACATGCAAATAATGTGTTATGACTGTGTATTCAGTGTATCCATCTGATACATTTGCACACTCTCACACTTGACTTTATTAATGGTGGAGTCACAACACTACTTCTTCACGTTTGCCGGCTGGAGCAAGCGTTAGACTACAGGAAGCAGCAACGGCCCAACATTGCAGCCATGAAGCTGGCGGCTTTTGTCTGCGAGGTGCAGACAAGAGCTGCAATCCCTCTGTGTCGGAGATACTCATTTGTGAACCTCAAGGTAGAATTAGCTTTCCATCAGACTCATTGCACTTTTATGGAGTCCAAAATGTTCATCTACAGATCAAATGTAAAGTGCACTTTGAGACATTAGTACCCCTAAAGACAGCACTAACATACTTATTTTCTGACAGCGTAAAGTATAGTATAGTATAGTATAGTATAGTATGCAGAATGCCATTTCAGGGGCGAAAAATGGCCATTGAATGAATATCTCTGAATCAGAAGAGACATTCCTCTCTTCAGCCACATATCACAAATCAGCGCGGAGCATCCCCGCATCCTAAACCTCCCAACCGCCCGCACCACAACCCACCCGACCTCCCGCCACCCGCGTATGCCTAACCGAGCTTGACCCACTATGTGTCACGTTGTACACGCCTTTCGCCTCCATCGTGTACCTGACTACGCTGAGTGCGATGCACCAATATCGCCGATCTTGGCTATGTGCGTGAATGTTTAGCTTCTTCAAACGCTTCTGCTCTGTAGTCTGTCAGTAGGCTATGTGAGTGGGGAACGGGGGGAGACACTGATCAGCAGCATTCAAGTTAAGAAAGATGGAGGTTAGGAAGGCGGGAGTGATTACATGAAGTCACAAGAGCGATAGAGAGAGAAGAATGGGACAGTAAAGACATAGCTTGGCCGTGTTAAAATGCAACAACAGTCTTGTGCACATTTGACTGTGCCTTAAAATTTCTAAAATATTATGGCTTCAACAGTTGATCATCGATGCTAGACCGGATTATATCTTAGTGTGGCAAAATAATAAAAAAAAAATACACAGATGATAATTACAGTGGTACCTCGGCTCACGAACGCTTTAGCTCACAAACTTTTCGCCTCACGAACATTAATTTCGCGAGCATTTAGTCTCAGCTGACGAACTAGTTTTCGGCGGACGAACCAAACCAAGCGGTCGAACAGCGCCCCTGTGGCGGCCGCGAGAAGCTGACGCACGCTCACGGCGTTCACTTCGTCACCCCCTTTCTTTGAATGGGGTCGTGGTTTGAGTTGATAGGCACTTTTGCTATTATGGGACCGAAAAAGACCCCACCACAGACTAGTGTTAAGCCGAAGAAAACTCTAAAGAAAATTACGATAGACCAGAATAAGGAGATAATTGAAAAACACGAACGAGGTGTGCATTTGTGTGACTTAGCGTCCCAGTACCAGTACGCTAACACACAACAGGTGTCAATTAAGAGGTTTTTAGTCAGCAAAAAGGATAAAGAGTCTCCTTCTAAGAAGCAAAGAAGAGAAGCCACACCGGAGGTTGAGTTACCTACAGTCCTTATGGAAGGTGACTCTCCTTCCAAACCGTAACCCCCTCCCTCCCTCCCCCTCCCACTCCATTCCATCAAGCCATCAACTACGATCACAAAGGTAAATAAAACGACTTTATTATACAGTACAGTTTATTTCTTTAATTTCAATACAATAGCACATTTATCATACATAAAATACGGTATATTTTTGTGTAGTTTTAAGGCTTATTTAGTCGAAAATTATGTTTATGGGGACCTGGGTTTCTTATGGGAAATAAATGTTCGGAAGACGAACCTTTCGGCTCACACACACTTTCTGGGAACCAATTAAGTTCGTGAGCCGAGGTATCACTGTATTCTTATTAGTACTGTTAGATTGGTGTTGACATTAATTTAGATCGTATCTAATGAGACCCAACCCAGATTGAATTGGTGTCTGACTGCGAGTGATACCGTTCAAGTTGTTCTTGCTTTGCCGCATCATTCTAGAGTTTTAAAAGACAATGTTGCTTGCGGTGCTGACACTGCGTAATCATCTGGATTGGGGATTTGTCATTGTTTCCTAAGTAAAGCAGCTCAAAATGAATGACGCACAACAAACAAACAAACAGGAAAGGATGTAGCAGAGAGAGAGAGCAACGGTGGTGGTGAAATGATGTCGTGATGATGAGAGCACTCAATGCGTCGAGAGCTACCGCTCCACTGTGTTCCTGGTCCCCAGCCCCTCGCCGCCCATTACCAGTTCTGACTGTCGCACCTCAAAGGACATCTCATCCTCAGCCTCTTCCACCATTTCCTCTCCCCCTTCTTCTTCCTCACCAATATGGCAACTCTAAGACAAAAAAAAAAGGTCAATTTGATTTTGCCGCTCTTAAAATGCTCAAAATCATCTCGTCTGTAAGGACTCACTTTTGCCATAATATCTGCATATGCCATATAAAGATGATCTGTGTCTAGTTTACTGAGGAGAGGCCAGGAGAAAATTATTCTTGTAACTGTTTCTGATATGCTTTGACCACATTTCACCGCTCTCAAACCTCTTTTCTGTTAGAGCAGTGCGACTAAAATGCAGAATAAGTTGGTGGAGGGGATCCGGCTTTGTTTCTTTCTCCTCCTCTTCATCTCCTTCTTCCTGCTCCATCGCTTTCTGCAACAAACAGAGAAATGACCGCTGAATAAACCCGCAGAAAAAAAAAGATAAAAATCACCACCGAAAAATGAGTTGGCACTCACAGACAAGTCATCTATCATTCTGTCTTCAAACGCGTAGCCCTCGGTGTGAAGCCAGTTGCGCTTGTATCCCTCAAGGAACATGTTGGAAGCTCTGTGCCTGCAATTGTAAAACGCATACAAATTGTTTGATTTTAAACATTTATTTGGGATTGGGCTGTCTTTCATCGTATCCTTTCATTCATCACTTGCCTTTGATAGAAATGTGTTTTGAAAGGTATCCAATTCCTGGATTTATGTTGTTGTTGTATTGTAAATCATGTTGTTTTAAATCTATTCTTGACCACTACATAGCGGCACCCATGCTACTCTAATAAGGTCTAAATTTGAAAGATGACCGAAGAAGAAGGAAGAGAAGCCGGAAGTTGTCCGCATAGCCTAGTTGGAAACTATGTACTTTCAGGAAGCAACGGCAGTAGCAAGTTCATTTTTTAATGTATATCTTTGGGTGTTATTGTTGTTGTGAGGTATGGTGAGCGAAAAAAAAAAATCTTGTCTTGGGTCACGATAGATTGCGCAGATGTACCTAAAACTGTGGCAAAGGAGCATGAAGACATCTTTACCTTGGTATGTTGTACAACGGCGTCATCCTGAAGCACGCAACAACAGCCCTGCGTCTCTGCTTGGATAGCAATTTATGCCACACCATCTTTTTGGATTTAAATGGATGCTCCGTCTATTGAAAAACATACAAAGCCAAATGAACATGAAACAAATCAGATTTTCTCACTTCTCCATTGTTGGGATGAAAGAAAGAAATTGCTCACCACTTCAAGGTGATAGAGGACGGCGGAGACCTCCTGCACTCTCTTGACCACTTTCTCTGGCGCATCAGCATCCTCGGCCTTTCCTGCCATTTCCTTGTAGAGGGCCATCTGCCAGCGCATGGACGGATTGTCGACCTGTACGTAGCACAGTAACTCCACTATTTAGGACACCTGACCTGCCCGGACCATTGGAACACGCATGGGGTGAGACCTTTCCTTGCAGGTGGAGATTATTCTGCAGGAACTCTCTCACTTCTTCATCGGTATCTCTCTGTGCAGCAGAGAAAGAACAGCAGCCTTAATGTATTTTTATTTAAAACTGGTTATGAATTCACATCTCACTGAATTACCAAAGAGTATCGAATCTTGGCCAAATTGATCAGCTCCTGGTCGGCAGGGGAGCACATGTTGAGGCCAATGGGGAGCATCTTCTTTAAAGCGGCCACAATGAGTGAAGTCTGCACTGAGTAGCGGTCCCCCCGTTTTTTCTTCTTGGTACGCTCCGCATCCGAGCCTCCGCCCTGGCACAAAGTACAAGCAAGTATTCACAGTATCTCATAACGTGCCACAACCGACACTGCCGGGTACCCAATTCAAGAGTTGACCCAAAACCGCGGAGACTATTGCTCCCGCTCAATCGCTTTGAGAGCGCAGCATACTGTTTATTATGGAATGACAGCAGAACCTCGCAAATAGCCAGGTAAACCCATGAAGGGATGATGTCGCAATGTGCAGAAAAAACAAAGGAGGTGGCGAAATAAATGTCAATCGACAAAGACAAAAACCTACTTTCTCTGAGCTCGGAGTGGTCAGTAGAGGGTGTGGTGGAAGTGTGGGGGGGCAACGTGAGGGTCTCGCTGGCTTTGTCAAAGGGAGTGGGCGTTAAAGGAGTTTTGTAAAACCGGTTTGCTAAAGCGTGCAGTGAAAACTGAAGAGACAAACCATTCGTACATTACCATGAACAAAATGACTCATCATGACATCAAATAAGTTGAAGGTGAAGATATTATCTGTTAGCCGCTTCAGAACATAACACAATGAAATTAATGACTTAGTTAGAGACTGTTAATAGGAGCGAGCTAGTCCCTGTGCTTGACTTCCTGCACCCCTTTCCTGTTTTCATATTCAATAAAATGCATGATTTTATTTGGTTATGTACTGTATGTTAAGTAGTGAAAACAGCATTTTTTTTTTGCCATATAGTCAGGCATGCTGCAGCTCAATAACAGAAGTCATGTTCATGAGCAACAGAAGCGACACACAGAGTAAAGAAATCTTGAATTTGAATTTTTGACTCTCAAGGGCACACAATTATAAATGAGTTTAAAATTTCCAGTGCATTCAGCATTATCTTTATTATTGTTTCTGTATACACCACACACTGTATTAAAACACTGCCGACTGTTTTATGAGATATGTTTTTAATTCTTTGCAGCAATCTTGTGCCTTTAATAGCTAGCTAGCTAGAATTTTCTGACAGTGTAAATGAAAACAAAACTATTCTCTCCAGCACTGTTGACACAGTCCATCATATTTATATGCTTTATGTACAAGTGCCATATGTCCAAGTATAAGAGCGCATGAGCCACGCCTTCAGTTCTGCTTCCGTGTTATGGGAACAGGCTGCAAAGCGTTCCGGAACAATTTAGACATTAAGTATGAATTGATGTATTGGTTAAAAACATGGCCATTTGGAGCACGTTCTAACATGGCAACCCTAAGGCTCTATCAACATGTAGGCCTGGTCATGTTAAGCCTCAGGTGTGTTAGTGGGTTTGCATATTTCAGGATTTTAAAGGAAAGGCAACCCTGAGGCTTCCAGGGAGGAGAGAAGAAAGAGCACAGAGAAGTATGAGGGGGCCGTCACAGATATGATTCAGGATTGCCTCTCTCACACACGTGAAATCTTTTCATACATACTGAAATGCTTTCATATAATATACAACCCCCCCTCACATGCTATTGTGAAACACCCTTACATACACTACTGGAGTCCTTTCGCATGTAATACTGAAACCCACTTGTTTATTATACTGCACTCTAGAAGTGTGCACGAGAGTATTCCAATCATGACTCAGTGTTTTTCACAAATCACTTTCTATGAGAGCATTTCAGTCATGTGCGTGTGAAAGGTCATCCTGAATGACGCCGTGACAGCCCCTCGGAAGAGAAGGCTAATATCATCTTCTAGTGGCAGAAAGCTGCATTACACAAGCTATAGGTCAACCCACCAGCTAGGAAAGGAAACAAGAGACACTCTACAAGATTCCAACTTGACTATGATCAAAGGAGAGCAAACTGACAGCATGATGGCACTGGGCTCTCACTGCCACCGTGGGCTTGGTGCAAAGTTCAGTGCCATGAGCCCAACTCTACAGCTGAGTACTTTCATCAAGCGCCTCCAGACTCCCCCCCTCACACACTGGCAGGACCGGGCACATCTCTTGCATGAGTGTCTGCCCTGATATCCAGTGATCCTTCGTGGCAGTATGGTTCATGTCTTATTATCCGACAAAATAGGACGCTGAGTGTGTTTGTTTACATTGGCGGGATGCAGACGGTTTTAAATGAAACCAAATCCAAACGGCTCTGTGAAGGATTTTCCTCATCATGTCTATTAATAAAATGGCCTCGGTATTTATAGCAATGACAAATTCTCAGCTGACACCCTGGACGCAGCTGCCTGTGCTGAAAACGGTTGACGTGTCAGGACGTGCCCTGCGGAATGTAAATGTTACTCTATATGTGCGTCCAAATGTGTATGCTTATACACTACACATACAAAAGTATTGGAACACTTTATGGGGCCTACAGGAAGTAAAAATGGTCGACTCATAAAGTTTTAACAGTTTATGCGCTTCTGCCAAGCGTTTTGTTTGTGTGTGTCTGTACCGTGGGAATGTTATGTGCGGATCAAATGTGCCAGTGTGTTGGGGAGGTTGATGAAAAGCGCCCCCAAAGTGAGGTGCCATGCGGTCAGCACAGCGGTCGTGCAGGAGCAAAGTCTAACCTCTGAGTCCCCGCCCTGGAAAACCCAGCCGCAACCCAACAGATGAGGACAAAAGGGACAGCCAAAGAGAACATATTGTTAACACAACTGCTTTTGCTCGCAAATAGCTATTTAAAAATCAAACCTTTGAAATTATCTGAACATACCACAAAAGTTTTACAGTTGACTTCATTTATGACAAACGTGACTTTCACCCATGACAGTAGGAGGAAAAATGTGTTACATGGAAAAATTGCACTACTGGATCTGCATCGGTCGCACTGACAAAACTTTGCACTCCGTCAACTCACCTTACTCATTTTGCTCTTGCTGTCAGCGGTGAGGAATGACATGTTATTGATCTCATTCATCACCACAAAGTTCTGCTCCTCTCGCTTGAAGTTCTGCAGCAGCAGCATCACAGAAACTTAAACAACAAATTCATACAAGCAGCTGTCGATGCTAACGGCGAAATGCATGCAACACTCACGTGAGATTTCGACCAGAATATGAAGACCTCTCCGACCATGCGGAAAAGCTCCTCAGCATCTGGGTCTGGGCAGGTAAGCCATCTTGCTCTGCAACAAAGGATATGACTTCAAGCCTCTCTAAAAGTCATTAAGATGAGCCAACGCGCATTTCCTTTACTGACGCTGAAAACCTAGCTCTTTGCCAAAATAGTAATTTTCTCATCACTTTTAGTTTCTCAACACACAAAAAAAAAACCTTGTGACCTATTTCAGAAATTTATGGGGGGACTCGGCACGAGCCAAGGATAATCCCAATAAGAGTTGGTTCAGATCTGTATAGACGTAGACTCCACTGTGAATGATTCAGAAATGTCAGTTCACAGACTTCTTGAGTGTGTACCTGTTGTTGTCCACATAGCGAATGAGGAGCGGGTACAGCGCATAAAGGTCTCGGCAGAGGACGGCAAACTCATCCTTTATAGTGCCATCTTCCTCGTCACCTTCCGATTTGCCCTCCATTCGCAGATGGTCTTCTTCGGCCACCACTTTAGATGTGCGCTTTTTTAGCTTCTCCATTGTTGGGATGAAATGGGATTTGAGCATCTCTGGTTTCGCTCGGCTAACAATGGGCTGTGAAAACACTGGGAATGTGTGTGAAAGGGTGTACATTCATCAGATACACTTTCACATTTGGAAGAAAGCCAACATGGCGTCTTTGCTAAAATAGCAATGCTGTATTTTATGAGCTGAAGTTTTGATACTGTACTGCTGAATGTTGAATTTGAAAAATGACTCACCGGCCAACCTCTTCATCCAGGAGGCCTCGTCTATCCCAAGGTTGTTGACCACAATTTTCATGATGCTGCCCAGCAACTGATTGAGGTGTTCTGATGTGACTGCTGTGCAGAGCTGGCTTTCCATCTCAGGGAAGTTCTCCAGTCCTCGTTCCCACCAGCGAGGCAGGTAGTTACAGAGCATGGGCAAAGTGATCTCGATCACATGAGGCATCTCCGTATAGCGAGCGCCCGACTCTGCCAAGTCCCCGATCTCCTTCAGAAGAGAATCTAGCTCTGGGATATCTGGACATAGCTCCTGCACTTCACTGGGGAGGCCCAATACTTTGGTATTCATGGGAGAAGGTGTGAAAGAATTTTTGGGAGAGTCAATTCTTTATTTTGCATCATTACATCTATTCACAGTTGAACAAACTCACTGGCTCTTTCTCTCGGGGTTTTTGTGGTGTACACAGAGAAAGCGTTGAATTCATTTAGATGCGGCTCCAAGTAGGCCACTGGCATAGCTGCTGCCAGGTGAGCCAAACACTCACCGAGAGCTGGCCTCTGTCTGTAAATACAAACAACTAGCATATAGTATGTGAAGTCCTACAAGGTCAAATCATATCGTGGAATTCATGCAACTCTGCCTGTTACCTCTCAACATGTGGATTCTTGACTGTCCCAAGGGAGTAAATGCTACACATGATGCGATAGCATGACATCTGCAAGTCATCCACTGTGTATACGAAACAGATGGCAGTGATGTAACAATAATCATGAAACAATAAAATAAATAAATAAATAAATTGATTAATAAAAAACACAGACATTGATGTCAAGTAACTCACACATGACATCATCTCCAAATAGATGTTGGGCAATGTGATCAAACAGGGAAGTGAGGACTGGGAGTAGGGCAATGGTTGTGTAGTTAATGTTCTGGGACACGCCTTTCACTTGCTATAAAGGAAAAAGAAAAAATTGTGTCCCAATAATTGTGTCCATGAATGCATCATGCCATACCTGATTGCCTTTAGATACTTTGCCCAGTTTAAGGTTTTCCACCATCTTTTCGATATCATCAGCAGCACTCTCAAAAAATGACCGCAGCCCCGCTTTAACAATCTCAGGACCGGACTTCATCACAGTCCTAAAAAAACACACACAAAAAAAAATTATGAAAAGAAGATTGAGTAAAATCTCTTGAATGCATGTGCGGTATATCTATAAATACACTAAACCTCGCATCCAATGACCGGGCCAGAATGTGAAGACAGTTAACAATCGCTGACGCGTCCGTTCCTGCACACAAGTACAGAATCCACATGAATTGACTTTTGCATCCCGACATCAAGTTTGCCTGGGGGCAAAACTGTCCTCTTACCAAAGAGAGAAACTCTGTGTCTCACCAGAGCGGACATTTTACAGAAGATACTGAGGAGGAGAAGGAAGGGGAAGGCAAAGGAAACAAATAAAAGGGCAGAAAAAGAAAGGAAAATGCCAGAACAGGGAAAGCTGATGGAAGGTCAACGCGTGCAGATGAAAAGAACGCGTCTTTTGTAGGAGAGACGTCACCTTGCAATCATTTCCTTCTCCTTATTGGATGAATGGCCACCACTACCCAGGACTTTGGCAGGCGTGGACAAAAAGTAAAGGCAGTGGTTTTTGAAATACTGGTTGATCAGAGGCATCAGGATCTGAAAGCGTAAACCCATGACTTTTAGGAACATGATTGAGACAAATTACGTTTTACAGTCAATTAGGAAGATTATTCACACCTTTGCAAAGAATTTGATTTCCTGTTCATGGGGAGACTTTTCCACTCGTCCACTACTTACTACTGCCTCTGGAAACCACATTGAAAACGTGATTAAAACGTATCACTTCCCCAAGCATTGTAATTCTGTTTCAGAATGTTATTTTTTTTGTCATGCGCAGCAGTACCGAGATGAGCAATAAACTCCTGGGCAATTTCCATCCATTTCAACAGTTTCTGCAGGAAGCCATAAGCAAATCTTTTCTCAATGGATGAAATGTCAGATTCCATATCTTTCAGGCCCCTGAAGAGAAATAAATGTAATTCAAATTTCTCCACAAGAGGAGATCATCATCAGATCCGGCATGGGCAAAATAAAGATTTGTTTTCATTGTTCTGTGAAAAGGCGGCCCGGTGGGTCCAGTGGTTAGCGCGTCGACCTCACAGCGCAGAGGTACCGGGTTCAATTCCAGCTCCTGTTCTCCCTGGGCCTGCGTGGGTTTTCTCCGGGTACTCCAGCTTCCTCCCATATTCCAAAAACATGCACGGCAGGCTTATTGAACACGCTAAATTGTCCCAAGGTGTGAGTGTGAGCATGGATGGTTGTTCATCTGTGTGTGCCCTGTGATTGGCTGGCAACGGGTTCAGGGTGTCCCTCGCCTACTGCCCGAAGACAGCTGGGATAGGCTCCAGCACCCCCCGCAACCCTTGTGAGGATAAGCGGATCGGAAAATGGATGGATGGATGGATGGATGGATGTTCTGTGAAAAATATTGGATTAGTAGTTTGACCTTTGCAATCACCGTAATAAGGATTGCATAAATGTGCGTGCCTGTGTTGCTCCCCGCGTGACCAGCATAAAGGTAATCTCCAGCGCTCTAATTATGTATGTGTTGTCTGAAAAGGTAGGTTATCTGAGGATATGTTCTGCCAGGGCAACGCCAAAATATTCTTTCATAATATACATGAAATCAAATCGACATGTAGGCATTGTTACCTTGTGACAGCATATCCATTCAACTGCAGAAACTTTAGCAGCTCATAGGCTTTCTCTCTGTCTCGAGCTTTTTCTTTTGCTGTCAGGGTGTCGTATGGCACCAGGAGAGGATGTGTTCCACCTCCTGCCAAAATACAGAAGCAATTGCCTTGAAGACAACTAAGGAAATAAAAAAATAACCCCCCTCTCACTCTGTTCAATGATCAAAGTCTTACCTTTAGCTTGAAGCTCCAGCTTCTTCTTCCTGCCCCAAGTGTTATGGTAATTTTCGGCCAGCTGCTCAGCCATCGACTGAACATAAAATAAATCACCGTTGAATAAAGACCACCTGATTGGATTATACGCTGAGTTGTAACGAAGATGAAATTGGTCTGAACCTGCAGGTCTCTTGAGAGAGCCATGTGAGTGATGTCAATGGGCTGTGGACTGTAACCATGACT
Source organism: Hippocampus mohnikei (assembly GCA_026261675.1). NCBI lineage: Eukaryota > Metazoa > Chordata > Actinopteri > Syngnathiformes > Syngnathidae > Hippocampus > Hippocampus mohnikei. Next base: position 13,937,901 of record JAKGUB010000325.1, on the reverse strand, counting down.
TGGGTCGTAGGTCGCCTTGAAAGGGGATAATCGACTCACATATTACCAATGCAAAGCAAAAGCATGACAAGCAGCGTTACCTGAGCTGTCTGCGAAATTTTTCGTGATGCTGCCTTCTTCTTCTCTGACTCTTCCTCCTCTCTCGCTTTGTCAATGGTCCACTCCCAAGCGAGCATTGCTTTGACTGACTCTTTGATGGGCCAGCGGTAGATCTCCTTATCCTGCAAACCAGAGGGTCATACTTGTCACTGGTAGAGACAAGTAAAATAAATGCCCCATTGCACACACTTACCTTCTCGGAGAAGGTCTTGTATGGTCTTAGCATAGGATGGGTTTTTGCATTTTCATCCAGGACCTCGCCGTAAGACCAGTTATTCTGGATCTAGAACAACAGAAGCAATCTGAAAAAGAATCTGTTGACTTTGAAGACATCAGAGTGCTGGTCTTTATTGCAGAGGGGGAAAAAAATACTTTACCTTTTCAAAGGCCCATTTATCATGAGTATATTCAGCATATTTGTTCATGAAGGCATCCAGTCTTTCGGGGATGATTGTGCTGTGTGAGACAATTGATACATTGAGGTTTATAATAATAATAATAATACATTTTATTTATAAGCGCCTTTCAAGACACCCAAGGACACTACAATAACAAAAAACACAAAACAATACAAAACAATACGGGTTTACTTCAATTATAATGAGATTAAATTGAAAGGCATAACGGAGAAAAAACATAACAATCAGCTCACTTTGTAGTCTCCACTGGTTTTGGATCAAAGTTTCCCTCTGCGTCCACTGACGCCTTCTTTTCAGTCTTAGAAGAATAGCTAGCGTCTACATAGTCCGGGGGAATGGCACCGGCAATGGCACAGATGCATGGCATTGAGATTTTGAAAATCTCTGCATCAAATTTCTGTGAATCACCACAAAGACGACGTGAGTGCTCTGAGCCGCATTTGGTCATGATTTTTCACAGCAGTACCTTGTGTGCGAGAGACTCAAATATGCCCCAAAAAAGCTTGCGGGTCAGGTGCAGCTCTTCCTCTGATGCCACTCCAAAGTTGGCCCAGCCATTAGGGAGGCAGTAATACTTCCAGCAACGCTCATAGTGGTTGGTCAACAGCTGCAGAACGCACGTGCACGCACACACGCGTGCGCGCGCACACACACACGCACACACACACACACACACACACACACACACCCCAAATTACCCTTACAAATTGCAAATGAATTCTGAGTGATGCCGGAAACGAATAATATATATATATTTTTAAATGTGTCGTGTCAAGATTACGTGTTGAATGGTTTTTCTAAACTGTTAAAAGTTGCACTTACTTTGAGTGGCATTTTGGCAAACTCATTTAGAATGGGAACGTCAAAAACCAGCCGTCGTAGCAGATGCTGAAGCATGGATGGGCGAAGATGCCTGCAGTGAGGAACCAAACGAAAGGCTTAAACCATCAAACTAAAACAATCTAAAATGTTTCGTTATGAAACTCTTCATACTTGCACAAAGCCATAAGGCATTCCTCAATGATGTCTCGTTGGGCCTTCGTGAAGGCTCGTCCGCGAGACAGCCGGTAGATTGTGTGCAACATGGAATCAATCATAATGGCGCGGTGATCGCTGCCAGCGAAGAGCGGCGCGCATTTGGTGATGAGTGGCAGCACAGCAGAGCACAGGTAACGATTTAAAGCTAGCGCCATCTCGGTCGTACTGAAGGCAGCCTAGGAGACAGAAGAAAGTCCAACGGTAAATTACATGCACTGTGCTCAACAAAGGCCAAACAGCACTGTGGCTTTAAACGTCACCGTGTCGAGGGAGGCGGCAGCCCTCATGTCAGGCAAGAAGCCCACCTCCAGCACGTGGAGCAGGAAATCCTGATTATCAATACCGTACACTCTGTCCAGGAACAGAACCATAGGAGCTTTGTGATCAGGCACAAAACTGGCTGACATCTTTGGTTCTACGATGCTGTTGTCTAAATGGGAGAGATGATGCATTACAAGGACATCATTGACAAAAAAACAGCATATATAGTAATAGCAATTAATTGCAATTCTTCTGTTAAGATGGTAGTCGACAATATTGCTTCCTGAGTGTTCACCTTTTCCAAAAGAGGGAATCTGAACCGGAAGGCTGATGACTCCAACCAAATCCTCAAGCGGGACCAGAGACCTCAGGATGGCTCGGATCCTCAGAGCCTCGCCCTTTCCAGCCTGGATCAGCTGCAGGAGACACATTTGGTTCTTCAGTAAAGTTTCTCTCACACCTTGTTTTTTTTTTTTCTAAACCTGTTGATAAATCAAGCAAACAACTTACATGCATTTCAGGGGCACAACGTCCCAACAAGTCAATAAGTGCCGAGTAGAATGACATCACGGCGTTTCCCAGGTGCACCCTGTTCTCTTCGTGCTGTTCCTCTCCACCAAACCTACAATGGTTTATTTACACCGGGTGTCATGTACATCTTGTATTTTCTTCATTCAGCATCACCGGTGGAGCGTACATGGGAAAACGTCTGTCTTTCTTAACACTCGGCCCATCCCTGGCAGGATCCTCTGATATTTTGATGGCCTCTTCAATGGCAGCCAGGAGACCATTCCCACCTTCCCCTCTGAGGGCCGGACCAAAGCATTCGGGCCTACGGATGAGGAGGCGCACCACTACATTGGCATTCTCCTCCACGCTCTCTCCTGGGGAAACAAAATCATTGAGGTTTATTGAAAATAGATATTATAAATGAACTCGGGGCAAAAATACACAACAGACCATTGACAAAAACAGCAAAGCGAAGAAAATCAAGGTATTTCTCTCCGCCACATGGATTCCAGCCGATGTCAGGGTAGCCCTTGGAGAGGAGCATTGGACAGCTCTGTAGCCCACATCCAGCCAGATACTTCACCACCTAGAAAGACATCACTCAACTCAAGCACCGCTTCTTGCTTTTCTGAATACCGGCTGCCTTTTACCATCTCGAGGTCTTGTTCTTGCAGAGCCAACGCCAGCTCGTTGTTGTCAATGCAGGAAGCTGCCGCGACATCCAAGGGGGTGGAGCCCCGCATTCCTACACAACAGCATGTAAGACCCAACTTCATACCGGACGACACACACACACACACACGCACACACTCCCGTGTTAAGGCAAACTGTCAAGATGCATTGCTGAATCACAGCGAATACAATCACCGAGGCCGATTCCGCTGTTCTGCAGCAGATAGCTGAGATGATCAAACATGGAGCGCTGGTTCTGACGACTGATGCGGCAGAAATAGCACAAGAAGCGACAACAGTTTGTCACCACCCGCGGGAATCTGATCTCCTGCGGACATGGAAAACAAGATGTGGATATATTCTTGGCTGCGACGGATTTGAATAGATCTTAAAAAAGTACCTTGGAGTCTCCGCCGCCCAGTACGTTCACCATGACTTCCATGACAGTTTCATGCATGCCCAGAGCTCTCATCAAGTTTGGGTGCTGATAGAAAACTTTGTTGCTCATAATATTCCTGTGGAGGAGAGTTCATGTGTGAATCGAGAATTGAGCATCGGATATGGTGTCAAGATATACAAGGACTAAAAATCCACCCAATGCTTTGGATCATTAGCCTCTCTTCTTCTGGACCCATCTGGACGATAAGCAGGGAGCGTATCTGTCCTAAGCACTCAAGCAGATCCATCGTATCCTGAATAGAGACCGCATTGATGGTGTAGGCCTTGGGAAGGGCGCGTACAAGTTCCCCCAGCCCGTCATACTGTCTGTGGAGGAGGCTGAACATCATACGAACAAGCTCCGGGTTCTGGATAAAAGACTCTTGGGCCCAGTGGATTGTGGAATGCGAAATTAGTTCTTGCAGTGTGCCTGCGACAAAGTGAATCATATATTGCTATATTACACAACCAAAGCACTCAGAAGAGAAAAATATACTATACATCATATTGCTCGTATACGTACTATGCACTTTGTAAAGCGTCTTTGAGTATCAAGATGAGTGCGATATCAACTTGAATTATAGTAGTAAGAATAATAATTATTATTATCGTCATCATCATGTGTGAAACATCTGAGGAGGCTCACTTGGTTTTTTATCTTCCTTTGGCTCCTGCTCCTCCTCCACCCTCTTCTGACGGATCTTCTTGACCCTTTCCAGTAAACGGAGCAGTCGTCCGCGCACAGAATAATCCACCACTTCTTCTTCCTCCTCTTCCTCAATATGAACGCCTGACATAAAACCGCACATAAACACCCGTCACTAAAATGGTTAAATGTCTGTGGGGTGCAATGGCTAGAACAGAACTGACCACAATGGCCCAGCAGAGCATTGTGAAACGCTTGCAGAGCCTCGCGGACGTCATCTGGAACTGGGCAATCTTCATCTTCTGCACAGTTCTTGAAGTTCATGAGCATGTTGACCTACATGGTGCAGTGCAAAGGTACATGCAAAAATGGCAATAATCATTTTCAAAGGTAAAGATCTGATTGTGGGATTGTGTGAAAATGTAAAGGGAGTCTTGAAGCTACTGCCAGTGGGCATTATTGTGATCCCATCAGACTGCGCATGCAATCGTAATGTGGCCAATGAGTGTATTTATCCTATCTGGTAAATGACACGACAGTTGAACACATTCAAGCGCACATTTATCGCGGGCTACCTGCTCTTGTGGTGGCGAGCGGAATTCACGGGTTTTGCGTGCGGTCTCGGCGGCGCTCATGGTGAAGGCCAACATGAGTTCGTTGTAGCGCTGCCTCTGGTTGGATTGTATCTGGCTGACCAGCTTGTCTGAAAATGCGATGATGGCCTCGACCCTGTGTCGAAGTTCGCAGTCGCAGAAATATTGCAGCAGAGTGCACATCTGAAGAAGAGAAACGTTTTTTTGGTGCTTTTTCAATTAAGTTAGAGCCTTGGCATTCATTTGGAGGAAATGAAACATACCTGTAGTTTGACAGACTCTGGTAGCTTCATCTGGAACAGTCCTTGCTCTAAGTGTTCCTCTTTGGCCTCATCACTGGCCTCACAGGATTTGATCTCTTTCTCTGTTTCTTCGGCTCCTTTCTCTCCATTCACTGGCTCAGTCGCATCAGCCGTTTCTTCAAGTTCAACGATAGATTCTGCCACTTCCAGTTCTTCTTCCTCCTCGTCCATCTCTAGCTCCTCCTCTTCTTCTCCGAGGCCGTCATCATCAAACTCCTCCTCCTCCTCCTCTTCTTCCAGCACCTCTCCCTGCTCCTCATCTTTCTCCACTGAAAGTTTCTGTGCTTTAGGTTCCTTCTCTTCCTTCACTTTAACAGCCTCCTCGACAGGCTCCTCCGGCTTCTTGCCACTGAAGACCGTCGGCTCGATCATCTTCAGGATGTGGGTGACGTCTTCGTCGTCAAACACGCCCATAATGAGGAGGGTGCTGATCAGCTTCAGGATTGGAACAAAGTGGAACTCAACACTACCCCCGACGGGATCTCTCATGGCTTGACCTCCGTCTTGCACAGCCTCAATGAGCATGGTTAGCGCTTTGGTCTTAAGCACCTGGAAATGAAGAAAACTACGAATGCGGTAGTAGCTCAAATCACAGTCTGTTGTCGCCATGTTTCACCTCACCTGCAAGGGAACTACTGGACTCAGCGTGTAGATGTCTGGATTTGTTCCGACAAATCCAGTGGAGGAAAAATGGAGCTTGGGGCGCAGGCATGTGGTGAGTCCAACGCCGGGTAAAGCATGTGACTTGACAGAGTACAAGGTGATACTGCGCGTTTCATCGGACATCGGAACTATGAATTCCTTGTTGGTTCCGAGCCGGTTCCTCTTTGCAGACTCAAGGTGCATGCTTATAAGAAGGTCGTAGAAGCCGCTCCTCATTGGCCCAGGGAGGTAAGTGTTCTCTATGGCGTAGAAGAGCTGGGATTCATCCACATGGCTGCACAGAGCGTGAGCCACGCGGTTGTTCCCTAGGGCACACACCGAGCCGTACAACTTCAGGGTGTGGTAGTGGAACTTCAGCAGGTCCATTCGTTCTGAAAGCTCAAGGATGTCAATGCACCTGGAGGAGTGGCGACAAAAAAGAGTCGTAATCGAGGGACGTGAGATTCTCGGGTTCGAGTGGGTGTGAAGTTTCCTTTAAGTGGAGCATAATGACACGGACCTGTTCTCTTCCGGAATATGGAGGGCCATCATGGTGAGCGGCTCCTGACACTGAACAAGCCAGCCCAGTCTCTCGCTAATGCGTCCCGTCTCTGGAGCCAGAAAGTGGTTGGGCATCCGGCTCCAGATGACAGGGGTTAACATTTGGACATCCAGTCTGGGAGGGCACTGGGGCACTGGGTTCTTGCGTTCACTCCGGAACATGGCGGCCGAGATGGGCATAATGTTCTGCCAAGAAAATAAGAATAATGCACTACAGAAGGACAGTTTAAGAATGAAAGGATAATGTTCTGACTTTGGAGCCGACCTTGAGTTTGCCGAGCTCAATTTGAATCATATTCTGGCTAGAAGGCAGGACAAAGACCGCTGGGAATAGTTTAGTATTGGGCTCCACCTGAAACGCACGGCAGTGTTAAACCAACATGTCCTTCCGCAGAAATGCATGGACAATCGACGGCGTGTTCCTGAACCTGGTAGAAGGTGTTGATTTCTTTCCCGTTAGCAGTAAAGGTCATGAGTCCTGTGTCCAAATCGATAAGGCAGCCGATCACAAAGTCTTCCTGGCTCACTCGGGTCTGCTGGGAGCTGCTGAATTCCCCTCCCCATACCATGTAGCAGTTGCTGCGTTTTATACTGTGGCGAAAAACAACGAAAGAAAATGTTGAGTAAAAGTGAAAGTTGGCATTCATGAGTGAAATGAGATTTTACCTGTCATGGATGTTGCCTTTTTCGTCACCAACGGTAACCGTTACATTCCTGACTTTGCCGAGATCAAAATGCGGATCGTATTGGTGATAGTCAGGGGTGATCCAACCCACCCACACACAGCTTGGTTCCTGGCCCGCAAACACTCGCACAGAATAGTAGTACTGGTAAAGGAAATAAAGTTTCCCATGAATTACTGGCACGAGCTCTTGAAAATTGGCCATGTATTGTAAAAATGATTTCATACTGTGGTGGTGTTGAGGATTATGTCCATGTCATCCCTGTCATCTGGCACCACATCTTCCACTAAGCGTGGCACGGTGGGAACGACAGGTGGTGGGGATATTAATGCAGCCTTCTTGGCCTTGAAAAGGAATCTGCAATAAATAACAAGTGTGATGACTGTATGTGACAAGTTGGAACTTCCCTCAAATAAACTGGCTTGAGCCAACACCGACCCCCTTTTCTTGCTCTTCTCAGTTGAGGCATCCTTTTCATTCTCTCCATTTTTGATGGCGGGTATCTCCTTAGGCACCGAGGGTTCTTTCTTCTCCTCTTCTTGCTCTTTTCGACTGGCCGACTTCTTGAGTATTTCAAAGTCAGAGTCGGGGTCCACCTCCACCACCTCATCTTCAGGGATGGTGAGGGTGCGAGTGAGGAGGGTGGTCCCGGCGGGGACTTTGAAAGTCTCGTGGAATTCGACTGGCAGGCTGAGCCTTAAGAACAGCAAATCCGTTTTGGCATTTTGGGAGCCAAATGTCTTGTGGGTTACCTTGAGACAAGGAGCAGTTTCCACCGTCCCATCAACGCGAGACACCTAGAATGTGTACAGCACAGTTGATAGTAAATAACCATGGTAAAAATGATAAATAGGAAAACTAAGATGAAACAATGTCCTAGAATGTGCAACACCTCAATGTGAGGATGATCAGATGGTACGGGAATATATTGAGGGAGGCTCTTGCTGAACCACATTGTGATGTCTCTTTTCATGTTGATGGCAAAAGGTTCGAATCCCTCCTGCAGGCCACATATAGTAAAGTAGCGGAGGCTGCTGACGTTCTGACCCAAGTTGATCCGGCCCACCTGGGACAGGCCAAGACTGCAAACAGGTATGAAGCCTACAAATGTTCCACATAAAGTGATTGCAATTAGCGTGCAAGAATGTTACAAAAACATGCTCAAACATCATAGAGACCAGGGGCATGGTTCGCAATCTTTTCGGTCTACGGACCCCTTACAAGCAAGAAACTTTTCCAATGGTGCCCTTGCAGTCAAGACAGCAATTAAACATAACTAGCATGTGTACAGGAATTATTTAATTTTTCAATGTTGTAAAATAACACTCGAGAACCCAAGTTTGAGAATCACTAATGGAGACAAAAGCCTTAAGGCACATCTTGTCATTAATTAAATAACCATCAAATCAAGAGTTGTCGCTTAGTTTTACGCAGATTTCCATTCTTCAGCATTCCAAGACATTTTGGACAATTTTAGACTATGTTGACAATTTTAGTTTAGAAAAAGCACAGAGTCGAACAGAGGCCTTACTGAACTTCATCAACGCCATTTAATATTTACTTCCCATATGTTGAATGACGATGTGTCTGAATAATTCTGTCCATACACTGCATCCAATACTCATATCCTCGCTTGTTATTCTGCTTACCTTCTCCAATGTCAATGTCCTTAAAGGCCATCTCGGAGCCCGAGTCACTGATCAACATCTCTCCATTAAGTGTGAACATGATGTTCATCTCGGTGAGATCAATCATGCAACCCACCACGTCGCCAGATTGCCACTGTCGACCAAATGACTCGTTTCCCACGTGCCATCGTTGCGCCTGAAAATGACAGCAGGGTTGTGTGTCTTTTCACTCCCTACTGCTTCACAAGAATTCCTCGCGCTCACCTTGAAGCCATTGAAGACGTAAGCCAACTCATCTGCACCAAGTTCGGTGTCGGCTCGAACGCTGGGGCGGGCCCAGCCCACCCTCATCTCTCCGACTGTCACAGCCTCAAATTCAAAGTACCACTTGCCCTGTGTGACGCCATACGACTTCTCCGCTCTAAACACTCGGATCTTATCTCCACGAGTGCTGCCTGCTCCGGGCCCACCTGCATGGACACAAATAGAGCAGAGGTGGAAAAAGAGGGTTTCTACTAAATCTGTCTAGCGTATAGTACTGAAATTGTTAGACGGGAAATCATGCTCGCCCCACCCCCCTCATTCTCTTTTCAACGTATTATACAAACATACTGCTCTCCTGGTCAGGCGGTTCAATGTTGTAGCCATATCCAATCAGGGTACGAACTGCTGCGCAAACTGTATCTCGGTTGGTCTTTTTGGTCTTTTCATCCAGTAGGTTGTAAGGGACCAGACGAGGATTGCGCTTGTTCATGATATCCTGTTCAGGAAAACAAGAACACAAATTGAAGAGTCACACAAATTGCTTTGATGTTGACATCCTAATATTATACGCAGTATGAAAACGATGTCCTGGCTTGCAGAAATGTACCTGCACAATACTATATGTCCAGCCTTGGCGAACCCGGTCTCTGGCCCAAACATTGTGTCCATTTTCAGCCAGTCTCTCCACGAGAGTGTTCTGATTAGGAGTCAGCTTGACATGATTGAGGTCCAGAGGAGCGGGTTTATATCCACTGCTCTGCATGTAACTGAAGACAAGAGTCGCGTGTGAAAGATATCTGGGAGAACTACAAGAATCATTTCAAAACCAAGAGTTACTCACGTTTTGGGAAGCTTGGTTCTTTTCAGATTCTCCTCTGCTTTCTCATCTCCCATTCCGACATGACACCCCAGTGCCAACAAAGTCCTTTCAAAATATTTGGACATGGAGTTAAAGAATGGATTTTTTTTTTATTATTACTAAAATAAGGCACAGGCTTACTTGAGAGTCTCGCCTGACATTGCTAAGTTGTAGTTTTTCTCAGGTTCGGGCAGACTTTGGAAATCAACCAGGCAAGGGTGGAGCTTCTTGTTGTCATCACGAAACTTGATCAATTGGATTGGTAGCAGAAAGGGGGTATCTTAGCAAGCGTTCACTTGTAAAATAAACATTTCCCGATGAGTTAAAGTACAGGAACTCACTGCTCCATAGGTCCACCCTTGCTCGATGCGAGTCACAGCCCATAACTCGTGACTATTCTCTGCTAGCTTCTCACGAATACGTTCCAAATGGGGAGGAAGTACAATCTGGAAAGACGAAAAACAATAACAATGAAGCTCCAGATGACAAGGCCGAAATTTGCAAGACACATGTAAGTGAAAGTGTGATTTGACGTCAGTTTTGGGTGCTTCTCTGTGAGTTTGGAAGTTTTCATGACCAATTCAGGAGCGTGGCAGCCCAAGATAGAAGAGGATGAAGATTGCTGATGCTTTTGAAAGACTTTACCTGTATAGTGTCCACAGGGCAAGGGTGAAAGCTGTGTGCGACAGGGACTGAGTTGGACCCAGCAGGTTACGGATACCATCAAAGTCATGCTTATACTCCTTAATGTGCTCGATCCGCAAACGATCCCTGGGCAGCACAGCCTCGTAACACGGAGCGTAGCCCGGTGGCGGAAGGAACTTGAAATCACCATGACGACCTCCGAGAAGAAATCGTAACCTTGGAGTTCGGAGGACAATTGCTTATTCAGACTCATACGAACAACGGTCGACTTATCATAATCAGAATCGATAGGGTGCAATACTTTACGCCCGCGGAGAAGCTGACAACAGGAAAGAAGAGGCCATCCAGATTGAAGTTCTCAAACATGCCCTGGACAGGATGACCATTGATGCGGAAGGAAATACTGGGCACGTTGAGGTCCAAACAGCAGCTGATTACATCCTCTGCTGCCAGAATGTGCTGATTGGGTGTGGCGACATGACGCGGGACACGTCCTGACAACAGAAAGCGACGTATTCAATTGTACATGCGTATCGTTGAAGAAAACGGTAACCTTGCCAACGTGTCAATGCAATGTTTTGTCTACCTGACCAGAGGTGAAGTCCATCAAAACCATATGAGTAGAGATCATCCCCAACCCCGTTGCCCCCCCAGCCCTCGCCTCCACCCGGGTAGGGACTAAATCCTTCGGTCAGAGCCCAGCCCACACGCAGGTGATACGGCTGAGCAGTGAGGAACGGCTCCACGTGGTCCACCATCACTTCAAAATACCACTTTTTATACTGTGTGGACCCCTCACATGTCCCGAGGAAGATATTGGGCCTCATGCTGGAGGGAAGGTCACAAAACAAGCTACTTTTCGACAATAGTTCATCTTCACGCAAATTCCGCTGACGTCTGGCCGTAGAAAATAACCCACCTGGTGACATAATTAATAATGTTGGTTTGAAGTAAAAGGTCACGACCGGGGAGCAGATTCTCCGTAATCAGGTTCTGGTTTGACCTTACGGCCACACCGTTGCACACGCATAGAGAGCAGAGCACATCCAAGACCTGGACAACGGAGTGCGCAGAGGAATGATCTGGTGCTGCCTTGCACCTTGACACCACACAGCGAAACAAAATGTGTCTTTTCCAAAGACATGCTACGGACCTTGTGATTGCGTCCGTGCTTATCCAGCAAAGAGATGATGGATTTGATGTGATTTTCCTGGATTATGTTCAACACCTCTGGGCTCTCAATCAGAACACAATACAACACCTCCAGGATTCCTATAAAAAGAACAAATCACAGAATGACTTCATGGGGAAAGATTAGTGTCCAAATAATAAAAGTAATGGACTCACTGTCAAGTGATTTATTTAAGTGTTTACTTTTTCCAGATTAAATAGTTTCTCCAGTACCTGAAGAGGCCTCCAAACGATCCAATTTACTGACCAGCCAGTCGAGGTTATCGCAGAACAGCGCACAGTTTGAACGATTCCCTCGGATGAGTGACGCTTTGGGAAAAAAATCAGCAGAGATTATGGTAACGTATCATAAAGGACATATAAAGTAAGGGAAAATCCTCCACAAGGTCATACCTAGCAACTCGTACAGTAAATTTACTATCTCCTTCCATGACTCGGCAGCTTCTTCCCCAGCATATTCTGAGAAGTGTGCGGCAGTGTTGTAGACATTCAACCGATCAACACAGTCCAGAACGAGAGTGATCATCCCCTGTCAAGAACAACGAGGACTAAGGAGGAGGAGCTCCTGAATCAATAAGCGGGAAAACAGGAAGGAAGACAAACCTCCTCTTGAAAAAGGTTTTGTCTGTTCTTGAGGGAACGAAGCTTGAACTGTTTATCCTCATGCTCCAGCTCTTCCTCCGGCGGGCGGAAGTAAAAGATCAAGTCCTGAAGTGAGAGCACCACCGTGTCCATTGGCAGATTATGCGGGTTTGCCGATTTGCTTTTCCCATTCAAGGCGTCGAGACCCCTGGGGACATATGGCGGAACGTACTGTGATTACACACAACCAAAACGTGGAAATCTTAGCGGACTCTGTGTGAAATGCTACTTGATGAATTGGTGGAAGAGGCCTGTGGTGCTGTAAATCATTCTAGCGGCTTGAGACTCTTCAGTCTGAGAGCGTGCGACTGTCAGTGCGTCATCCATGTGACCTTCTTTATGGAGAATGGCCTAAAAAAAATACATACGGATTTATTACACCAAGACATTCCCCTCTGCCTTTCTTTAATCTGGAATACCTTTCTCTTCAGGGGACCTAAACGGGCGGACTTCGCATCAACAGCTGCATATGTGAGCCAGAGACCGGATGAGGCATGTTGTACAAAGCACATGGACTCTCCGTATTTGATTTCTGGAATGCCCATGCCTTCCACATCGCGCTTCTGGGCGACTTCAATTTTTTCCTGCGGGTCACATATCGAGGGATTTCCTCATGAAAGCTGCAAGGAATCCAAACAACAACTTTTCATTTACCTTGGAAATTCTGAAGCAGAAGGCTGCCATTTTTGAATTGGCCTTTTCGGGGTCAACCAATAGAAGGCCCTTTTCCTCATCCAGAAGAAGGTACCGTCCTGTTGTTATGTGACGTATTCTGAATGATTGGCCCCATTTAATGTGACCCCCACTCCACCTAAAATTCCAAAAAGCACATCTTAAAAGGCAAATTGTAACGTCACCCAAAAAGCAAAATTTGGAATAGAGCTTTTCAAGGAGACTCACGCGATACGAAGTGGCTCAAGTCGCCACAAGGACCGTGCGTGACTACAAATAGCCCCTCCTTCATAGTGAGCGACTCTTAAACGACAGAAACAAAACCACGTCGGGCATTTTATGTCCACATGGAAATTGAGACTTGAGCGGTCTTGCTCACCTGCGCTGGTCATCCCCTTGGTCGGCCGCCGGGATGGCCAAACACTCATCCATGTGACCGTGGAAAAGCCTGAGCACATACCCTCCGGTCAGAAAGCCTGCAGAGGAAGAGCCACACTGCTGAAGGAGAGCAAGTAGGTTTTCAGATTAAAAAAAATAAAATACAAAGAGTTAAGGGGACCTTCAGCTAGTTCACAACCCGACATCACAGGGGTCATGGTCCACAAGGTTTGCATGAAGGAGGCGTCAACCATCAAGTCACCGCTGGCGTACGACAGATGCTGAGAAGCGGTGACAGGAATTAACAACCGTCGACAGACAAACAGTGCAGGTGGATACAATTCCTATTTACCAGATATCGCTCGGAAGAAACACTGACAAGAATGAGGTCATCTCCCACTCGGACCTTCTCGCCTTCAGATCTTTGCTTGGAGGCCGGGTGGATGGTCCACCAGCAGGCCTCCCCTGTGAGAGAGAGAGAGAGAGAGAGAGAGAGAGAGACACACACACACACACACACACACACACACACACACACACACACACACACACACACACACACACACACACATTAATGAGACTTTGTAGTCTGTGTCTAGCTGGTCTTGATTACTCCTGTACGAGCCCAGACCAGTTCAAGGTATTGTGTATTGATTTAACGTGGTTACATTTAAAATGTAGATGACACCCACCTGTGGAGTCTTCCTGTAAGCCCACATCAAACGCCAGCTTGTCTGTCAGCGAGCGCGACGTTGTCAAACAGCTCAAGTACTTGGCGGAAGGAAGGAGAGGACAATTAAAAATGGAGAGCGACAAAGACAGACAGAGAGGAGAGACAACACACGTTAGCCTTTGAACCCACGTGTCTCATTTGTGCTCACCATGCTCGAATGTGTGTGTTTCAAGAGGATGGCATGTCCGTAGAGCAGAGTTCGATGGCCCCCACCTTGTGATGACTAGCGCACACGCAGGTAGAAAGATGGTGAAACTATGACCTCTCGGAACCGAAGCAGACAGCACGAGAGACAAAAATGGAACTTTTCTTACCCATTTATCCAAATCAACAGCCTATGGGTGGGAAATACAAGAAGGAATTTCAAAAGTGAGAACCCACAAAAGCGGCAACTATTTATTAAGATGATTTAGAAATGAAGGCGGACCTCATCCACAGAAGTGTTGGACAGCATCTCCTGTAGCGCTCGCACGGATAAGGACTGCTCCAGTATGAAGCAGCAGATGGCCAGGTCGGGTGGGACATTCTGAAAGGCAACAAGCCATTCCTTTAACAACAAAGAAACATTGCGCAATAAAAAAAATTCCAGCTGCACCCCACCTGAGCATTGGATGTCGTCTCTAGGAAACACAGGCGATTCCCAAATCCTTCGCATGAAAGGCAGAGTTTGATCTGCTCTTTCAGAATGGAGGCCGTGCTCTGCAGAACCACATGATCGTCCTACGACGACAACGTGAGTGTGAAATGAATAAAATGCATTCGTGGTGGGCTTCGGAAAAGTCCTAACATAAAGCATGATAAACTCTTCATGTTCAGTGTTTTTAAGAGATTATTTACTACTGGTCCAATCATGTCACGACAATTGTGGCAGGTTTTAACGCAGGCGTTCAAACACTTGAGCTGTGGCTGTAGTTCATCGCATTTATTGTGACAGCATATCTTCAGTGTTGTTATTGGCCTCAGATCACTGCCCCCCCCCATAGAAGCCCTCTATTTCTAGCCACTGCACCTGCTGTTCACGCGTCCTCTTTTGGAAAGTATCAGATATTTCACATATCACTGGAAAAAGTTTCCCGCATCACCCTGCTCCAAATAATCCAATTAGTTTGGCTCGTTCGCTTGGTGGAATTCTCACCCTGAATTCTTGGAGCTAGGACGCAGGCCAGGGGGGGAAATGCTCCAAATATCATTTTGGTAACAAGACTCACACAGACATACAGTGCAGCGTCTGCTCGGTGACATCATGATGTCATATATTTTGTTTGGCCTTGTATGAATGACATACTTGAAGCTAAAAGCAAAGATAGATTTTCATTCTCTACGTTTTGCCTAATGAGTTTATTAATCGCTTACAATGTTTAGTAATGCGACCGACTGACATCGAGGAGTGCTTCTCAGCTGAGTACTTGTCTCACTTAGCATACAGTACTTTGTACGCTGATAACATTCTAGTCTTTCAGTGACTCTGAGAGCTAAAAAGCAGCCTGTAGGTTCTTGGGCATTCTCGTTTTGGGTTCAGATGCCCTAAAAATGGAACTTAGGCGTAGAAAAAAAAGTAGTATGTGTCCGGTAACATGAAATTTCAGCATAGGGTCGGTAGGTCGGACAAAGTTTTTTTTTTAAATCTTTTTTCTCCCTCCCTCCCCCATCAAAAACGTAAACAAAATAACCATAAAACATAAAACAAGGAGACATTGAAACCAGTGCCGGATGCTCGTCTGTCAAAGAGGAGAAGCTCAATTTTGATCGACATCATAAAATGTGTCCGTTTATTTATACGCGAATTCTACTCTAGCTCCGTTGCTTTTCAAGAAAATGATCTGTGACCCTGTCATACCAACAAGGCGTCTTTTCCCCGTACTTAATTAGTGTCCTACAACTATAGGAACTACAATAAAACCCACCAGAAATAAAATATTAATTTGTCGCTAGTTGTTTACAACAAAGAGTGTCGCTAAAATGATTAGGAGAAGTCTCCAGCTCAACTCGGAACAGAATGCGAGTTGAAAAAAAGGCTCGCACGCGTGCCTACACTAAAAGCTCGGTGATTGGCTCATTTCAATGTCAATCACTTAAAGCTCAGTGATTGGCTCATTTCAATGTCAATCGAACTGGCACACAGGCATCAATCTGATGCAGAAAAGCCTGGCGTCCGGTACCCTCCACTGCCATCCAGTCCCAGAGACGCCGAACTCCGTGGGCGGGACAAAAACCAGTTTGTATCCAATGACTCGTCTCCGTTCAACGTAATGGGACAACCTACCTGAACTCACTACCGTTTAAAGCACAGCGAAGCTGCGGCTTGAAGGAGAAGGGACTCGCGTCGTACGTCGTAACCAGTAATAAGAAGAAGCTGATTCGGAACAAAAGTTGAGCACGTTGTAGCGCATATTTAGTCAATGACATGTACACACAATGACATTTACATTCATATATTTCATCACTTATTCTTTGACATTTTAGGGAAGCCAAGCTTCCCTTGCAGTCGAGCAATCGCCACTGATTGAAACCCCGCTCGTACCCAGCGGCTGGGTGTTAGAGCCTCTGCGTACCGCGACCTAGACGGCCCGTGGTGGTCGTGGCCCGGCCTGGACTAGGTGCCGTAAGACTAAAGCGGACGGGGTCGGCGTCAGCGGACGCGCGGGTCGGCGGGGCGGCGGGTGGGTGAACGCCGACGGGCGCCTGACCGGTGGTAGTGACGAGGGGCGGGCGGGGCGCGGAGGTGGCGCGGCGCACCGACCGACCAGCGCCGACACCGTCCCCTCCCCGCGACGCCTCCGCCGCCGTCGTCCCGCCGCTCGCGGCGGCGGCGCCGCCGCCTATTTGGGTTCGCTCTCGCTCCGGGCTCGGGAGGCAGGGTGCGCCGCCGCCGCCCGGCCTCGCGGTCGGGCGCGAGGGCGGGCGCTGGGTGTTCGTGGCGGGGTAGAGTAGACGACCGACCAACGACCGGCCAACGACCGGCGCGCCGTACCACAACCCCCGCCCGTCCCACCGGCACGCCCGCCCCCGCCTCTCCCCGCGGCCGACTTCGAACGTCGCCGCCGCCCTCGCCTCGTTGAATCTTTTCGATACAGCAGTGGATGCTATTTTCTCAATATTATGGTGCGAGCATGCGACTGCAACACACAAAACGCGGTTTAAACTGTTATCGGAGATCGTGGCCGCCGCCACGATTCAATGTTGTTGACAGACGACAGGGCAAACGACGCAACGTGAATATCGCGAGAGTTTGCACCAATGTAAATGCTCTAAATTCATCTTTCCTTTTGTTATTTATAATTTTGTCTGTGGTTTTATTGTTCTTGTTTTGATTTTAAAGCGTCCTTAAGTGTTTTGAAAGGCTATTATTACACAAAAATGTAGAAGGTTTGAAAAAAAATGCCGACTGTAAAGTTTTTCTTTGAGGTAGAAATTCTCGGTCGGTCGGGTTACCGGAAACACACTACTTTTTTTCCTACGCCTTAGAGCAGCTGCCTGAGTGCAAATGTTCAAATGGCGACTTTCAAGACTTTTTACACTCTCTCATTTGATTGTTGGACTGTTTTATTGCCGCTTCCCCTCGTCCCCTGATTGGATCTGGGCTAGGTGGCGATGATCGAATCTGAGGCTGTTGTTGTATGGATTCTGCATCGACCGCCCGGGACGAGATCTGAGGTGGACCATTTCCACAAAGATGTTGCTATGGAGGATTTTTGAAGGTGTCTACCTGCGGTGCTTCGTCGCATTCAATGGACGCTCACGCTGTTTTAATTCATTTTAAGTGATAAACGTTGCCCCAGCTGCATTCATTGCAGCCTGGTTAAGATGGAAGGGGGAAACCTCCATCGGTGGTCCCTACTCAAGGAAAACCCCAAATGGAGGTTTTGAGTTTTTCCTTGCCCGGTCTGGAGGGTTTTCATCACAGGATGTCGCCAAATCTTTGAGTCTACTGTGGGCCTCTGAAGCCCTTTTTATCCAAAACGAAATTGATTTGTCTTGAGTTGGTCTGAAAAAATGTGTGATTGGTGCACTCGTACTGATTATTAATGAGGGTAATCTGCCTGGCAACATTTTTTTTAATGACTTGATGAAATAGCACCATTTGAATGATGTCGAAAAAGTAAGCATGGAAAGCTTTCATCATCCTGAATTGACATGCTGGTGTTGAGGTGAAACAAATGCACACATTTACTCAGTGAAGTACTTTAAGTACAATGCGTATGAAGAAGAACTATTATCAGCGTAACCGACGTAAAGTCTACAGTGCTGGCACACCAATCCACTAACAGCACGGTGCTGCTGACATAGCAAATGACAGATGTACGTGTCAGGTTTCTATGACGTATTTCTAAATTAATGTGTGTAAAACTATGCCGCTGCCAGATAGACTGACCTACAGACAGAAGGATGGCTATTTACACATTTTGCAACATTTCAGGACTGATAATCAGCCTAAGATCAGCATGTTTCTATGAAAGGTTTTGTCACCAGAGTGTAATATTGAACATGGCTCTAATGAACTCAGCAGCCCAATTCCCACAAGGGACTGAAGTAAGCAGGTGCTGAAACGGGCCTGACTTTGAAGCTGCTAATCCTCACACAGTATATATAGACCCCGGGCAGCAACTGACGTAAACTTTATGAAGCATTATGAGCATACCTGACCTTAGTACTGCATAACAATAGCAACTGGAACAACATCTAATTTCTTATTTTAATTCGGTAATGTTAAGCATAATAGGTGACACTTTTTGACATAAACTGCTCAGTAAATCATAGCTGTGATCCAAAACATTGTGTTCCTATGAAACAAAGATGGGAATTCTCAGGCCATTGAGCCATACAAGGGCCATATATATATATATATATATATATATATATATATATATATATATATATATATATATATATAAAAGCTCAAATGAACTGTTCCAAATAATGTATTTCACAAATGAATAAATGGGAGGCTTTAGACTAACAAAAATAGCCCTGAGAGCAATCGGAATAAAAGGTCCAAGTACTGTGCAGTGTTAAATTGTTGGCCTCTTAAACAGCATAAAGTAGTGTAATGTGAAGCCCCGTCCGTCCTTTTTACTTTTCACACTCTGTTTGTGTGAAAATGATTTCTCCTCGGTGATAAACCGGTACAATATCAAGTATCCACGGGTCTATAAATAGATAACAATGCCTGTAAACAAAGCCAAATGTTCTTGTCAATCTGAGTGTCATGGATAGTACAAATACATCCAAGAAAGCGAAGTTGGTACATGGCTATCGAAGAGAGACTGACTTTTTAAAAAAAAGTTATTGTCCATGAAGAAGGAGACAGCATCACTTACAGTGCGTAAGAACTGAATCTCTTCCTCTCCATCGGCACCTTCTGCCATACCGCTGAGGCATGAAGAGCAACACCCTGGCAGAGAATGGGGCTTCTCGGTTCTCCTGGTGACTTCCAAGGGAAATGTAGCTGAAGGGTTAGCGAACGGCGATGGGGGTCCCGGCCCCCCTCTGTTTGGGACTGTTATATGACAGCCGAGGGGCCTGACTGCTCATTCATTGCTGCATCATGGAGAGGAGGAGCAACTGGACAAGGCAGCATTTCAAAAGTTGTTCCTTCCACTTTCACTTGATGTTCCCATTATTCTCACCGTTTTTAACTACTTTGTGCAGATGGCGTAAGGAGAGATTTTGAACGTAAAAGTTCTAAAATGAACAATGTAACTTTATCCATCCGCTTGTCCTCATATGTGAGCTGGAGCATATCCTCGTTGACTTTGGGCAAGTGACAGGGTACACTCTAGACAGGTCACCAGTCAATCGCAAGGGCACAGAAAGACAACAACAATCAATCAATCAATCAATCAGTCATTCACCCTCACACGAAGACGCATGAAACATTTCGAGTTGTTCATTAACTCAGTAACTGTTTTGCACAAAACTATGTTTGGAAAGTAACGTTTTTTAAGTGATAAATCTATTGTTAATATTACCTTCCGAAATACCATTATAAGCAATTTGGCACACAATTTAAATCATGAAAAATACACACACCTTAAACTAGGCAGACTGTCTTCAACAAAGCTTAATTTGATGTATGTTTGTCTCTTGTCTCGTCTGTAAAATTAACGATTACATTTGCTCAGTTCGCTAGTAAGACTAATTACGGTCTGAACTTGCCACATACCGTTTCATGGTTTGTACGACAGGTTGTTCCACGAAAAAGGTGAAGTCACGTTTTTGTAGCACTTACTGTTATTAGCCTCACCGCCGGTAGAGGATGACAGCGAGGTAAGCGCTCCATTTGACGATGTCATTTCTCTACCAGAAGAAGAAAACTGTACGTCACTAAAACCGTCCCCTCTGCAATATCAAAACAAAGGGTGGGCTTAGATAATGTAGATCTGTTTATTGTTTTGGTAACGTACCTATTACACAGCCATTGTAACCTGCTATCATACCACCAGTCCACAAGCTGTCGCGAGAGCTCTCTGGTGGATTTGCTACACGAGGAAGCCTGTAACACGTTCTTGTTGCTGCTGAAGTAAAACTACTTTCAAGCACATAAACGGATTGGTTTCTTTCCATCAAAACTACAGGTAAGAAACAACTTTTTGATAGCTTTTAAAAGTGTGGTGTCGCTTCTCTCAAGACAAGCAGATATTGCAACGTGCAGTGGAGCGTAAGTACTTCCGTTTGAAGGCTCGGTTGAATAAATCGCGTCGTAGCTCTTAATCTTAACGCTAAGTTGCGTGCTATCAGTCATGCTACAAGGCTCCTTGCTTGGTTTCACGAAAATCTAGTAGTCTGTTACATTACATTTCAAAAACTAAACCTGCAATAATACACGGCTTTTATTCACACGCCCCATATTAAATGATGTGATATTTCAACAACAGTGAGGGGGCGGCGGAGGAGCAGGATGGATGTCCTGACTCACATACTTACAGACCCTCTTGAGCCTAAAGAGGAGGAGGCTGGTCAGATCACTGAAGAGTGCATGCTTGGTAACTGCAGGGTCAGCCTGCCCGAGGAACTACTTGAAGATGTAAGTGATGCATGCTGCTTTGACACTCTGTAGTGTGTTAAAACGCCGATGACTTTGATTACTTGTTTTGCCATCAGCCTGAAATCTTCTTCTCTGTGATGAGTGAAAGCACGTGGACTGAAGTGCTGTCCGATTCTCAGCGGCAACACCTCAGTCAGTTTTTGCCACAGTTCCCCGACAATAACAAGGCAGAGCAACAAAGCGCCGTCGACGACCTGTTTAACAACAGAAATTTTCATTTTGGAAATCCACTTCATCTTGCACAAAAACTCTTCCGAGGTAATTGACACACTCGCGGATTAATCAATTCCCAAAAATGCAACATTGCTCTCTGATGGTGTGGTTCATGATCCAAACACAGATGGTTACTTCAACCCTGAAGTTGTCAAGTACAGGCAGTTGTGTGCCAAGTCTCAGCAAAGACGACAGTTGTACTCTCTTCAGCAATATTACCACAGGCTGCTGAAACAAATCCTCGTCTCCCGAAAGGTAAGGCGTAGAAAAAAAAGTAGTGTGTTTCCGGTAACCCGACCGACCGAGAATTTCTACCTCGAACAAAAACTTTACGGTCGGCATTTTTTTTCAAACCTTTTACATTTTTGTGTAATAATAATAATAATAATAATACATTTCATTTCATAAGCGCCTTTCAAAACACTCAAGGACGCTTTACAATCAAAACAAGAACAATAAAACCCGTGGAGATGTCCTGGAGGTGAGAGAGAGAGAGAGACTCCTCCGGGTTGAGTGACCGCTGGCGCGTTTGGCTGCCGCTGCTCAACCCGTATTGTTTTGTGTTTTTTGTTATTGTAAAGTGTCCTTGGGTGTCTTGAAAGGCGCTTATAAATAAAGTGTATTATTATTATTATTATTATTATTAAAACCACAGACAAAATTATATATAATAAAAGGAAAGATGAATTTAGAGCATTTACATCAGTGCAAACTCACGCGATATTCGTCGGCGAGCCCAACGGCTTCAATAAAGGTCTCGAAGGATTCCAACCAGCGGGGCCACGGGACAGGCGGCTCGCCAGGCAGGGCGAGGAACGGAGGAAGAGGCGAGAGTGGAAGCTCCATCTTCGTTGCCATTGTTGTGTTTAATAAAACGCGGGGAGTCTGGCTCTGTGCTCACTGCCGTTTATTGTCAGTACTGTAGTTACCTTTTCATATGAACACTTTTACGGCCGTGACGTCACGCCGTTGTAAACTGACCCTGTGGCTGTGGTTATAACATGCCACAAATAATAATAATAATACATTTCATTTATAAGCGCCTTTCAAAACACTCAAGGACGATTTACAATCAAAACAAGAACAATAAAACCACAGACAAAATTATAAATAATAAAAGGAAAGATTAATTTAGGGCGTTCACATCGGTGCAAACTCTCGCGATATTCACGTTGAGCGTGCGCGTGGTTTGCCTTGTCGTCTGTCAACAACATTGAATCGTGGCGGCGGCCACGATCTCCGACAACAGTTTAAACCGCGTTTTGTGTGTCGCAGTCGCACCATAATCTTAAGAAAATAGCATCCAATCGAAAAGATTCAGCGAACTATTTGACGAACACCACGGGCCGTCTAGGACGCGGGACGCAGAGGTAACGAGACACCCAGCCGGGGGGTACCCAACTCTCTCTCCGCCTTTGGCGGCGAGCGGGGGTTTCAATGATAGTAAAAATGTCTCCTTGTTTTATGTTTTATGGGTATTTTGTTTACATTTTTGATGGGGGGCAAAAAAAAAAAGAAAAAACGTTGTCCGACCTACCGACCCTATGCTGAAATTTCATGTTACCGGAAACACACTACTTATTTTTCTACGCCTAAGTAATGAAAAAATGTTGGAAGTACAACAATACCGGGAGGGTTGGGGGGGGGCAGAAGTCGGTCTCAACAATTTGTTCTCGTTTCAGGAGTTAATGGATTTTGCAGTTCACAACGGTCTGGACTTTCCACCAAAGAGAAAGGTACAGACAAGGAGTCATGCTGAAATACGAGAACAAAAGGTTAGAAGAAGACTGAGACGCATTTTAAAGGAGGTTAAAACAGAATGCGGAGACAGTAATGCTTCGTCTGATGATGACGGTCAGTATTTTTCGTGTTTGCTCGCGATCTTTTTTTTCCATGCATTTCTACTGCAAGAGTTCACAAACCGGTTTAGGATGTAGGGAAGTTTTGATTGGGAGAATTCACTTACCTGCACACTACTTTATTGCACCTGCATATAGATCTAACGTTGTGGACGCCAGCACCCCAGTCGCCCTCCTCGCCAACATCCACTGTCTCACTCAGAGTTGTGCCCAGCCTCTCTACCCAAGACATGAAGACCACTGGTTGGTAGTATTTTTATTTAATATTATAATTAGAAATAAAAATGGATTATTTATTTTTCGGGTTAATATGCATATAGTGATCCCCCGTTTATCGCATCGATATTTTTTTGGTTTATTGGTATGGCTTTTCAGCAGCCAGATATACCCGAATGTTTAATTATGTTTTTGTCCCCCCCCCCCAGAAAAAATACATCTTGGAGAGCAGGACTTGAAAGTCATGCTGCAAAACCATCGCGAGAAGAGGAAGCGACAACCAGTAAATAATGTTTGGATATGATTTAAATTGGATCTAGTGTGAACTTGTCCAGCGTATCACAGACTGTTCTTCTCCTTAGGATCATCCAGACTTGATGACCTCCGACATCCACCTCAGTGACATCCTCTCAAGGGCAAATATCGGTCGCAAATCAGCCTTACGTGAGTAAATCTGCACCAGTAAGTAACACAAAACTATCTTCTTTCCATTACGAATACCATTTTCATTTCTTTTCCAGCACTTTTTGAGCTCTCTCTGCCGAAGAAAAAAATAAAAGAAGAGAGAAAGAAGAAGAAAATGAGAACGGTGAAAGTGGAATCTGAGGATCCCTGTGACGCTCTTACTTCAGACGCCCCCGCACCCCCTCTGGCGAACATCATCAACTCCGTGCCGGACACGCCGTTGACACCGCTGGCCCACATCAAGGAGGAGTACGTTTGGCGCAGGATGAAGAAAAAGCATTAGGACATACCTTATCAATGTGCGTACGCTTCAATCGTTGCAGAATCCTGGAGGAGCCTCCGAGCAGCCCGATCGTCGTGGAGGAACTTGCCGTCAGTTTCTTCAGTTTGTTGGAGACCATCCTGAGGACGGAGCACCTCGCCAGCACTTCACTGGTACTTCCATTTGGCCTCCCAAGCTTGTTAGCCTACGAGTCGAAAGACCAAACTTTGATTGCGATGGCTTCTTGCGGATGTGCGCCAGTTGGAGGAGAAAGTTCAAATGTGGCAGATGTCCCCCGCGAGCTCGCTCAATGCCTGGTTTTCGTCTGCTTCCTGTTGGTCTGACTTGGTCCTCCATGCCTTGCAGTTTCTTGCAGGAGAGAGTAAAGGTAAGGCGGTGCTGTGGGAAAACCATTTGAGCATTTACTCGATATCCTCAGTCAGACTTCAAAAGTTCATTTTTAAGAAAATCACAATTCATGTTTGGTCTTTGCTTCAATGCTTTACAGAAGGTGTCATGGCGCTCCCCAGCGGCTTTCTGCCATTCGTGGAATTTGTGGATGAAACGCAGCAGTGGAAGTGGATCGGTTAGAGGCATCCATGATTGACAGTCCTAATTGACGCCGCGTTGGACTTTGCGTTGATTAACGGCCGTTTGCTTTATTTTAGGCCCTACTCAGGATGCAGAGAAGGACTTGATTGCACTCTGTCAACTGTGGCTGGACTCGAAAGATTTTGTGGTCAAGGTAAAGCCAATGTACTCCCAAGTAGAGATAACAATACACGTCTGTATCCGTGCATTTTGTACCTAAGTGACTGTCACCCACAGACAGAAAGCGAAGAGCTGTCCGACTTAACGCCCCCCATGCCGCGAGTGTAAGACTCAATCTTTGCAAAATCTCATTGGATATTGTATTTGTTATTGTGAATTTTGAAATGCTTGAATATCTTTGCAGTTCCACTGATTATGTGGTGAGACCCAGCACGGGGGATGAGAGACAACTCTTCCAAATTCAGGTTTCTTAGTTATTTTACTGTCTTTTTTGGGGGTGGGGGGATATTTATAAAAAGCACCGGTGAAAATGTCCTTTTCTTATGTTGATTAGGAGCAGCAGAGATACAACCAGCCCCACAAAGCCTTCACGTTCCGCATGCATGGCTTTGAATCGGTCGTGGGGCCCGTTAAGGGAGTATTCGATAAGGAAATGTCTCTCAATAAAGCTCGGGAGCATACCCTGTTGCGCTCCAACCGCCCGCCATACGTCACCATCCTCTCTCTGGGTTCGAGCTTCGCCCCGTCGTTGCTTGATTTCTGTGTGAAAAGCAAACGAAAGCTTTGAAGCGCCTTTTTTTGCTCACAGTGCGAGACGCAGCAGCCAGGCTACCCAACGGAGAGGGAACTCGGGCAGAAATCTGCGAACTGCTGAAGGACTCACAGTTTCTCGCCCCCGACGTCACAAGTGCACAGGTAGGGAGGAACACAGGGACCGATGTTTCTTTTGATCACCTCTTTTTTTAAAACCGTAGACTGGTTCTTGTGCCGTCTAGGTGAACACAGTCGTCAGCGGGGCTCTGGATAGACTGCACTATGAGAAGGACCCTTGTGTCAAGTATGACATCGGCCGCAAACTGTGGATTTACCTGCACCGCAACCGCAGTCAAGAAGAGTTTGGTGAGCAACAATCTGGAGGTGGCATCAGACTAAAAGTGGGAACACAGCTTTGTTTTTTTTTTTTGTTTTTTTGCTGTTAATTGTGTCTCATCTCTCATCCAGAGAGGATCCACCAGGCTCAAGCGGCTGCCGCAAAAGCAAGAAAAGCACTGCAGCAGAAGCCGAAACCTTCATCCAAACCTGTGAGACAACCACCCTGTCGATTATTTCGTGACATTTACAGTAAATTTTCATGATGCTGTTGAACTAGTGCAAATTTCGTTTTGGAGTGGCAAATTGCATTGTGGTCCTCAAATCTCTTATTTTGTAGAAATCTGGCAGTAAAGAGGGAGGCGCTAAAACCGCTGGATCTTTGGAAGCAGGACAGGATATTGGTTCCAGTCCCATGTCACCAACACCCTCTACACCGACCCCAAACACTCCTGGGACACCAAAGTCACCTTTGCCCTGCACGGTCACTACGCCAACTAAGACCACCGTCCCTGATGCAATTAAATCCAGCCCAGGGTGCGTTTCTTCTTCTCCCTGTCGTGTAGCAACAACCCTTCACCTGAACTCAACGCGTGTCTTTTGCAGCGTTCTCCTGGTGTCTCCCCCCTCCTTGCCCCAGCTGGGCTCGGTCTTACCCGCCAGTCAGTCTGGACCAACCGCATCTCAGCCCGTAAATTCCCAACACGCGGCCCGAATCGTGAGTCACCTGGCGGCAGGCTCGCTCCCTCAGGTGCGCGTTGTCTCCGCTCAGCCCGGACTGGGTTCTCCGTCAGGAAGTCAGCAAGCTACTTTGGTCCATCAGAGCCCTCATCAGATTCGAATGCCGCTATCTGTGGCAACCAAAAGCATCTCACAGGTAAAAGGATAAATGATGAGAAGAAGTCATGTGTTCTTGACATGGAAATGACCTCCACGTGGGTGTATATTGTGTCGAAAACAGGCAGTTGTGTCCATGCCTTTGAGGAGCCAGTCCGGCAGTCCTGTTCAGGTGTCCAACACGGTGTCGGTTTCCACCGCAGCTGTGCCTAGACCTCAGACTGTGTCACCTAGCAGCCCAGCCAACATCCCTGCATCATCGCCAGCTGTCTTGCAAGGAGTCGCCAGCCAAAACATCAAACAGGTTAACCATAAGTCATGTTTTTTTTTCTAAACAGGAAAAATTCATGACTTCACTGCCCAACATAATTTGAGAATATTTGCCATTGATATCTAAAGGTGGTCATTTCCCAACTTTTTGGGTTGTCATGTGGAAGAATTAAATGAAAGGTGAGGTCAAGTCACCATTTTTTGCTTCCAAGGTGTCCATCACTGGCCAGTTAGGAGTGAAGACGCCAGGTGCAGCGGGAATTCCACTTACCGCCACAAACCTGCGCATCCAGGGGAAAGATGTCTTACGCCTTCCACCCTCCTCCATCACCACGGATGCCAAAGGCCAGACGGTATTGCGGATCACGCCGGACATGATGGCCACGCTCACCAAATCTCCCGTGGCGACAGTCAAACTCACGCCCGACTTCCTGGGCACGACTGCTGCCGGCGGTAGCAAGAGCATCTCGGCCACTCTCCACGTCACGCCCCCTCACCCGTCCGTCTCCGCCCCCGCGTCCTGCACCGGGGAGGTATCCTCCGCCAAAACCACGCCCCTGGCTTCCACCCTGCTGAAGGCTGCGGGAGACACGGCCATACGCCTCATGCCCACTTTGGGCGTCACCGTGGCCGACCAGAAATCTCGGACTTTCTCCACCGTCAGCTCTCCGGATAAGAGCGGCACCACCATCCGTATCATGCCGGGACTCGGGGTGATTCCGCAGAAGCAAGGTCAGACCATCACCATGACGTCCGCCGGCAACAGCAAGCCCGCGACGGTATCCGCCGGCGGTAACGTCATGACCGTTGCTGGCGCCAAAGGTATCACGGTGGCTTCCGGAGCCTCTGCTTCTCCTCTGAAGCTGGGGGCGGCCACGGCAACCATGCGGCAGGTACCCGGCCCTGTGGTCAACGCACAGACGGTAAGAGAGTTCATTAGGTGCCATATTATAACAAGTATAACATTGAGCAATCTTTTTGTCATAGGGCAAGTTACCCGCCCGCATCACCGTTCCTCTATCTGTCCTCAACCAACCACTGAAAAGTAAAAGTGTTGTGACCACACCGATTGTGAAGGGGAGTCTTAACACAAAGTAAGTCTCAGCCTGATGCACCGTGTTCAATATTGAGCTGAGCGATTTACGTGATGTTGTCTCTCACCCCCTTCGCTTCTCAGTATCAGCAGCTTGGGTCGAAACATCATCCTAACCACCATGCCCGCGGGCACCAAGCTGATTGCTGGGAACAAACCGGTCAGCTTTGTCACGGCGCAACAGTTCCAGCAGCTTCAGCAGCAAGGACAGGCCACACAGGTTGGTGAGCAAGTTTCACGAGGAAGCAGATACGCCGCATTTAGTCATCACCGTACTCAGACACTTTTCACATTTAGCAGCAATTACAGCCACGAGTCGTAGATGACGTACCTCAGTCACGGCTCGCTTCCGTGCGCGGTGTTAAACGCTCACCTTCCGCTTCTTCAGGTTCGCATCCAGACAGTGCAGGCACAGCAGCTCCAGCAGCACATGGCGGCAGCTTCCCCCAAATCCGTCTCTACGGTCGTCGTCACCGCAGCGCCTTCGCCAAGATGTCCACCCGATCTCCCACCAGGGCCTCCTCAGTGATCCGAGCTCGCCATTTTTCGACCTTATGTGTGTGTTTCTGTGATACTGGCTTTTTTCAGTGTGTCATTTTTTTCCTCCGTGTAGCTCAAAAGCACATTTGTATTTAGTTCGAGTGCATTCATCACTTTTTTTTGTGACAAAGTATATTTCATCAATTTCATTCCCCTTCATGTTGAAGCCAAGATGTTAAATTATGAGTTCTATAATATCACTGATTAAATCTCACAACTTCACTTTGTTTGCATTTTGTTATATTTTAATGATTGACAACATTAAAAACCTGATTTACTTTTTTGAGAATCACAGGTATAGTAAATGTAATTAAAAATGTAAAAGGCCAGGCAAGTGGTTAGCAAATCTGCTTCACAGTTCTGAAGTTTGGCATTCCTTTTTGTGGAGCTTGCATAGTCTCCCCGCTTGTGCTGGTTTTTCTGTAGATGCTCTTCCAACATCATCGAAGACTCAATTGTCCATAGGAGTGTGAAATATCCTTAGTCTAAAAGTGAGAAGCTGTTGACCGATGACCAGTCCGTCTGCTCAACGTTAGATATGATCGGCTCAGCTCACTTGTGAATCTAATAAGGCCAAGCAGTATAAAAAATTGATAGAAATGTGGTTTTGGGCAACCGGATCCACTGTGTGCATTTCGGACCAGAATAACATCAGATTAAAAACAAAAAATAAAGCCTCAAATTCAGTTAGGCCAGACCAGTGCAAATACAGTCCTCATTTTCCTCACAACATAAATATGAACATTTTAAAGCCGTTACTCCTCTTCTGACTCTCCAAGCAAAGCTTTCTCAGAGTTCACGGTGGATGATTTTTTTCGCATCACAATCTCAATGTCCCGCGATGTTCTGGACATTCTCCTTGTAGTACTTTGAGAACAAACAAAAAGAGGCGAAAAGCCGGTTACACATTTTACGAGCAATCTTTTTGTAGTAGGATGGACAACACACATTTATGCTAACATCTTATAAGGTGCAATTCGATGACAGATGATCAATTTGAAAATGTTTGACCATTTCAGAAAAAAAACCTACCGTAGTCACATTATAGGGTTGTTTTAAATAAAACAATAAGTATTTTAGTTCATGTAAAAGTCCTACAAAATCAAGCACAGCTATCAGTCAGAAACCAGTCCAGTTTTACAACAATAACAATAAAGACTGTTCAATAATAATCTCCTGAGGCAAATTGCGCAGCTTGTAAGACTGAGATACTCACATCCAAACCGCAGTGGAGGTGCAGGTGGCAACAAACAAAGCCAGCGCCAAATGCCAGCAGAAGCACATGGTGACAAACATGATGTTGTTGTGCAAAGTCAAGTCCCACTGCGGGCCACTCGGCGGGTAAAGAACAAAACCGATCTGGAATGAGGTTGTTGTAAGCAACAAAGCACTTAGGAAAGGTGTTGATAATTAACTGCAATTGATCCCCATCCCCCCGCCCAAGCCAAACAATCCGAAGTTGGGGCGGGGGGGGGGGACCTTCCTGAACCAATCACACACCAATCACACTTCCGCTATACTCTTCAATAAAAACTGCGCATTACACTGGTCAACAGCAAATTTTAATCAGAGATGGCTTCATGCACCCTTCAACATGGTATTTTTTATGTTAACTTCAAACATGCATTTACTTCTCTCTCTCTCTCTCTCTCTCTCTCTCTCTCTCTCTCTCTCTCTCTCTCTCTCTCTCTCTCTCTCTCTCTCTCTCTCTCTCTCTCTCTCTCTCTCTCTCTCTCTCTCTCTCTCTCTCTCTCTCTCTCTCTCTCTCTCTCTCTCTCTCTCTCTCTCTCTCTCTCTCTCTCTCTCTCTCTCTCTCTCTCTCTCTCTCTCTCTCTCTCTCACACACACACACACACACACGGGGCCTCCCTCTGGAGCCAGGCCTGGAGGTGGGGCTCGTTGGCGAGCGCCTGGTGGCCGGGCCTACACCCATGGGGCCCGGCCGGGCTCGGCCCGAAGAGGCAACGTGGGTCCCCCTTCTCATGGGCTCAACACCCATGGGAGGGGCCAAAGGGGTCGGGTGCAATGTGAGCTGGGCAGCAGCCAAAGGCGGGGACCCTGGCGGTCTGATCCTCGGCTGCAGAAGCTAGCTCTAGGGACGTGGAATGTCACCTCTCTTGCAGGGAAGGAACCTGAGCTTGTGTGCGAGGTAGAGAAGTTCCGACTGGATATAGTCGGACTTGCCTCCACACACAGCCTGGGTTCTGGTACCAGTTCTCTCGAGAGGGTTGGACTCTCTTCCACTCTGGAGTTGCTCATGGTGAGGCGCAGAGCAGGTGTGGGCATACTCATTGCCCCGGCTCAGTGCCTGTACATTGGGGTTCACTCCGGTAGACGAGAGGGTTGCTTCTCTCCGCCTTCGGGTGGGGGCGGGTCCTGACCGTTGTTTGTGCATATGCACCAAACAGCAGCTCAGCATACCCACCCTTTTTGGAGTCCTTGGAGGGTGTGCTGGAGAGTATTCCGGCCGGGGACTCCCTTGTTCTGCTGGGGGACTTCAATGCTCACGTGGGCAATGACAGTGAGACCTGGAAGGGCGTGATTGGGAGGAACGGCCCCCGATCAGAACTTCGAGTGGTGTTTTGTTATTGGACTTCTGTGCTCGTCACGGATTGTCCATAACGAACACCTTGTTCAAACATAAGGGTGTCCATATGTGCACTTGGCACCAGGACACCCTAGGCCGCAGTTCGATGATTGACTTTGTGGTTGTATCATCGGATTTGCGGCCGCATGTTTTGGACACTCGGGTGAAGAGAGGGGCGGAGCTGTCAACTGATCACCACCTGGTGGTGAGTAGGCTCCGATGGTGGGGGAGGATGCCGGTCCGTCCTGGCAGACCCAAACGTATTGTGAGGGTTTGCTGGGAGCGTCTGGCGGAATCCCCTGTCAGAAAGAGTTTCAACTCCCACCTCCGGCAGAGCTTTTCCCATGTCCCGGAGGACGCGGGGGACATTGAGTCTGAATGGACCATGTTCCGCGCCTCTATTGTTGAGGCGGCCGACCTGAGTTGTGGCCGTAAGGTGGTTGGTGCCTGTCGTGGCGGCAACCCCCGTACCTGCTGGTGGACACCAGCGGTAAGGGATGCCGTCAAGCTGAAGAAGGAGTCCTAACGGGCCTTTATGGCCTGTGGGTCCCCAGAGGCAGCTGACGGGTACCGACTGGCTAAGCGGAACGCAGCTTCAGTGGTCGCTGAGGCAAAAACCCGGGCGTGGGAAAAGTTCGGTGAGGCCATGGAAGCCGACTTCCGGACGGCTTCGAGGAAATTCTGGTCCACCATTCGGCGTCTCAGGAGGGGGAAGCAGTGCACCACTAACACTGTGTACAGTGGGGATGGAGCGCTGCTGACTTCGACTCGGGACGTTGTGAACCGGTGGGCAGAGTACTTCGAAGACCTCCTCAACTCCACCAGCACGCCTTCCTTGGAGGAAGCAGAGTCTGGGGACTCTGAGGTGGGCTCTCCTATCTCTGCGGTTGAAGTCACCGATGTGGTTAATAAGCTCCTCGGTGGCAAGGCCCCAGGGGTGGATGAGATCCGCCCGGAGTTCCTCAAGGCTCTGGATGTTGTGGGGCTGTCCTGGTTGACACGCCTCTGCAGCATCGCGTGGTCATCGGGGAGAGTGCCTCTGGATTGGCAGACCGGGGTGGTGGTCCCTCTTTTTAAAAAGGGGGACCGGAGGGTGTGTTCCAATTACAGAGGAATCACACTCCTCAGCCTCCCTGGTAAGGTCTATTCAGGGGTGCTGGAGAGGAGGGTCCGTCGGGAAGTCGAGCCTCAGATTGAGGAGGAGCAGTGTGGTTTTCGTCCCGGCCGTGGAACATTGGACCAACTCTACACCCTTAGCAGGGTCCTCGAGGGTACGTGGGAATTCGCCCAACCAGTCTACATGTGTTTTGTGGACTTGGAGAAGGCGTTTGACCGTGTCCTCGGGAGTTCTGTGGGGTGCCGGGAGTATGGGGTACCGAGCCCCTGATACGGGCTGTCCGGTCCCTATACTGCCGATGTCAGAGTTTGGTTCGCATTGCCGGCAATAAGTCGGAATCGTTTCCAGTGAGGGTTGGACTCCGCCAAGGCTGCCCTTTGTCGCCGATTCTGTTCATCACCTTTACGGACAGAATTTCTAGGTGCAGCCGAAGCGTTGAGGGGGTCCGTTTTGGTGGCCTCAGTGTTACATCTCTGCTTTTTGCAGATGATGTGGTACTGTTGGCTCCTTCAAGCAGGGCTCTCCAACTCTCACTGGAGCGTTTCGCAGCCGAGTGTGAAGCGGTTGGGATGAGGATCAGCACCTCCAAATCTGAAACCATGGTCCTCAGTCGGAAAAGGGTGGAGTGCCCTCTTCGGTCGGGGAGGAGATCTTGCCCCAAGTGGAGGAGTTTAAGTATCTTGGGGTCTTGTTCACGAGTGAGGGCAGAAGGGAGCGAGAGATCGACAGGCGGATCGGTGCAGTGTCTGCTGTGATGCGGACGCTGTATCGGTCTGTCGTGGTAAAGAAGGAGCTGAGCCAAAGGGCAAAGCTCTCAATTTACCGGTCGATCTACGTCCCAACCCTCATCTATGGTCACGAGCTATGGGTCGTGACCGAAAGAACGAGATCCCGGATACAAGCGACCGAAATGAGTTTTCTCCGCAGGGTGTCCGGCTCTCCCTTAGAGATAAGGTGAGAAGCTCGGTCATCCGGGAGGGGCTCAGAGTAGAGCCGCTTCTCCTCCACATCGAGAGGAGCCAGATGAGGTGGCTCGGGCATCTAATTAGGATGCCTCCTGGACGCCTCCCTGGTGAGGTGTACCGGGCATGTCCCACTGGTAGGAGACCCCGGGGACGACCCAGGACACGCTGGAGGGACTATGTTACCCAGCTGGCCTGGGAACGCCTCGGGATCCTCCAGGAAGAGCTCGAAGAAGTGGCTGGGGAGAGGGAAGTCTGGGCTTCCCTCCTAAAGCTGCTGCCCCCGCGACCCGACCCCGGATAAGCGGTAGAAAATGGATGGATGGATGGATATATATATATATATATATATATTAGAGCTGTCAGTTTAGCGCGTTTTTATTGGCATTAATTTAAATGAATTTTATCGGGATCAAATATTTTCTCGCGAGATTAACGCGGCAGACGTCACGGCGGATGTTACGTTGCTCTATAAATAAACCAGAAACAAAACATCAATCGCTCTGCACAGGTCCACGCACGTTTGTTTTGCCAGCCACGGCAGCGTAAGTATCCGTTTTCGGTGTCTCGCGCTGCCGTGGCTGGCAAAACAAACGCGCGTGGACCTGTGCAGAGCGATTGATGTTTTGTTTCTGGTTTATTTATAGAACAACGTAACATCCGCCGTGACGTCTGCCGCGTTAATTCGCGAAAATATTTTATCCCGATAAAATTCTTTTAAATTAATGCCAATAAATATATATATATATATATATATATATATATATATATATATATATATATATATATATATATATATATATATATATATATATATATATTTTTTTTTTTTGTTTGTTTTTTTTGTTTTTTTTGTTTTTTTAAGTTTGACCTATAAAAAGCTTGCGTAATATGGATTTTACCAACGATAAGCAAGAACTCCCTAAACACTTGACCAACTTTCTTTGTCCCTTCATCTGACTTTGATTTCTATGCGACTTAACATCCGTCGCAATTTTTATTTACCCTTGGCCGGACATTTTGCCATCAGTTCAATATTACATTTAGAGGCCCTAAACTCTGGAATGACTTTGACCTTTGAGATCAATATTCTCCTCCACAGCCATTAAAATGTCACTGAAACCACCGTGAATCTTGTCCTAAGTTTTGATAGCCCTTCACTGTAATGAACTCTCAATTCTGCATTTAGGTTTCGGTTATGTCCGTTTTGTTCAGACATTCAGTCTCTTCACTTGTACTCTTCATCCAGAAATGTTTCATATGAATTTTCCGAGGGGGGGGGGGGGGGTGGAACCTCATACATGCACACTTTGCCTCATTGCCTCCGTGCACGGCTTTTAAATTGTGCTACAATAGAGAAAGAAATAGCTATGACGTGTATTACCTGGTAAAACCACGAGCCCTGCAGGATGAACAAGACAGCTTTCAGCATCTCCAGAATGAAGTGGTCTCTCATGAACACTTCCATCATGGTGCTGGCTGACCCGCTGAACACGGCCACCAGCAGCAAGGAGTGGATGTGGGCGTCCAGCGGGGGGCGACTGTGCACGTGGTAGTAGAACAGAAATCCTGGGTCACAAAACAAGAACACGCAGCTCACCAGGTGCATTGCTACTGGACCAAAAGTTGCGGGAGCCAGGACGTGATCTACCAACATAACACCGCTTTGTGATCAACTAAAAAAGGTCCAAACGACTGCAGACTTTTTCAACTCTTACCTTCCACAAAAAGAGCTAAGGAGAGAGCAAGGCGGTCCACGCCAACTGGCACCAGCTTGGACGCGGTGCTCACCACCAAAGCGATTCCCGCGATGCCGAAAAAGAGATACATGGTGGAGTGTTGCCAGTTCATCAGCTTGACCCATGAATGGTTGTGCGCGTCGTAGAGGCGAGCATGTGGCCCGTCCACGACGAACTGTTCCACCATGATGCCTGAGACAGGACCGCATTGGTTAGGGAGGATTCGTAGTGTTTCAATGATGCGTCGAGTGGGGAGGACTGACCGACAAACGAGGCAAAGATTTGCAAGCCTCCCTCGATGTAGTCCATTCGTTTAAAGAAAGGGGGCAAAAGGGCTCTGCCTTTGAGCTGGTTTTTCCGCCAGTAGTGCTGGAGCGTGTGTTTGACCGTCATCCATAAGCCAAAGAGCAAGAAGAAGGAGCCAGGAATGGCGTGGCCCCCAAAGTTGGCCATGGCGAGGCCTAAAAACAGAAAGGTGAAATGGTCAAGTTGGTTGCCACTTTTAGCTTTTTGCCCTTTTGTCTCTTGAGTACGGTTTAAAGTGCAAACTAGATAATCTTACATTTTATGATATTCGGTTGGCTTGTCAAGGTGTCATGATAACAAATCACTCCTAACTAAAGCATAAGCAGTGTGTGTGTGTGTGTGTGTGTGTGTGAAAGAGAAAAGATTGCCCAACTTTTCTTTCATTTCTCGAAGATCCACTGCAAAACTACAACTTAATTCCAAGTTCAAGGTTTTTTTTCTAAAAAATAAAAAATAGTTCTGCAATAATTTCAATCATAGAAAACAGTTTTCTAAATATTTTCTCCCGATAATTTGCAACTTTATATATATACATACAAACAACCGTTCACATTCACACGACAACAAATTTGAGCCTTGTATTAACCTAACACCCCCCCCCCCCCCACCACCACCACCACCACCACCACGTTTTGGAGTGTGGGAGGAAGCCTGAGTAGTGAGTATAGAAAACGCAGTAAAAGCACATGCAGGTTGAACAATCAAAGCCCACAGCCCGCATTTGAACAAACCAACTTTCCATTTCTCAGGCAAATGTGCACCTCGAGTCGACGAGACCGCATAATATACACGAACATATCATTCGTAATTTGCACTAATTGACAAAACATTTAGTGGAAAAGTAAACTAAATCGAACATTCTACCTCAGCAGATCGAGGATATCCTGTTTGAGAAGTCAACCGGTTCTACGCACTTAACTTTCAATCTGCTTCCACCAATGAATATCGTTGAATAATTTTTTTTTTCTTTTTCAAAATGAATTGCATGCAGTAACGACTCAGCGGGAGCTCGTTTTCACCTGTCTGTTTGTGGACAGCACGATCGAACGGGTCGGACGAGTTTTTGCTCGCCCAACAATGCAAATTTTACAAATGTGAATGACAAAACAACGACACGACTCGTTACGAAGAGCAAAAGGTCGCTGCGATACCTTAAGTTCCGCCCCCAACCCCGGAGAAAGACAGACGTTTGCTTGCAAATGTGCGAACGTTGCCACCTGACACGCGATGAGAAAGTCTGTGTGTTTTGCGTCGCTTATCGCCCCACCCAATATTTGCTTCGACCCCCTCCAGGGGCACGATTCCTCCTGGGAGCCGCACGTGTGACAACCTTGCAACAACATTGTTAACCTGCGGGGGGGGAAAATGAAAACATTTTTCAAAGGGAAGATACGTGGATTCAATGATCAGACTAAAGACCGCCAAACCCTTTGCTAATGTGTAGCCAAAATGTCAACAATAAAAAGCCATCGCCAGATATGTGAGCAGGTGGTGAGCATGACGTCAGGGCAGAGACTGTCACGTTGACAAAGAAAAGAAAAAAAACCCCTGCGTGTATAAGTTACGGAAAATGGATTGATTTATGTACGCCTTGAACTGTCAATTCCAAAATGATCCTGCAAGGAAAAAGTCACGACATTCCTTGATTTTTTGGGGGGGAAGCAATTAAGATATACCCTTATAAATTACTGCGACAAGAGTACGGATGAAAAACAGTGTGCAGAAAAAGAAAAAAAAATCAGCAAGAGCAGAACCCAGATTCTAACAATACAGTAAAACCTCTGAACTGTGAGGCATTGGCCGAAAACCCTGAGCACTAAACAAATACCACCCCCTAGTGGCAATTATGGTAAATGCAGGACCCTTTGTTGCACTATACAATGTGGCTTGCATGTATGCAAACGTGGGCTATTATTGTACACATGCTCATCACCTGATGTGACAATCACTGGGAAATATAAAATCAACAAAGATCCCAGAGAAGAAATAATGGAGTTAATGTACAAGCTAAAGTAGCACTTAGAGTAGAGCAAAAGAGAGACACAGGCTCATTTAAATTAGCATTGCACTTATTTTGCAGAAAGTCTTTATTGCTGTCTTTATCAACTTCAAACATGGAAATTCCTCTACGTACCATTGAGCGACAAAAACACACAACGAGGCAGTTGTGAAAATAAAGACGTTCGTATTACTGTAAAACAAATGTTAAACTACATTGATACTCCGTCAATGCCCACAGTGGTCTTACAGTATTTCACAGAATATTTTCTTCTCTCTAAAGGGGTTCTCTGAGGAAGGTATGGGGGTGACCAGGGGGTCATCTTTGGCATGGGTTTCACAATAGGCCATCAGATCCGCTGCTGCTTTGGATACCTGGGAAAAATATCGCATGCATAAAAGAATCTGTTATCAAAGTGTTTCATTCAATGATAAAGAAGATATTTTTTAGATATGTAATCACCATGTTAGCCACATTGACTCGAAATTGCTCACAGCAGTCTCTTTTTCGCTCTTAAAAAAATCTGTCATCTAATCTGGATTTTTTTTTTCCCCAGATTAGACGGCAGATTAATTCAATAAATAATACAGTCGGCCCATCTAAAACGTGGCCAGAAATGTTCTCTTTGCGACTGTTATTTTGCTTCGTACCAACATAAAGTACACATACCATCATCCTCTCTATGTTGACCTCAAGCTTTAATTGCTCAACCGTCTTTCGCGCATCCGCAATCTTGGCCATGTTGTTGGACATCCTGCTGTTGCTTTGCCTGCAGTCAACATGCATGAAGAATTTAGTGTGGCCATTTTGCACAGTGAAAATGACAACGTGTGTGTGTGTGTGTGTGTGTGTGTGTGTGTGTGTTTCAGTGACTGGTAATTGAAGGCAACTGGGCCGTGAGTATTGAGTCTGTTTCAATTTGCTCATTAATTCTTCGCCCTGGGTCTCAGCTGCACGTGTCGCAGCGAGGGTCTCAGAGGAGGAGGCCAAG
The DNA here is from genome assembly GCA_026261675.1 of Hippocampus mohnikei. Taxonomy (NCBI): domain Eukaryota; kingdom Metazoa; phylum Chordata; class Actinopteri; order Syngnathiformes; family Syngnathidae; genus Hippocampus; species Hippocampus mohnikei. The sequence continues at coordinate 13,899,883 of JAKGUB010000325.1, read as the reverse complement.
AGAGGGCAGAGCTGCTCCCCTGATGGGCGCGAGCTGAGACTGTAAATAAATCTAACCTGAGCATGTTGATGTTGAACTGAGCTGCCGTTTATCAATTAGATACATGTTGTACATATGTATTTCTGTGGTTCAGTAGAACACACATTAATGATCCCCACCTCCCCCATTGGACCAACAATGATATTCTTCATATTCTTGTTTTCAGTCAGTGAAGACAAAATGCAATGAAAAATTAGTTATATATATATATATATATATATATATATATATATATATATATATAGAGAGAGAGATAAAGGGAGGGAGGGAGAGAGAGAGAGAGAGAGAAAACATGAGGTTCTTGCATTGCTTAAAGATGTTTTAAATGACCTCAAGTAAAACACAAAAGTAAACATTTCTACTTAGACATCAATAAAACAACTAAAAAATATCATGCACTCACCGTGAGACGCTCCTCTGCTTGGGAAGTGTGCTTGAGTCCTGAGTAGCAACTTGCAGCACCAAATGAAGTGTGATTAATGGCAAAGACGAGGAGGGAAGCCTCAACAGGTTCCCTCGTTCAATTAATTAGCGCCGGTTCTGCCCCCAGCGTGGGCTCGGTGCAGAGGTGCACGACAGCATGCAGTGCTGCGGCGACTGACATATATGACATTCAAACATCGCATTGGATGAACTGAACCTGATGGGTTCTGATGTTTTAACGAAAAGCACATTTTAACACCTGAAAAGGAAGCCCACAAGCTTGTTTGCGTATTCGGATTCAATGTTTCTATGAATACGAAAATCAGGACGTGACATGGCGTGACATACATTGCAAATGTATTTGCAAGTCCACCCAATTTCTGTCACTGCTTTATCGTATTCAAGGTGACGCTGGGCTGGAACCGATCCCAGTTGGCTCCTCCAACTTTGGACTGATCGCCAGTCAAACACAGCCCATACAAGAATTCCCACTCGCACCGTGTGGGAAATGAACCTACACTGCCTGATCGGAAGTCAGTCTCCTTCCATGTTGATGCATTATTGATGAAACTGCCACACAGAATGGCTTTTAGCCACACGCTTTGGCCAACACATTAGGTACACCAGCACAATTTAATGAGATGCAAACAAAACAGCTGTTTGTTCGGAATTTATGAATTCTAACTAAATACTGCAATCACAAAAATAACCACGCTACTAAATTAATATGCCTGATGGTGCAAATGAGTTATCAGTTATTACACAAAGCACCAAGGGGCAAAGTGGCAGTGTTGTGGTGTTAAATGTCAGGTGCCTCATTACCATTTCTTTCCCACTGAACAATGGGCTCTTTGGAGGAGCCAAGACTGAACTGCAAATGTTTCACTGGTGTCTGTCTGTGTCATGACAAATGCATAAAAATACAATGTGATGTGCCCATGGTGTGTTCACTTGAAGTCGAAAGCTGGTAGTGAGTGTCCTTCCAAAGAATGCTTTATGTACCGGTAATATTGAATCGGCATCCAGGCGGACGAGTGGTTAGCACGGTTTGCCCAAAGTCCCCAACTCCACACATGACATTCACAAAATCATCCTCCAAGAATTGTACTCAAAGATAGCACAGTTCTGGCTCCGAAATTCTTAGAAAATCGCCTTCACCAAAAGCACGTTATGGATGGATACATTTTTGATGCTCTTAGCATTTATAAAGTGGTTATTAGTGATTCCGATTGAGTGGTTATGTAAGGTGACGCAAAATTAGACGTGTTTAGTTACTTTGTCAGAAGGGTTGCGCTGGTACAATACTTGTACTTATCTAGTACTTATCAAGAAAAGGTCATTTTAATTAATCTTTTCAAGTGACCTAGCATAGCAGCAGACACGGCTTTGTGCGTGCGTGTCCGTGTGTGCGCGCGCGCCGGCTACCATCATTGAGTGCCCGTGTTGGTGGGCGTGCACACGGCACACAGCATGTAGCTAGCTACTTTTGAATGATAAATGACGTCGGTGACTCGTACGATCACATAGCTCTATTTTCTCCTCTTGACTGACTGCTCGCTCTTGAATGTGGGCCCAGCCGGACTTCGAATCAAGTCGGGACGCTGAAGCGAATGCAGCATTCTGACGGAGCGACTTGATATTGAAGTTAACGCTAAGCTAAGGCGCACAATACGAGGATGGGGCGCGCGAGCTAACGTCAACGAGGAAAACCTCGGGGAGTGTTTTTTTTTTCTGTCAAGGTAACCGGCACGCTTGTGTTTTGTTTACTCGTTCACGCGTCGCGTCGTGATAATCCAAGTGGTATTAACTGCTGGGGTTTGCGTGTGGCAGGATGTGCGGCGTGTGGGGATGACAGAAAGATGGCAAACGGCGTTGGAAGTGAGTAATGTCGGCGCACGGGAGATGTTTCTGTGACTTGCTATGTGCTAGCCGAATGATTGAGACTGGCTTCGCCTATCTTTGTTTTTTTTTTTTATGTGTGTGTGTGTGTGTGGGGGTGTCACAAAGTTTGGATGCACCGCCGCTCAACCTGCAGGTCTCTCCAGCTGACACCTCTGTTTAAAGATACTTCAGCTGGCCACACTCGCTCTGTGTGCGTGTGCTTCCACTCAGCAGTGCAATGAGTACAAAGGATTTGGATTGCAGCTCGAGTTAGCTTGCAGTAAAAACAGGCCGAGGAATGGCAGCGTTTTGCTCATTTTAAAATGAAGAGTTACGTTTATCATAAACAGGAACAGCGTAACTTTTTATTTTTATTTGTCATCTGCAGAACACAAGCTGCTCGTGATTGGCCCAACCGAAGCATGGTCACTCAGGGAGAAGCTGTGTTTGGCCACATCAGTCATGAAGAGTGGAGACCAGAACTGGTACTTAACAGTCATTCCATTCACTTCAACTCACAGGTCTTAAAGTCAAAGCCTGGGGGCCAGATCCAGCTCTACATATTGATTTTATAGTACGTGGCAGAGTTTTGCTGGCTACAATTTTTCAAAACAAAAATGATGATAACCAAATGCAGCAACGACTATGTAATACTGCATGTTGGGGGCGATTATTCGGCTTCACACACACAGAAGATATGAGGTAAGGGACAAGAAGTGTAATTGCCTTGAGCCACATGCCTTGTCCACAAACAAACATAGTGCAGTTCAGCTGCTGGCTAGCCATTTTTTTTTTGCCCACTAGACTTCACTATTAGTCAATTAATTATTGATGAATCATCTTATGATTATGCATACAGTACAGTTGCCCAGCTTGTGTTATATCTCAGAATAACTGTCCTGACATCGTGTACATAATGCAGAGAAGTGCATGTTGACATGCAACAAGCTGTATCAGGCTAAATTAATATGAAAAGTGTGCGCTGCGCATCAAGGAGGCGTGTTTGTGTAATGATGTCATTGATTAAAAGAGTTGTTGAGAAGTGGAACAATCTGACCTTGGAAAAAAAATCACGTGTTTCATCTTTACATTTGCAGGGTCTCTGTCAGTCGAGCCATCAAACCGTTTGCAGAACCCGGGCGGCCACCTGACTGGTTCTCTCAAAAGGCATGACGCGTCTTCAATGTCTGAGAAAAAAAAAAGGCTTTTACTAATTACAATTGACTCCACTTCTGTTCGCAGCACTGCGCCTCAAAGTATTCCGAGCTACTGGAAAACACAGAAGCCCCAAAGTAGGTGATCGAAAGCAAGCATGTATTGCAGGCAAAATCAAATATGATTTGAAAGTGGATGATTGCGTTTCCCTTCACAACCATGTTTCAATGTCATTGTGTGTTTGCAGGAGGAAGCGAGGCGAGAAGGGGGAGGTGGTAGAGACGGTGGGGGATGTGATAGTGCGCAAGCTGACCGCTCAGAGGATTGATGAATTAAAAAAGTTGATCAAACAAACTCAAGAGGAGCACAGGTAAACAAATACACCTTTGGTGTTGGTGTAAATATGACAGGACTGTACTGTCTGAGCTCATCACTAGCTTATTGTTTTAACCTTTTCATTGATTCATTTTTACAGCATTTTTTTTTCTATCCTAAAACACGAAAAATTAGGGCACATCCATGCTATTTCTCTCAACTCTATTTCCAACCCGTAGGACATTGAAGAGAGAGTCAGAACTTATTCAAGCTGGTCATCTAGACTCCAAACTGGACGAATTATGGAAGGAAATTCAGCAGTAAGATGCAGCAAATTCTCTGTCCACCCAAAGATACAAGACCTATTTTTGCCTACATGACAATGATGCTCTGTTTTCATGAATAAATACATTCTAAACAATCTTGCACACAGCCATGGCTAAGTGCATATACATCTATTGTGTCGGGTAGGAAACAGAAAATTGAAGAGGAAGAAGCCGAGTTAAAAAGAAAAGTCACGGACGCTGCCTATCAGGGTATCTCGCCTCTACTGCATACATCGAGCTCTCTCAAATTTGTGATGGTGCCACTAGCAAGAAACAAATCCGAATGCTGTTCCTCTTTTTCAGCCAGACAGGTAGCAAAGAACACACCTCGGCGTGTGGCAGGTGCCACCATGCATTCACCCACGGGTTGCAACTCAGCCAGTTTGGAGTTTCCGTCAGGTGACCCTCTCCCGTGCTTGAATCCCGATTTTTCATCCACAAAAGAGGTAAATCCAAGAGTATGCTCATCGTACGTATGACTACATCCTACCTGACCTTGTTGATCCTTTCTCTGCATGTCTTTAGACTTCAGGGTGTGCCAGGTTGATGTCATTTGCCGACTCTTCCGGCACCGTGAATGAGAACCCGCCACTTGGCGATGACCCCACCCAGAAGAAGCTCCTGGCCCAGAGAGGTACACCGCCCCCGTCGCCGCTACTCTCTGAGCTGCTGAAGAAAGGCAACATCTTGGCCACGACATCCAGATTGGTAGGCTCAACGTGTTCAAATTAAGAATGCGCATGCATTTCATAATTCGTGTCGGAAGCAAAAGTATGTGCATTTGTGTGTGCGCGTCAGACTGGAGAGCGCGATGTGTCCGCTGGTAATATGACTGCAGTCCATGACTTACAGTTGACTCTGCCCTTCTCTCCAGCATCAGGTAAAATACTCGCTGGACATTTGAGTAGGTACACCTGCACAGTCTATTGCCTGCCTTGAGATTTTTTTTCGTTCAACAACAGTAACCGCTTTGCTGCTTGAATGGTCTTTTCTGTGTACTGTATTAACGTTTGTTGTTCACTAATTGCTGTTTACCAAAACGACCACTGTCACGTCCACTATTGTGTTGCCGGTGCCGCCAATGACAGGTGCTCCAATGTTGTCTCGACTCCTGGAGGCGGGACCCGCACACTTATCGGCCCAATTAGGCTTCATGGTCAGCACAGACTCGACTTCCGGCACCACTCCTGCTCTAGTGAAATCTGCTGCCTCAGCCTGTTCAGGTCTCAAACTCAAGACGTTCGCAACATGCCGTCATACACAGTCAAATCCTCATTAGTTTATAGCTTAGCACTTACATTCTTCGATTTGTTGATCATTATTTCCCAAACACAAAGATATTCAGTCACGAAGGACTACAGAAATCTGAGAAAAGGTGTCTGATGAGAGGATGAACTTTTGAGGGCTTGGAAAATTTTAAGATAAATAGCTTTGATTTCATAACTGTTTAGTTGGCGATTAATCGAATCTCAATTCTGGTAGCAATATTCAAGGAACAATGGATTTTCTCCTCTCTTACCCACCCGCTCCATCAAAGCGCTATGAACGTCACTCAACCTGATGTATTAGTTTTTATACTGCTGGAAATTTGCAAGCACACATGAAATAAATACCTCATATCGGTTAATGTGGCTTCGTTTTTGAACTGTGATCTGTCATTCGTTTGCAGAGGTGGATGTTCTCGCGCCATCTGCGTCCTTTGGGTGCCAGCCTCCCCCCGCATGTGTGAAAGTGTCTGAGCTGAGTGAGGAGGATGTGACAGTTTCCTACATGGCAGATGAACTGGATCTCAAGACGGTCGGTGACATAATCGCCATCATTGAGGACAAGGTGACGATTGGGGACGGGCAACAACCGTTGCACACGTAACTTTGGCTCGCAGTAGCGCAATGAACGTAATTGTATAAAATGGAACGACCTTAGTTATTTTGCAATGCAGGTGTTTTGCAAGCACACACGGGGAACATTTAGAACTGCCGCGTGTACGATTGAAAGAGTCAATTACGCCGTACCTTTTTTCTTACAGGCTGCAGATGCTTTGGATGCGGCTGCAGTCGAGGCCGCTCTCTTTCTGTGCGAAGAGAACGGCCACACTCTTCCACCGCCTGGCAAGCCGAACCGTTCCATACCCAAGAGCTCCCGGGGGCTCCTCAGTCCTCATCTCTCCACTGCAGCCCGACAAGGAATCAGGCAGACGAGTTAGAGATTGAGGGCAAAACTTCAGCCGAGCTCTCCTCTGCGTGCAGTAGTCAAGATAACTGTGATGCAGCAACCCCGGTGGGAATGAGTGGCCTTCCACCAACCTCCTCATCCTCGTGCACTTCCATGAGTTTTGTGCACTGCCACAGTGGAGCACCTGTACAACCCGAGGCCATGAGAGATGCGGTGCACCATAAAAGCCACATGTCTTTGGAAGAGAGATGGGCACAGCAAAGACCTGAAAGCACCAGTCAGGGTAAGGACAAGCGTGTATATTGTAGAAATATATTGTGCAGTTTCACCCGCTTCAGTGCCTGCAGAGATAAAGCGCTTGTAGTTGATCTCATTAGCTTGCATAGGCGAAGCTAATGAAGTGTGTTACTTGGTTACAGAATCAGTGGTAGAAGATTTCCCCGTGACAGAAAGACATGTTAAGGAGGTATACCACCGCATCAAAACTCGTTGTAGTACCTCCACTGCGTGATTTTGCTCAAAGCAATGTTTTGGCATCATGTCCCGCATCCGCCATCTTTGCAGGAGATAAAGGATGAGGGTCAATCGAGTGTCGATAGTCAAGAAAACGCCTCAGGGACAAATCTGGACAATGAGGTCAACGGGCCAGAAGAAGATGACGACGAAGATGAGGAGGAGGAGGAAGAAGATGACGGAGACGGCGTGGAGGGGTTCTTGTCGGAGCCTGACGGAGAGATGGAGCGCGTGGCCAGCGAGAGCGAGGATGCGTGCAGCCTCCACACGGCTTCGTCATCTCTGCAGCTCCACACCACGGCCGACTCCATCCCCAGCAGCCCCGCATCATCACAGTTGTAAGTGAGGGGGACAAAATCTCCTGCACACTAATAGTCGTTCTTTTTTTTTCTCATTTCTGTCTAGTTACCTGTTGCGTTGTGTCATGTAGATGGTTATGCTAGCTGCCCGCTACATGTTGTTGCCCTTTGAGTCTTTATTCTGACAGAACCCTCTTGTGTAGCTCTTTGTGCAGTGAGGACCTGGAGGCTCTACAGGCTCACAAGATTTGGAAAAAGGCCATTATGTTGGTTTGGCGTGCCGCTGCCAATCACAGGTAAGACTAGCGGGTTTTGTTTTAACCGTCCGCTGATGCTGAGTCCACTGATGCTGACAAGAGATGGAGCTTTGCAAAGTCTTCACTTTGGCTGAATTTTTTTCACAAGATTTTTTTTTTTGCACAGGCCAATAACATAAGTTTTAAAGCAGTTTGATTTTTATTCATCTGTTACCCTCCAGCGTGACTTTCCGAAATGTGGTTCTTTGATATTTCACACTTCCTCTCTCCCTACTTGTAGGTATGCAAATGTCTTCCTCCAGCCGGTGACTGATGAGATTGCACGAGGATATCATAGCATTGTGCACAGGTACGAGTGACTTCTACTTAGCACCAATGCACTTGAGTTCAACTCACTGGCCTTTTTTTTCTACCTTTGGGGCGTTTACCTGCATTTGTGACACATTAGCTATATAACTAGTCGGCACAGTTCACAAGGTGATGATTAAAACACTAAACATACTGACCTGAACTGATTTGCGCAGACGGTGTTGATGTCGGTGTGATATGATGCTCACAGCTCACATGGTGTGTCTTTGTGCAGGCCCATGGACCTGGCAACCATTAAGAAGAACATCGAAAGCGGTTCCATGCGAACCACGGCCGAGTTCCAGCGGGACATCATGCTGATGTTTCAGAACGCCGTCATGTACAACAGCCTGGATCATGATGTCTACCACATGGCCGTGGAGATGCAGCGGGACGTCCTGGAGCAGATCCAGCAGTTTCTAGCCACCCAGCTCATCATGGAGACGTCAGAGTCTGGTATTAGCGCCAAGGGCCTGAGGGGCCGTGAGGGCTTGCGACGGCAGGACTCCGCAGACAAGGTGCATCGCTAGAATGTGGACAGAAGAGGCAAATTTAGAGGTTAAAAGAAGTGATTAATAATACCAGAATGGGTTTTACACCAGTTAAAGTTCGTGATGTATGTTCTTCTATTTGGCAGATGCCGCCCAAAAACTAATTGTTTCAAAATGGCCTCAACAAAGCAAATGTTTTCATGGCGCTCTTCCAAGAGTTGTCTCTTTTGAATCCCAGCTCTGATGTATTTTTGCTTCTCACAGGACACCTTCTCCATGTCCTCTCCTGCTTTTCTGCTGTCTCTTTTTGTAAGTACACCTAAAAAAAAAAAGCCTACGACTCAGTTATTGAGGTCACTGATAAATGTCGTGACACACAGCTGACTTTTCTGTAGCCAATATGAGATCGGTAACACGATGCCATGTGTTAGATTGGCAATCAAACCATGGTGTAGCGACTCATAACCGCAGTCAGTTGGCATTGGCTCCAGTTGAGTGGTGACAGTGAAAGGGACAAGCATTCCAATTCACTTCCTGGAAAAATACTGACGAGATCTGAATCAAACATTGTATTTTACGAAAAATAATTAAAATGTCCGGTTTTAATTCAAAAGAGTCAGTCAAGTAAACAAGAGCTTTAACTCTTCAAACCGTTCGAATCCACACTTTCTTCTTCTGTCCGTGCAGGATGGAGGCACCAGAGGGCGCCGCTGTGCCATCGAAGCCGACCTCAAGATGAAGAAGTGAACAAAAACAGTAATAATTGGGAGTCTGACACTGTAAATGAAAAATATTAATTCTTCCAAGATTTAATTTATATCCCAACCCCTCCACACACACACACACACACACACACACACACACACACACACACACACACACACACATCACGTTTGCAGTGTAATCCCTAACTTGCACTCCATATTTCAACGAGCTGCAGACGGCGCTGTGGGGAAGCTCCTATTTTGCAGAAATGGATTACACGTAATCCCAGATTACAAAGGGGGATTCCGAAAGAGTGGGTCAAAGCCTTTGATGGCTGCACATCACTTATAGCCCGCTCACAGGCAAGAACATCAGGTTGTGTAAATGTCTATATTTGTGTAAATGTCTATAAAGCCTCAAAATCAACTAATCCTACAGCCAGGCTACGTCTGGTCCACATTCATGAGGTGGACTGTGAGAAATGCACTACAGAAGTAAAGACAATGTGTGAAACCAGAGGCCAAAGACTCTGATTTGCTTGACTTTTTCTTTTTTTCCCCTCGGGTGATGTTACCTTATGAAAAGCATTAAGGGGGAAAAAAAAGACACCTTATTTTTTTCCTCCTAATTTTAACAACCTTTAAATCATTTTAAATGTATATTTTGTGGTTGTTTTGCGCATACCCACTTATATTTTAAGTGAAACAGTACTGTGGTAATCTCACTGTGTTTTGTGGATGTAACAATAAGGGGAAGTATGCTTTTAAACAATAAACTCATGTTTGGCTTGTATACTTGTGACTTGCTCTATTACCTGGTCTCGCTAACTCAAGTGGGAGTGGAATAAAGGCACAGATGAATAGAAATCGCCCCTTCTATTCATGATGCACGCAGAAACAAAAACACAAACAAGACATGAGTCACTAAAGAGTCGATTTTACTTTAATTTTCAGGTGGCTTTGTTTTTTTTGGGGGGGGGTGGCAAAAGCCAACTTGTGTTTTACTCTATGATTCTAAGTAAATGGGTTGTCCATGAATTGCTCAATGCGGTCAGTCAATATTAACTGAAAACATGTTGCTCAAATAGATATGAATCAAAACAATCTTTCAACTAGGCTGCATGCAACATGAACACAATAGAGGAGTGTTAAATAACAAAAGTGCTTGCGGTGAACCCGAACATGTCACCAGAAACTAACGTAAATCCTCGTGCGTAATGTCCATAGTTTTCATTTTGAATGTGCGCTTCGGTTTAAGTTAAAAAAAAAAAAAAAAAAAAAAAGGACAATCTTGTACATTCTTTCAGAGCTCAACAACCTTTGAAAGTCATCACACAGCAATCATCTGTTGCTTTTAAACAGCTATGATGACAGATCCAATATAGAAGCAGAGAGGGGAAGCCCCAGAATGTTTTATAAAACACGGTGTTTAAAAAAAAAAGTCACTTCCTACCTGTTTGATTTTAACCAACCAAATAAATAAATCATAAATATAGTCCATGACTTCACAGTACAACAGTGCTCAGATATGTCCAAAGGATCATTCAAGTCACTGTAGCGAATATGTTAAATACACCGGTCAATGAGCAAAATAAATAACCAAATCAATGCAGATGGGACATAATGACCTCTGACAGAGACCGTTTCTAGAATAAAAAAGTTGAAAAGGGCCAGAGCCTCAGTGCTGTGGCCATTAAAGCAGCTGACATGCAAACTTGTATTTCTGACCATCCTTGAAGAGAGAAGGCACATTTTACCCGCCCCCAACTCTACCGCATGATTCTTGCCAGCATGGCCCAAGTGGATAAATTGACCTCAATAATCGTACAAATAACAATATACCGGAGCAACGCTCCACCTTAAACAAACCGTCCTTCATTTGCCTCGCTGACGACCGACCAGTCTGTGGAGCTTGTCGCAGTTGTCCAGCCTCATGGACTCGGCCTTCTGCTTTAGGCGGTCGTCTCGGTACAGCTGTCCCAGGTTCATCAAGTCCGACTCTGAGCGGGACAGGGTTTCACATGTCAAACAAATATTTGGGGTCACACGGATCAGCACCAGACAATGCTAATCTCTTACTCTGCTGCTTCTCCTTCCAACAACTGCTCTGCAAGTGTTCCATGTAGTCGCTCTCGATAGTCCTCTCCAGCTCTTCCAGGGCGCCGCCGCGGTACTCCTTCTCAAAACCTTTATCCACGTAATACGGCACGCCCATGTGCTGCGTTTCCCGGGAAACCACCAGGCCCATGCTCCTGCAAGCACACAACCCGCGCGTGATCGACTTCCATTGTCAAAACGTGAAATACGGCTCTCCTGCACACTCACGGCTTATAGAAGAGGCTGTAAGGCGGGTTGGTGGCCATCATCTGAGTGAACACCGAGATGAGGATCAGCACCAGGACGGGGAGGAGCTGCAGCAGAGCTGTGAAGGTGTTCTGTGTCCACATCACAACACTGTGACTAGGTGTGCGCTTTACTGCCCGTGTGAGGCACAACACTTTCTAAATATACACTCATCACATGGCACAAAACAACGTTGCTCATATCTCCACACGGCAAGTTCACACAGGCTAATGAGTCGTGGCAGTAAACGAGGAAGAATTGTGGAAACAAACATCACGGCGAGATCACAACAGAGGTGGCAGGATTCACTGACCTGACTCGGCTTTTCCTCCGCCCCATCCTTGCGCCTCTCATAAGCGCGCCGTCGACGTGGCTGGTAGAACTGAGAGTAGGAGGCTCCCTGGTTGGTGTACACGTGAATGTTTCCTGCAGGGGAGAAGCAACGGCGTCCACACTTTTCAACCTTTGAGGCAAAGTCAAAGATAATGGTGATAGTGTTTGGCGAGGACGGTCACTGTCAAGGGACAAACCCACCTGTCGGGAAACGTCCTCCGAAGAAAATGTTGAAGAGCTCCTCGGGGGAAATGTCCGCCTCAAAGTCTTTGTGGAAGTTTCGGTAGTGGCGGTGGTGGGTGGTGTGTTGAGGTGCGGTCTCCGCTGCCGATTGATCACCGTATTGATCGTACTGCCGCTTCTTCTCCGGATTGCTCAGCACGGCGTACGCGTTGCCTATTGCTAGGGGAAGGACAGCTATGTTGATGCTGCTGGAAGACTTCTTTCACTAAAGTCATGATGAATGACTTCTTGTACTGCCCCTCCCATGTTCACTCAAAGGTTTAATGAAAGGAACGGTACTTGATTAAAAAAAAAAAAGGCAATTGGGTTAGAGACTGCAAACAAGAGCACTAAAAGAACACAAATCTCCACCAGAGCTAAAACATTTATCACAGTTGAAATTAATTATTCAACTACAAGCTAGAATCTTAATAGCTAAAAATAGATCAGGTTTCTTCAAGAAGATTCCATCCTAAAATTTCGGTTTTACAGATCTCACATCTGTTTTGCACGCGTGCGCACGTGTATCTGGACCACGGCAAATCAGTGTGGACCCGCACTTCATTCTCTAAGTGGTCTGGACCACGATATGCCTAATGTGCGTTTTTGTTTAACCATATTAAAGCCCACCTGTTTAATGCTGTACTTCATGGAAATTATTTTATAGAAGTATTTTTAATGGCTATAAAAGCAGCAGATAATATAAAACAGTGACACGTGGTTATTTTCACTTGTTCTAAAGCTGCTCATGTCAAGCCACTCTACCTTTGAAAGCATCCGTGGCTCCAGGAGCAAAGTTCTTGTCAGGGTGAAACTTGAGGGCCAGCTTTCTGTAGGCTTTCTTCAGATCTTCATCGCTGGAATCCTTGGCAACACCAAGAATCTCATAGAAGTCTCTGCAATTCTTAATCCTGTCATGACATTGTGGCTGTTCAAATACGAGTTCTCATCATGTGGACATCGAATATCATGAGGGCATACGGATGGTAACAGTACCTGAGAACACCCTGGCGTTGCTCTTCTGAGTAGCTCTTTCTGTCATCGCCACTCATGTGATTTATTTCTGCGTTTCCGCAGTCCTCATCCCTCCAGCCTCTGGGTGGGGGCACGTGGTTCGCTTCCGGAGCAGCGTTGCCTCCATTTTTTATTATGGCGTCAATCAGCACTACAGACAGCAGTGTTCAGAGGAGGGAGGAAAGTGTCAAGAGTAATGTCTGTGTCAAGTCTTGGTTTACAATGAAAAAAACAACAACAACAAAAATTATGTGCAATCTTCTTTTAGTTTTGAAATCTAATCCAGTGTTTCCCAAACTTAACTGAACAAAGGCAAACATTTTCCATCAGAAAATTGTTACGGCTTGTGGCTGAATTTAAGCTATTTCATCAAAATGTTATTACGGTGTTAGTTATATTGATGAACTAAATCTGAACGTACACATTATTAACCGTATTTTTTTGTCGATTTGACGCTCATTTAAAAACTAACAAATCAAGCTATTCACTAGTACTCCAGTCCTTCTCTTTAAACGGAATACGTATTTGGTCTTACTCAGCTAATTATTTCGATTTTATTTGCGTCATTTGATCTAAAGTAACACCACTCTGACTTGATAACAATAATTGGCTACTCTGGCCACCTATGTTTACCCTCATGTAGCAAAGGGTACAACGCACGACTTCAAGAATAATATTTGTAATGTACTACAAAATGCAGAAAAGGGGGAGTTGATATCTAACCAGAACAAAAGTTCAACAGCAGCTGTCATGTCTCCTACTATATTAAGCATTTGTAGCTGAAGATGCACGTCAGCCAAAAATAAAACATTATAATTAGGTAACATTACGCGAGTGTAACGGTCCAGCCTGAGCCTTGGCTTGTTCCATGCACGGCTGCTAATGTTACCTCTAGCGCGGGTGCTGGGGTACATATTCTGGGCTTCATAGAGCAGCTGCAGCGCTCGGTCCTTCCGTCCTGACCGTAACAACAGCTTCGCCTTCTCTATCAGCCAGTCCGCTCCGTCTTTGTCCATTCGTTGTTGTTTTTCGGGAGCTTCAAATGTACAAAAATCGTCACACACCGTACAAGCCGGTGGCACTGCACCTTGATAGCCACTTAGCTCCGCTTGCTGACAGCTGCGTATCGTTAGCTCACAGGCTAGCGAGCTAACTTGTTAGCTTCGAGCTGGCACAGACTTGATGCTAACCGACCGGCTGGCAGCGGCGGTTGTGACAGCCTGCGAAAATTCAAGGACGCGTGACATTTAAGTTGACTAGAGGTAAGAAGTAAATGACGCCCACTTAAAACAACAACAACAACAAACGAACAAACAAAAAAAAACCAACAACAAAAAATCCTAACAAAAACAAAAAACGAAGAGGCAGTTTCATGTCAGTTTGCACCTGCTAAACTTGGATTGACAGCGGTTGAAGACTAGTGCTTCGTGACGTCATTCCTTGTATTAGCGAGATCATAATATTTGCATATAAATGTCTATTTATTTTAAAATACAGAAATAAAAAAACCTGGTGCGGTGTAGGGTGTATGGTAATAAATGCGCTATTAGTGTTTCACTCCCAGGGTGGAATTCAAATGACTGGGGAGGAAGAATTTTCATTGATGATGCTCCGAGTCTCCCTGGAGATGACACTGCATTGGATGCTGAAAAGCATCCTCGTTCCATGAGAGAGCCCGTTTTCCTCCTCCGAAAAAAAATACAGTTTAAAATGCTTGGGTTTTTTTGCATCTCTTTTCTTGATAAAGCCCATATATTTGCGATGTTTTCCCTATCAAATAGAGTACGCATTATTTCAGTTTCAATTTTATGCATATTTGTAAAACAAAACATTTTTCTTGAAAGCAACTTCTCTCTAAAATTTGATTGTTTTTTTTTTTATTCAAAGATATAAACTCAAACACATGTATTTGGAGTGTGTGTGTATATATATATATATATATATATATATATATATATATATATATATATATATATATATATATATATATAAAATTTTAAAATCCTCATCTCACCCCTCAGATGGTGTCCGTTCCCCATTCAGAGGCCAGGAAGCTTGAGGGTTCTGTGCAGTATCCTTGCTGTTCCCAGCACTGCACATTTCTGGACTGAGATGTCCGATGTTGTTCCCGGGATCTGTTGCAACCACTCATCTAGTTTGGAGGTCACTGCCCCGAGTGCTCCGACCACCACAGGCATGACTGTCACCTTTACCTTCCAGGCTCTCTCCAGCTCCTCTCTGAGCCCTTGGTATTTCTCGAGTTTCTCGTGTTCCTTCTTTCTGATGTTTCCATCACTTGGAACCGCTACATCCACTACAACGGCTTTCCTCTGCCCTTTATCTATGATCACGATATCTGGTTGGTTCGCCATTACCATCTTGTCAGTCTGGATCTGGAAGTCCCACAGGATCTTCGCTCTGTCATTCTCCACCACCTTCGGAGGTGTTTCCCATTTTGACCTTGGGGTTTCCAGTCCATACTCGGCACAGATGTTTCGGTAGACTATGCCAGCAACCTGGTTATGGCGTTCCATGTAGCCTTTCCCTGCCAGCATCTTACACCCTGCAGTTATGTGTTGGATCATCTCGGGTGCCTCTTTGCACAACCTACACTTTGGGTCTTGTCTGGTGTGGTATATCTGGGCCTCAATGGCTCTGGTGCTCAGGGCCTGCTCCTGAGCAGCCAGGATGAGTGCCTCTGTGCTGTCCTTCAGGCCAGCCCTCTCTAACCACTGATAGGACTTCTTGAGATCAGCCACTTCAGTTATGGTCCGGTGGTACATCCGGTGTAGGGGCTTGTCCTCCCATGATGGTCCCTCTTCCAGCGCCTCATCCTCTGTTCCCCATTGTCTGAGACATTCTCTGAGTATGTCATCTGTTGGAGCCTTCTCCTTGATGTATTCATGTAACTTGGATGTTTCATCCTGGACAGTGGCTCTCACACTCACTAGTCCCCGGCCTCCTTCCTTTCGGCTTGTATACAGTCTCAGGGTGCTGGATTTGGGATGGAACCCTCCATGCATGGTTAGGAGCTTTTGGGTCTTTACATCCGTGGTCTGAATCTCTTCCTTTGGCCACCTGATTATTCCTGCAGGGTACCTGATCACTGGCAGGGCATAGCTATTTATTGCCCGGGTCTTATTCTTGCCATTGAGCTGGCTTCTTAGGACTTGCCTCACCCGCTGGAGGTATTTGGCCGTAGCCGCTTTCCTTGTTGCCAGTTCGAGGTTGCCATTGGCTTGTGGTATACCGAGGTACTTGTAGCTGTCCTCAATGTCTGCTATTGTTCCTTCAGGGAGTGAGACCCCTTCAGTGTGGACTACCTTTCCTCTCTTAGTCACCATCCGACTACATTTCTCAAGCCCGAATGACATCCCGATGTCGCTGCTGTAGATCCTGGTTGTGTGGATCAGGGAGTCTATGTCCCTTTCGCTCTTAGCATACAGCTTTATGTCATCCATGTGGAGGAGGTGACTGATCGTAGCTCCATTTTTGAGGCGGTATCCGTAGCCTGTCTTGGTGATTACTTGGCTTAGGGGGTTCAGTTCTATGCAGAACAGCAGTGGGGAGAGTGCATCACCTTGGTATATGCCACATTTGATGGACACTTGGGTAAGTGGCTTGCCATTGGCTTCAAGTGTGGTTTTCCACATCCTCATCGAGTTCGCAACGAAGGCTCTTAGCGTCCTGTTCACCTTATACAACTCCAAGCATTCAGTGATCCATGTATGTGGCATCGAGTCGTAGGCTTTCTTGTAATCAATCCAGGCTGTGCACAGGTTGGTATGTCAGGACCTGCAGTCTTGTGCGACTGTTCTGTCAACCAGGAGCTGATGTTTGGCTCCTCTGGTATCTCTACCAATGCCCTTCTGCGCTTCGCTCATGTATTGATCCATGTGTCCACTTATCTTAGCCGCAATGATGCCTGACATGAGCTTCCATGTTGTGGAGGGACAGGTTATTGGCCGATAGTTGGATGGGACTGTACCCTTTGAGGGATCCTTCATGATCAGGATCGTTCGTCCTTCGGTTAGCCATCCTGGGTGAGTCCCATCCTTCAGCAACTGGTTCATTTGTGTTGCTAGGCGCTCATGGAGTGCTGTGAGTTTCTTTAGCCAGTAGGTGTGGACCACGTCCGGGTCTGGTGCTGTCCAGTTTTTCATATCTGAGACTCTTTCCTGTATGTCTGCCACACACATATATATAGAGAGAGAGAGAGAGAGAGAGAGAGAGAGAGAGAGAGAGAGAGAGAGAGAGAGAGAGAGAGAGAGAGAGAGAGAGATGAGATTTATATATATATATATATATATAGAGAGAGAGATATAGATAGATAGATATATATACACACACACACACACACACACACACACACACACACACACACACCCCTTTGTAAGACTTGAATTTCTGATAAACAGCTAAATCTGATTTCTCTCCCAAGCCAGGTGCAAAATCGGGATAAACGTTATGATTCAGTGAATAGGAAAATGAGTGACTTGATTTTGTTCATGCATATTTTATTCAAGAGTAAAAAAAAAGAAAAAAGAGAGAGAGCGATAGAGAGAGATTTGTCCCATAGGGCATGCTTACAATGTGTATATCATTTAGGTAGTCAAATGCCAAAACATATCTCTAGAGATATTTAAAAAAAATTGCAAGATAAAATCCATTATTTTTGTCAAAATATGCATGTAGACCATACAAGAACCAGAACAAGAGGAAGGAAAAGAAACATAAGATTAAATTGTAACAATAATGGTAATATCAGCAGTAAATAGAACCAGTACAGTTTCTTGTTCGTGTGACACGTGATTTTCTTGGTGTCCCATTAATTTACATCTGAAAACCATGCTATCATGCTTTGGCAGCCTGAAAGTAGCTTTTCACTGAGATTATATTCATTCACACTATTAAACATGTTCTGTACATCAGTACAACAGAAATGTAAACAAGGCTTCACACCTGTGAAGGGCATCCCTGCATACGACGACTTATAAATAAATTATAAAATTAAAAGCAGAGGTAATAAGTAACATAAAAAAATATTTTGACAAAAACAAGAAGGAAGCCTATTTATCAAATTTATAAAACAAGACAAATGAAACAACAAATTGAATTTAATCATAAAATAATTCAAGTTTACTATTTGAATCACGACTACAGTATCACAATTATAATCTCACATTACAATTAGGAACTTAACTGCATGCATTGATGCGTTCCATACCGTTGATGCCGTGTTTAAAAACCACTGTTTTGTCCATCTCAGAGTCAGACTGCACCTTTTTCCTTTAGAATAACAAAGTTAAAAAACAAAAAAATCTTTTTAAAATATGTGAAACATTTTACTTCAAGTTTGGGCTTCCTACTTTAGTGACTTTCCAAATTCTATATAGAACAAGCAGTTAGTCATTTTTTAATTATTAAATTGCAGGGGAAAAAAAAGTTTGTTTTTTTTAAATCACAGTGTGGACACCTTCGTAAAGTTCCACTGTCAGATTCATCATTTAACAATAAATGACCCCGCCCCTTATAATTTAAGATAATACAATACACGGACCTTTAAATTTGTCGACTTCTCATACTGATAAAGTTCTTTCTTTAGCTAATAAACATTTAAAACTCATATACGGGGGTGGAAAAAAAATGAGGCGCTAATGCACACCTGAGTGACAGCACACATCTTGAGCAGTGCTGGACAAGCAGGATATACAGTATTATAAAAAAAACCAAATCTCTTTCCTTCTTTGTCTCTGTTTTATAGCAACGCAGGCGTGATTGCTGAAGCTTCTTCAGTGGAGGAGGATGCTCGAGTATTTAAAAACATTTTTTTGTCTTTCCAGAAAGTGAGGATGTGCGAGGTAATGCCATGCGTTGCCAACGTGAGCACAAATGATGCAGAGAGACGCAAATGTCTCTTTGAGGACGGCTTTGATAAAAATAAAAAATGCATCCCTTTTCACATTCTCTTAATAGATACTGTAGATACTGAAGAGATTAAGTCTCCCATCCCCCACTTTTCTGCCCTCAACTACTCCGAGTTGCTAGGAGATGACTGGCGGCGAGTCATGTAGAGGTTTAATCTCACACTGCAGTGACTTTTTAATGCTCATCTTTCAAGAAAATATCAATACAAGGTAAATAAATAAAATAATCCACTTTAACACCTTGACAGATTAGCCATTCAATTTCATGGGAATTCCTCATTGTTAGGGGACATTTGTTGCCTTTGTTAACTTTTCCCAAAAGGTCATGATTAGCCTCCGTTGTAATGTTGTGACAATATTGTCTGTTTATGATTTACCTGTGACGTCTTCTGACTTGTATGTCTCCAAATATGCTCAAGTAACCAAATATGGTTTGTATCCAAATAAAGATGACCGCCACGCAGCATGATCTCTAAAGTTTCATTTCATTATCAACACTATTTATTCATTTGTCTTTTTTTTTTTTGGCAGATTGGTTTGGAAAACTTGAATGGGCACATTTTGAAGTAGCCAAAAACGGTTCGTTGCAAGACAAAATCCCACTATGACACCCCCCCACCCCCCAAAGGCGTTCTGATATAATACTCTCAAAGCAAGATAAATATCCTCAAGGTGTGAATCTGTGAATGACTTGATATAAACATTAAAAAAAAAAAAGAATAAAATCATTTGCATGGCACGGATACTGAAATGATGCCTTTTGTCGTTCATGTGTCCGCAGAGCAATGTCCGACTTAGTTCAGTCTGTAATTGAGCAGAGGGAGGGGACAACAGGCGGACAACTTTTAACTACACGCAGCCCTCAGGCCCCCCCTCAACCTTCACATTCTGTCACTAAATAAATGACATTTTTCCTCATTTTACATTTGCTGCAGATCCCCTTCTGTCTGTCTGCTGTGGGCCCGTTTGTGTTTCTATGTTCTGAGGCCTGAATTTCGATTTGGCAACGTCTCACCGCACGGGGGCGGGGGTTGGAATATCTGCAAGGTCGGAGCCCCCCCCACTACCCCTGCCTAGCTCCACCACAACCACCACCATCACCAACCGAGGCTCACTGGATGTTGCTGTTGTCATCCGTGCCGTTCGCCTCGGACATATTCATCTTTCCCATGGAGTGACCCACGTGGTTGACGCCATCCCTGCGAGGGGGCATGCGCTCGTTGATGCGGTCCAGGCCCTTGGCTTCCTCAAAACTGGTGATCTTGTGCTGGGGGGAAAAGCCACGGATGGCTGGGGAAGAGAGGAACACGACACACAAACGGAGGGGGATCAGACTCGCATTTATTGCTGATATTTTCTGTTGTTCTCTATCTACTGTATCTCCCCGTGAGGCTAGAAACAGTCTTGTATCTTTCTAAACCCCTCCATGTTTTCCCAAGTCTCTTAACTCAAAGTGTGCTGGTGGTTACGATGACTGCGCATTTATAAATCTTGCCTGCCAAATTTATTGACTCGTTTGCTGTACAAGCAGCCATTAAGGAGCAATGTTTTGACCAATAATGTGTGTGAAATGTTGCTCGTGTTGGGTTGAGAGGTGGACCGGGAAGATGGAAGGAGGAAACCCATATGCTGGGAGGATTTGGGAAGGCTGAAGGGTGGGTGGGGCTCACACAGGTTTACCTTCTCTGTCCTCATCACTCGTCTCGATGGCTTCAATGGCTTCAATGGTGGCTGGGGGAGGAGGAGGAGGGGAGCAGGTTACTCCGGATAAAGCCATGCAAATGTCAAAAGGGGCAGCCCCCGCTTGAAAAGGCAGCTCAATGTTAGGTCGGATGCCATTCGCATGTTCGGTAGCAATGGAGCCAAACTTGGTGGGTACGCCATGCATTGACGTGGATTGGAGAGAATCAGTGTCAAGTACAGGTAAAGAAATCATCAAAATGTGGAGAGTGGCAAACAAAAAGAGAGCATGGCAGGGACACATCGATATGAAACCTCATGGACTTTATAAAAATACTTTGGACCGTTTGGAGTTTCTGCTCGGTACCAGCGAGTATGGCAACGTAAGCATGGGGAGAATATGCAAACGGAATCCTCGCTTGTACAAAAAAATACATTGGAGTGAAATTATGCTAAAGATCTAAGGGGCAGATGTCTCCAAAGAGATTTTTGGAACCCTTTCAGAGGGTGACGTTGAGTTGAAATCACCACGAAAGAAGAAAATCTGTCAAAAATGTACGGAAAGGAATCTTATTCTCCAGCCTTGTACTTACCACTCTGCAGCGTCTGTTTGCCCCCAGAGAGAACCCCGCTCGGCAGCATGCCGGTGGGCGTCAGGCCCTTGAGCGTCAACACATTTTCACTCTCCTCTCTGCAGGTATCACAGATCAGACGGATCAGATGATCTGAACTCGTTTTGAAATGGGTGAAAATATCTTGTCCTTTCTAGGACTGTTAACACCTCTACCGCTGACTGGCTGCCTAGTTGTGTACAAAAGTTCCACAAATGATGGATATAATACAAAAATGTGTGCTGTGATTACCTGAGGACTGAGAACATCTTGGCCATTTTCCCGATTGCACGGATCTTGTTTCGAATCACCTCCTTGCGTGCAGCAGCTGCATTGGCTGTCAAGAAATGTATGTGTGAGTGCCGCTGATGCTTTGTATTGATTCGAGACCGCATAAATTATCATTTTCAAGCCTCATTTAAAAACTTTTTTTTTTTTTAACCAGTCAAATTTTGTTGTTGACAACACTTAATTCTGTGGTGTGTCAAATTTAGGAGACATTTATTCCATTTTACATGGAGTAACATTTAGATGTTTTTAAAATTTACATTTAAAATCGACTGTAGATTCATAATGTATATTTAGATTGGCATTGTTTAAAGCTAAATATGACAAAGTGTTGCTTCGATTTTCAACGTGGGCTACTTGACAAATGGCACGACATCTCCTGCAAGAGCTCATGCCGTGTCTGTGTTTGCGTCACAAATGACAGCATCTCACATTTCAAACATTGCTAAATTGGACAGTTACCGTCGAATATCTCATCTTCATCATTCATTAGCTCGTCATCGGAGCATATACTCAACACATTCACCAGCATCTCTGTGACTAAGGGGAGAAGGAAACAGAGCATAGGTAAGAGGTTTGGTAATCGAGCAATGATCCATGGAGGTAGCGGATCGTTATATAAGCACAAGGAAAAGCAGCAAAGCGGAAACCGGGCACACTCCATACCTTTCTCTCCAACGAACGGCAGCGACCAGGTGAAGACGTCCATGAAGTTGGGCAGCCAGTAGGGATGAGGTGAGCAGTTGAACTGTCGGATGTTCATAACGTTGTTTTCGTATTTGAGTACAGCAGCTGGGAGAAAAGCAGCAGCATGTCAAAGCGAAAAAAAAAATTGCCTTTTTCTGAAAAACACTCAAGGCACACCACTATATGCTGAAATAACAACCATCTTGATGATCTTCGCCTGTTTCGTTGAACTCAAAGCTGTTATTCTATTGCATCCACAGCAACAGGTGGGGACACGGGTGAATTGTACCTTATGCCATCGGGTGGAAGAACATTTAATTGCTCTGCCTATCACTACACCTCGCTAGGATAGATATGAACAAAGATACATTATTTGTAGTCAATGAATCATAATAATCTGACCCATCATGTGACATATGACCACTTCCAGTGGTTAGGGATCACTGCTACAAGCCATAAGACAGCAATGCTAGCCTTCGAGGATAAGCGATGACTTGACCTCAAATTTTATGACTGTAAATCGCACCTTCGAGAGACATATGGCCACAATTTGCCAGTAACTATTCTGGTGTTGACGAGCAAAAACCTTCCTGTAGAGCTAAGCAGGAAACATCCAGTAGATGGCATAACTGAGGCCAGCCGCCGCTGACTCTGATACTTCAAGAGGCATAAAGCCACCTGGTGATACTGTAGTCAGCCTGCCTACGGTCCCACCCACGCTCCCCATACCCCACAGCCAATGGCAAGCAAGACGCAAGATCTAAGAGCACCAACACACGGGGGGCTTCCTGATGTATTCCTATGTCTTGTTCACAAGCTGTATGCTACTATATTGCTGCATATGCTCAGCGGCCACAACATTAGGTACACCGTCACAATCTCATGACATCGAATGCAAGAGCCGCATCTGCCAAATCAGAAACCATTTGATGAAGAGTCTATGCACGTTGGGTCAAAGAGGAAAATGGAACCTCAAATTGAAATTTAAAGGCAAACAACACATTTGCTCACCTTTGTTGTTGTAAACATCCAAGTAGTTTGGTGCAGAGAAGATGGTGATGAGGGATGGGAATCCTGTGGTCTGGCTTTTACGATACATCCGGTAACTGGTAGTGAGCAACAACAACACAGAAAAATAAGAATTAATTTTTTTAATGCACAGTTTGGTCTTTTGATGTGTATCCATACCGCACGGTGAGAACTTACCCTGCATCTTGTGCCTCATGCGCTCGGATAATTGATAATAGGTTATTGCTCTGAAGGAACTCACAAACAGCTGGATAACTGAAAAGGAAAACATGTTAAAACAACAATCATAATATCTTTTCAATAAAATTGAAATTGCATTTGGACGGTTGTTACAAAAGAAAATGTGGAAAAACTGAAGTTTGAAGTCAACCAGATTGAATGGGAGTTCCAGCTAATCGTGTCACTATTAATAAACTAAATAATTTGTGTATTCCATGTTTTTCCCTTTCTAATTGTTCCTCAACCTGACTAACTGATTTACAATTTCCAAATATAATGAAATTAGTATTATTTATGTTTCTTATCACACCTTCTTAAATTTTAGTCATTTCTTAACTGATTAATAACAAATATGTACATTTTCACTCGCATCAGCAGCATAAAATATTAATTTCAGTACTTGAAATACTTATGTACAGGTGCAAATGTATTGGTCCCAACATTGACCCCTGGGGAACACCACACATCACATCCAAACCCTTTGATTCATACTGTGCTCCCCTCAGCCCATTCAGCTCTTGTCCCTGAATCCCATATCGTTCAAAATAAATAAATCAATTAGGGGAAATGAAACTGTTTTGATGTTTCATTTCACACAACAGAATGTCAGGTTAGTGATTATAAAACAACTCAGTGGTAGATACAATGAAATGTATCGCTCATAAATATATTCATGAAAGACTTGCAGAGGATGATGCAAGCATGTGGAGAAAAAAAAGAATGCAACTGCTACTCAAACAAGACAAAATAGACAAACAAGTGACACTCACAGCTTCCTGCCACCCAGTTATAACCTGAGAGAAAATGAGGCGCTCCAATCACTACAAATAAAAAAACTCCATTGCGTACAATACTTTTCAGTGGCTAATGTATACACATCCAAGTCCAATTGATAATAAAGTCTTGCATTAAAAAAAAAAAATTAGATATTTTTTTTAAAACATGGTATTATTATGCGAAGATCTCCAGTCACAGCTTAGGACCAGGATTTGCAGACTGCGGTTGAGATTCCATCAGGAGGAAGGTCTGACAATTGAGATGCTTCCATGCTGCATTATGAATATGATGCACCACAGAGCAGCTCTCAACACAGCTGTTATGCAACACCGTGAAAGGCGTTATGTCATTTTGAACATCTTCAAGCCCTCGGGTTTCAAACAAAGATTATATATTGATGAGTAATGGCTTTTGTTTCCGTGTTGTTGCCCTTTTAGTTTTACCATATAACAAAAAAAAAACAACAAACAAAAAAAAGATCAGTCACTTGTACCGGCATATCATCCCACTCAGAAATTGTTGCAATTGATGTTACAATAGCATGGAGATAATCCCGCTAACATTTTCTAAACATGTTCCAGATGAAGGCATCAGCCAAAAGAGTGGAGGCAACATGACACGTCTATGACTCCACAGGGCTTTCGTTGCTTGTTGCTCGCTAACGTATTCAATTTAGAGTTGTGACTGCGATGCATTTCATTAAAAGCCGCCGTGTGTTTTCATTGCATACATAATTGCACGGAAATATTGGCATGAAGCATGTTAGCGTATAGATGTAGATTGCTACTTGCCTCTAAAGTCATCTCAATGATTTCATTTCGCGAGTGGGTTTTGCTTTTTGGTGTGAGAACTGATGATAATCATAAAGCCAGAAGTTGACAGAGTCACGCAATGTTTTGACAGTAACAGTTTTAGCTTATTTAGTCTGTCCATATTCATTTGAAAGCAGAGCAACTTGGAAGTGGTTAAGTCAGACTTTAGCGGTAGAACCAGTCTTGGTTGTTTGAAACAGCACTGGCTGAATGTTTCCTTCTAACTGACTCAAGTGACTAATTGACTATACACCGATCGTCATCAATTGTTAAAGTCCAGTCACTTTGGAATCTAACGCAGCATGTTGCGCACGCCTCCCATCATCTTCCTCTCCTCCGGCACTTCGCCGCTGCCTATCTACGCCGCCATCAAACTTTCACCAGCATTTGAAATATTTAAACACTCCAAGGTTTGCGCTGGAAGGAAAACAAGGAGGCCGCTGTGCCCTGAGCACCTGGCAAAACTGTGCCATCCCTCTTTTATCTAGGTCACATGGCAAACGTTCCCAAGGTGGCCCATATATAAATTACAGAAATAGCTGCGCTCACATAGATACATTCCCTGCTCCGCAACGGCTGATAGTGAGCATTGATGAGACAATCTAAAATGCTGGAATCAACTACTGTTTAAAAAAACAAAAATAAAACCCAAACCAAAAACATTGAAACATTGCATTGCATTTATTTGAGCTTGTGTTTGTCTTAGCCTTTTGGTCTTGAATAAAGAATGCCTATTAAAGCAGGAAATAAACATCCCAAAGTACAACATGTACTCGATTATTTTCTGTTCACTCCAATGGTTTCTATTGATTCGTCAGAGAAACACACACAGACACACACGCACGCACGCACACACACACACACACACACACACACACACACACACACACACACACACACACACACACACACACACATTGCCTGCCTGCGGCTCACATTTCTTCCCTCCTTTGTGAAATTATGTGTCGGTGAGCCTGCGAGTGAGAGGGAGCGCAAGTGAGAAATCTGACAAGTGAGATTGAGCGAGAGAGACAGAGATGGAAGTTCTGTGCTGCAAACACAGTCATAAAATTGATCAGTTAGCCCGCTGGTCATTGCCTTCGTTTGTCTCGATGTACACGAGGCAATGACCTAGCCTCGACTCTCAATGGAGGAAAAAAAAATGTAGCATTTTCGGATAAATGTGGGTGTGGCTGGTTGCTCATGCAGTGATGCTCAAGTTACTTTGTCTGCAATGAACATAAAAGAATCGACTGTTCATCCTTGAAATGACTGTGGAGTAGTAATTTTCCAACACTGACAAAGATGAGCAATATGTAACATTTTCAACACGATACCACGATATCAGATAGGCTCAAATATTGCGTAGTAAAGTGAGACATTTTTTCTATGACTGCGAGAAGATGACTTTTCATCAAAATTCATCATATATTACTGTATATGCACTCATTTCATTATACATAGACTGGATCTAATTAGATCCATTGCTGGAACTGTATTTCATATTCCATCTTTCCAACAATAATAATAATGGCAAGTTTTGATTATCACTGCCATCGAGTTGGTTATGGTGGTCGTGGATTGCATTATACTAAAGCGTTTTCAAATATTGTTGCCCCTCTCAATAAACATTTAATGCATTGTTCAATTTAATGCATTGTTCAATTTATGATTTTTTTTTTCTTCAAGAACAATAAAGCTGAGACAAATTAGACGTACGCCACGAGAAGTGTCATTTTTGCTGCAATAGAGAGAACGCACGAACAACAAAAGCCAAATCAAGACACGTGTGACATTTACAAATATACGGCTATTTCAAATCGATTTTATGTGTATTGATTTTTGTGAAGTCAAATAATACTGCAAGTCGTGCGTGTTTGAGTGTCATGGTCGCGTTACGCCCGCTTTGGGAACTTGCTTGGCGAAGGTGAGATGACTATATTGTACCATACGTAGTATTGATTGACTTTTCACATCGTTCTCCCTCCACTCATTAGGGGCTTCTTATATTTAAGGAAGCGATTATGTTGCATTGGCCATCGAGCCCAACGGAATGCTTCTTCCGTCCTAATGCCAGCAAAATAGTAACGGTGGTAAAAGGTCACAGGCGGATAAATGACAATTACGTTGCAGCCTCCTCCGCTTTATCATCTTCACGAGTGGTGCTCTCACCGAGGCACAACGTCCCATTCGATATTCTTTGCTGGCTACTCGGCAAGGAGGACGATAAACATACACTTGGACGACAGAAGTCATCCTCCGTTTGGCTCGTTTATAACTACAGAGCATAGTGTGTGTGTGTAGTGTGTGTAATGTATGTGTGTGTGTGTGTGTGTGTGTGTGTGTGTGTGTTGCGGTGCCAGGGATGCAATGTTGAATGAAAGTGCAGTCTTTTGTTCTTACGGCTGAATATTGAAAGTGGTTAACTTATTTTTACATCTGTATCATAGTGATGCATGTAGATTGACGCCGCTAACTCTCGTTTTTTTATTTTATTTTTTTAATAATGACAACAAGTTGACCCTAGAACAGAGCGTGCTGTAGGTCATGTTGCAAAACGGTTCACTTGGGGTCAATTTCCTACGAAGTTCTTGGGACGTTGACATCAAATACAACCATTAGATCTCCAAGGAACAAAGTGAAATATCTGCACTTAACCCTTCTGTCCCACTATTTCATCTGATGAGTCATATATATTCTTATTCGATTTCCGGATTGATATATGATATGAATATGTGAATTTGAAATCATTCTGCACATGCTGACCTTGTGTGATAGGAGCAAAAATGCTTTGAACCGCCATTAAAAAAAGTTTCACCCCGACGGCCGCCGACTCTCATCCCCACGCCATGTCCACAATAGAGTCTCGGCTCTCAATTTCTGTCGAACGTGCGCTTCTAAATATCTGCTCAATCAACTCGTATATCTTAATCATTCCATCTCTATTTTTATTGCATTCCTATGCTCATTTCTGGTCACTTTTTAATGGGGGGGGGGACCAAACAACTTAAGTACCGTAGATCCTGACCGTAGCCAAGATGCAAATGGTCAAAAGTAACTTTGCATAGATGCATGAACAGTTTCTGGTCCTCGGAGAAGATGTACTGGAGCCCAATAATTAGCCTTACAGAGTACAGTACATTAGTGTGGATCGCATTGTGGAGGACAGAAATGAATTGAAACTGAAGCCTCATTCGTGACAGGGTAGTAGTAAGCTCACCTGTAAAAGTAGGAGCAGCCTCGTACTGTGTTGTGGCTGAAATATTCCTGCGTTTTCTCGTTGCCAAAGTCCTCCAGAGGATCCGACCACAGCAGGTCACACATGGGCCCGAAAGCCGGCGGCTCCTTGAACCGATCCAACTTGACACGACAGGCGGGCAGAGACACTCGATTCATGAGACAAAAAAAAAAAATCTGTCCGCGGCTGCGATATCACCCGCGGCGGTCTTACCTTTTTAATATCATCTAAGGTGTGTATTTCAGGTGAGAGTCCGCCATGGACACACAGAAACTGCTGGTTCATGAGCGCAGCCAGAGGAAGGCAGTCAAACGCATCCATGCATGAGTCGTACACCTGCTCTGAATATTTGATTTTACCTGCCGAGCACAGGAAAGAACATTAGCCGTACGTAACCCCTGCAGTAGTAATGAAAGAAAGACGAAAATGGAGGATGGCACATATGCAGTGCGATGTGATTTTAGTCCATTCAATTCTACTCATTTGCGCTGTCAAGGCTGAATGACCTGGACCCAACATGCCCCACATCAAATGTGAAATTAACCCTTTCATGCACCCTGTAACCTGATAGCATGATAAGATGTCCACTGTAGTAATCACTGTCCCTGAAAGGGTTAATATGAAAAATACTCAATGCACTGTGCACGATGAACACTGAGGGGTACTCACATTCTTGTTTGAAGGTGAAATATTCTGTCAAATGTCTACATTCATGATTTCCACGCAGTAAAAATAGTGTCTTTGGATAGAGGATTTTCAGTGACCAAAGATATAAAACACACTGTCGAGAAGAAAAAATGCAAACAAAGTGTTTGTTCGGTAAGTTACAAAACGCCAGCTTATAAGAGTACGTGTCATTTCCCACTGTTTTCTTCACCTCAATACTGAAGTAGCCACGGTCGACATAGTCCCCCAGGAACAGGTAGCGTGTCGTGGCTGGTGATCCGCCCACTTCGAAAAGCTTCATCAGGTCAAAGAACTGCCCGTGGATGTCCCCACAAACTGGGAAGCAATGCAAGGAAAATGAACTTTAATGCTTCTGCATCGCTTTTATGATGACAGCACTTGGACTCTGGAACTATTCCAAACTTCCCTTATTGTCTATGGTAAAGCGAGCTTTGAAATCCAAACAAATCAGCGATTCATCTTTGACCCCAAATGGTCCAACCTAAAAATGTCATGCTGTATTTCAAGGACATTAAAAAATGTCAGCTTACTACGAATGAGCCTACATCTTTTTTTTTTCCTGTGGGAAAAAAAATGCTCACTTGAATAATGAATAGCTGAGCTGAATGCTATTCATTCTGTCCTGAATATTTCTGTAATGTACACTGGAAGCTGCTTAGTCACCATTTGCTGCTGCACTTTTTTCCCAGAATTCAGCTTGCTTTCTCATCGCTTTTATACTGCACTGTTGTGTGGAATATTGTGATATTAAGAAATTATATGAACGGATATAAATTTGTGTTGTCCTCCTTGTCACGAGAAGAAATGTTTTTGGTCGAAAGGCCGTTGTCCACCTAAAGGCACGTTCCCACGTTGCAATTTGTGGCATAAGTTTTGTGGCATGCAACACATTGCAACGTGTGAACCCCAAAGTTGGACAGACTTTTGTGGCATGCAACGTGTTGGATGCGTGTTGCATGAAATAGGACTTGCTCTATTTTCTTGCAACGTGTTGCATGAACCCGACCAATCAGAACGCGTTGCGCTATCACGTGACAAAAACATCACGTCGTTATGTAAACACGGAACGCGGAAGTATAATGGCGTTGACACAGAAATCCAAAAAAATCGAGCTCTCCCCGGGCAACACCGAAAGGTCCATTAATTATTAAAAGTTCCAAATTGGTGCGATCCATTCGAAGGAAATTTCTGAAATTATCGGGGTCCTCGGCCGCCAACTTCTGCATCAGAGCGTTGTAAGCGCCGAGTTCTTGCCGTCTCCCGATCCACGGTCGTACCCAAAACGACCGTTGGGGTTTTGGCTCCTTTTGCTCGGCTAGTAGACCGATAGCTGCCAGTTCGAGGAGATCATCGTCGCTGTCGTATTGACAATTAGCCGCCATAGTCGCAGAACGAAATATGTTGCTTAGCAACGTTAAACGCGCATTCGGAAAAATATTCTCGCGAGATTTGAAATTGTTTGCAACTGTTGCAAAGTGGGAACACATTCGGTTTGCAACATCATATTTGCAATTTGTTTTATGCAACATGTTGCATAACACAAATTGCAACGTGGGAACGCGCCTTAAGAGAAATAAGACACTTTTCGAGAGGGAGATGCATACTTGTCCCCCCCTCAATCGACCACTGTACGACTCTGCATTGCAAACCAACATCTCATTTCCTTGTGGCCTTCAATTTTTCATTATCATCTCTCTGTCCCCCTCTCTACTGCTCACCCCCCATCTCGTCTCTCTTTTCCTGTCTCCCCTATCAGCTCCACAGTGGCCTTCGCCCACTCAAAGCTTGGAGCGATGTGCGTGGGAGACTGCTTGTGTGACTAAAGCAATCAAACACAAACACACACACACACACGCACGCATTCACATGCGACCACGTATCCGCATGCATGTACACAAACATCCACGCTGCATGCCCATGCACATTTTATATTTTTCAAAACTCTCAGTATGATCTGACACAAGCGACATGAGTACAGTGACGTGGAAATAATCTGTCGTCGTTCACCCTTAATGGACACACAACTGAAGCTTCAGATGGTTGCGATCAATATCCGTATGCGCCACTTGGTCCATCGTCCATATTTCATACTCCTTAGCGAAAGCTTCCACTTTCCTAAACTTGTGTGGCATCCTTTTCAGTTAAACAACAAAGACGATGAATTGAATCCTTGTCATGATAAGGTAACTCAACAAAATAATAGTTTGCGGGAAATGACGTTAGCTCAATTTTACGTACGGTTCCAGAGCACTGACAGTTGATACTTTGTAAAATTCATTTTTTTGTCAACATGATGAGTGGCTAAATATATTGGTCAGACTTGGAAGCTGAAAAAAAAAAGATCTCAGCTTGAGGAAATATATCCCTTGATGACTGTACACCCAGAATAAAAATGTCTTTCTGGCATGTTCGGCACGGACTAAAACTAGGCCACAACTTAGGTTGATCAGAGGGAGGCAGTGGCAGACTCAGACGCTGCCAACATTTGGAGATGTCGCAATTTTAGCAAACGCCTTTTAACTTGATACGCCGGGTAGTTGCAACAGACATCAAAATGTCACACACTCGCTGCAGCTAAACAGACTAGCAGGTACCCGATTTAGCACAGCAGCATTACTTAAAAAGTCTGCAGAATTGATCTGTTGGACATTTTCCCTCAAACTGGACAAACATTCACACCGATGGACAGTTGAAGGTCTTGAATGAACTGCGTTGCTCACGCCCTTGATTTCTTGTAATTTTTTTAAAATCCTTTTTTAAAAAATCCATTCAACAACCCGTTTTTTATTTTCTGTCTATGAAAATCTGATTGTTTCTAATCCTTTTTGCATCACTTTTGAGGGTTTTTTTTTTTTCATCTGGACATGCCACCGTGCACGGTGTGTTCACCATACAGTTTTGATAGCCACCACTTTTGTGCATGTGTGTGTCATTGCCATTTCTTAATGTCAAAACTACCTGTGACCGGTGCCTCAATGTCCAGTATGGTTTTCTCCTGGCGCAGGATTGCCGCTCCTTCATTGATGATTCGCAATGCCACGGCTTCTTCCATGCGGCCCTCCTTGGTAAGGTGGGCCTTCAGGAGATCCACTCGGGGTTTCCCTTCACAGTCAAATACTTCCTTCATGGTAAGGCGGTGGCTTAGGGGGAAGGGGACAGCTGGGGACCAACAGACACACGGGACATCAAAATCAATATGTCTCCAAAAAGTGAGACTCGCAGCAAACTCCACTCGAGAGCGAGCGAGACGAATAACC
Source organism: Hippocampus mohnikei (assembly GCA_026261675.1). Taxonomy (NCBI): domain Eukaryota; kingdom Metazoa; phylum Chordata; class Actinopteri; order Syngnathiformes; family Syngnathidae; genus Hippocampus; species Hippocampus mohnikei. Next base: position 13,867,836 of record JAKGUB010000325.1, on the reverse strand, counting down.
ACGCGGAAACCTCGTGCACGTTTTCGCCGAGGGCGAAACACAGCAGCGACATATATTTGTTGTACGCAGCACATGCAGTTGACTCTAAAAATATGGCTTGTTTAATATGTTTGTTTGTTTGTTTGTTTATTTATGGAACATAAAACATATACAGTAATAATTTGACAGAAAATAAGGTAAGAAAATAGTAAAAAAGAAAGGACAATAAATCCATTTGTGGACCCAAACAGTAAATTATTCAAAACTATGGCTGGCACAATAATTCTTCTCGAATACGTAGAAGTAAAGATGTGTTTTTCAAATAGTGACAGGCATTGAAATAGACTGCTGGATTCTTCCTTAGCTACCCGTGCACAATCAAAGCAAAATACTTTGAGCTTTGAATGTCTTGGTTTCTTCACTTAGTAGAAGAAGGTGGAGGCAAAATATGGCAAACACCTTTCAATAAATATGATGTTATATGAGCATTATGAGCACTAATGCAGGGGAAAAACTAACATGACCATGTGCTCAATATATCCAACAGTCTCTCTGGAATGCAGAATCCCCTGGCCATTAAAATGCACCTGTCACCTAGCCTGCAAACTGGCTGCGAAAATGTGAAAAAGAGATCATTATTCTGTGTCAGGAAAGGTTATTTATCAGATGTGGAGTTGATCCCTGTGCGCTGTGACGACGGGCTTTCAGGCTCCGTGTATTGACGTTAATCTATAGATCATCAGGCTTAACGGAGAGACTCTTTCGACACGAGGCCGCTGTAAATAATTCAGATTAATGGAAAAATAAGACAGATGATTGCAAAGTTGCAAATTCCTCCACCGATAACGCGCACCCCAGTGCACGTTCACCAAGTCGGCAGTAGTTTGCCTGACAGATTTGAGCCCTGCATAGACGAGCTTGGGCCTTGGGCAGTGCCAAAAAGGGAAGAAAAAGGAACGTGCCTCAAAGCTTAAAGTGAACATGATCAACATGTTCTTTAATAATGAATGCGAGGCTAGAGAACTCTCAAAGTCGCCGCTCCCGGGATAATGAGGCAAGCGGCAGAAAGTGTTTTTAATTGGAGGAGGAGAGGGGCTGGGGGAGGGAATGTTCGCAGTGTGCAGTGTGTATCTGTGATGGCGACGTGCGCTTTGACACATTAGCGGCACACAATGTCTGCACTGTCAACACACACACGTACACAAACGCACACAAGTGTTGGAAGTTTGACTTGAGTGATGTCATCATTGAATTTGGAGTTTTGGGGATAACTGCGCGACGTTCAATGTATGACGTGACAAGTCAAAAGCTAACAACCTCCGTAAGCATTACCATTTGTCGCAAAAGGACAAATTTAGTACCTGTACATAGGCTACATGCATTATCTCACATTTTCATGAAGCCCCTCACGGAAGAATAACCCAGATAGACACAATGTTATGCTGTGCAACACGCACAAACCCACAGCCCGATGTACAGAGAAGAGACGAAAGAAGCTGACTCCAGCTCAGCGCCCAAGCAGCGAGTCAAACTATGAAATACTGTATGTTGCCGGGCAACAGCAGCAGCAGAAGCGAGCAGCAGCTGACTGTTGGAGTCGAGCCAGTGCCGACGCAGAAAACTACATTTGGCATTCTCATATGCGCTGCTGGAAAAAGCACATCAACTGCTGTATCTGCATCCGAGGCCATATCGAGGAGTTTGAACTCACGCCGCTGTCAAGTGACATGTTTTCAAAACGTGCAGGGTAAAGACACCATAAGGTTGATAATGAACAATCTTGAATTCGGTCAGGAAATGCTGAATGGCTTCTTGGCTACGTCTAATGAGACGGTGTCCGTTTTCGAGTGAAGCAATTAACGTAGGCAGACATGAGCGACTCCATATCATCGACACGTGATGTGTGTGGGAGGAATCAAATGTGAATTGCCAAATCTGAGTATTGCTGGATCATGACCATGGAAGGATCTACTGGTGGTTTCAGGCATGTGCATTGTGTTGCGCACGATGTGAAGCCACGTAGGCTGACGTTGCAGGTGGCGGGCAAAGCACCCTGAGTTAAAAAAAAAAATTGGGGCTTGTCAAGCATATTGAGAATGTGTGTCCTCTTGTGGAGTTGCGCTCTGAAGAGGAGATTCCACTTCAAAGCTTGAATACGGTAGATAAAAGCTCACTTGAGGTCAACCATTTCCCAAAGGGGGGCATTGCACAGGGTGCCAGTCAAGCTCGGACCGCCACTGGGTGGATTCATAACTATGGATGACACCTTAATAGAAAAACACTATGGACACGGAGTTAAATTCTGACATATTTTCTTCTTCTTCTTCTTCTTCTTTTTGGGGGAGGGAGAGAATTACATTTTTCCAATACATATTGCTTCCTAATGACCTACTTAACCCATTTTGATTAAAACGCCTTCATTTACAAGACAGTAGCTTACTAAGAGCCCCCAGCGTAACTGGCCTGAATATACTTCACCATTCCCCGCACCACAGTGGTGATCGTCCCCTTGCAAAACAAAGTGCACAGGCCAGCAGATAATGCATTCAGATTCTGTTTCTTCTGTCACATTAAGGATGTGGAATAGAAATAAGAGATGGTATGAACTTGTAGTACTCTCACTTGGGGGTTAAAAATAACTGGCTTGTCGTCAGTAGTTAGCTACACAGGCCACGTACAACGACTGTCTCGACGAATCAAAATCATCTGCTTTTATCACCTAAGTGACACAATGGTGCTTTTTGTATCCATCTTTAGCTATTCCAGCCCGAACTAGTCGTAAAATACCTTTTTGAAATGAAACTGGGAGGACAGACTTCAAACGTAAAAAGCATTATATCCAAGCACAATCCTAGTT